>AP025048.1:38484094-38684091 GCA_036186865.1 Eustoma russellianum | reverse complement strand
TTTTTTTTTTTTTTTTTTGATTCATCCAAAATTTATTTATGAATCAAGACGTCGGAATACAAAGTAATACTTCTGTTCAACCATCCATACGTTCTTCTATATGTTCATACACACTTTCAGATTCCTTATATTTATTTTGAGGGGTGAGGGTGGACATATAGAAAGTAGTGAATCAGTTAGGTCGTGGTAACTAGTCGGAACTATCAAAATATATTTTGATAGTTGTTATATATGGTATGTGATGGCATCTGTGGCGTCTTGTACAAAAAATTTACGTTGTTTATTTAAAATTTTGTTATAGGTTTTTCTCGTCATGTATATTTTTGTCTTCACGTGTCAAAAAAACACTAAAAAATATAAAGTAGATGAAGTTATATGAAATGTTCAACTTGTTGAATTTAAAAAAAAAAAAAAACTCGCTTAAACTTTTTTTCTTTTTTCTTTTTTCATTTTTCTTTTTGTTGGAAGAGGGGGGCGGGGGGCAAAGTTACGTTGTTTCGTTTTCAATGTATAGTTTCCACAAAATGTTATGTGTTTTTGTCTTCTAACATCATGTAAGTAATTTTGTCTACTTATTTTTTTATTGATCATGTAGGTTATACTAAGAGCATGTATTTTTTTTTCTTATAACGAGTCTCTTCACAGGACTAAAGAAGGACTCCAGCATCCAGGGCATTGCTCAGTTAGTATTCGGGTTAGGATTTACTCCAAGAGGTCAAGAGTTCGAATCCAGGGACACGCACAGTGCGGGTATTCCATTGCTGTTACGCCGAAGGTCTGGTTTGCGCGGGGGGGGGGGGAGGGGGAGGGGGGACACCTTGTACAGGTCATTGTGTAAGTCCTCACCCAACCTACAGGTTGCTGGATTCCTGATTTGCATCCTTCACAATGGTCTTTGGGGCAAGACGATGGGGGCCCACAAGACCAGAAAATGACCTTTTGCCCCAAAGACTCGATCTTCCCTTTGGAAGAAAATGAAAAATTGCACAGATCTAGTAGTAATTTTTGTTGTCTAAATGGATAGATCATATAGCCACAAAACAAGGGTGAAATTGGTAGTACATATAAAGCCAAATATTGTGAAGAAAACAAAGAATCAACCATAGTGACACATGACCAGCAACATATATGGTAGACTAGATACCCAAAGGAAACAATAAAAAGTTATTTATGGGTGCGGGTGGGGGGGGGGTACATATATGCTTATTTTTGTCCAATTCTTTCAAGATCGATCATGGGAACGGCTTGCTTGGTCTACTTGACTTAGCATTGACTCCACCTGATTGGAGTTTAGTCTTTGGCTTAATGGCACCAATTTCTTCATTGTTTAATTACGATGTCTCTGATTTTCCAAGTGGGTAGGCCCCCCTACAACTACAAAGTTGGAACATTTCCTTCCTTATTTGCTAAGGAAACTCAAGGTTGAACCCCAACCAGTAAGGGTCTCTCTCACAGATAGTCTCAAAGGTAGATAGTCTCAAAGGTAGTGTAGGGAGTAAGGGTCTCTGTCACAGATAGTCTCAAAGGTAGATAGTCTCAAAGGTAGTGTAGGTATGTAAATCAGGTACCCAACGGCCCGCTAGCAGGAGCTTGGTCATTTACACAGTAGTCTGCGTAAGAAGCCCCCAGCACTGCAGGCAAGCTTACAGGCCAAGGAGCTCCCATAAGCTTACATGCCAAGGAGCTCCCACACTATGCACTTGCTGGGAAGGGGATCTCTTGCCATTGACAAGAATTGAACCCCTGACCTCCCTTTCGAGAACCTCTGTCCGGAACCAGTTGGGCTATGTCCTGGGGACACTTTGCTAAGGAAACTCAATGCTACAACTCTACGTCTCCATCGCTAATTGGAAATTTGTGCAATTATCATTGAGGATATGGTCCAGGATAAGAGTTTATGGAATCACATAATTAATGTTAACGAGATTTAGACAGGATATATGATCACCTTAGAGTATATTTAAGGGCTTAGATGCTATCTACGTTTTATGTTGACTTTGCACTTTTTTGTTTTTGCTTGTCTTTATCTTGCATTATATGTGTATATACATGATTATGACTATTTTAAAAAAAACTACATATTTGTGTTTAATAAATTCTCTCATTAACACACTATTCATATCCCTATTATTGTGTCATTTATGCAGGTACATACAGAACCGGGGTCTCACTGAAAGCAAATTCTTTATCATTTGGGATAGAAGTATTGTTTGTCTGCCGCTCACCCTCCCAACACCCTAAGATAGCTTTTGCTGCCGTTTGGACACACTGAGTATGATTGATTAATTGATGCAATGAACATAGAGACAATCATAAACATTTGCTGCTTTGTGACCTTGAAGTCACGGATTCGAGCCGTGTAAACAATCTTTTGCATAAAGTGTAGAGTAAGACTGTCTATATCAGATCGCGAAACGATTCGGCTTCTCTTCGGACCATGCACAAACGTAGGAGCCTAGTACATTAACAACGTCCATAAATAGTTTTACCAGTGAATCATTGTCTGATGGTATAAGGATAATGAAAGTTGAGTATCACATTAATGAAGTTATTAAGAAGTAATATCATGTTAATGAGGAATAACCATTTATTTTTATTTTTCTTTGTTTCTACTTATTGGATAAGGAATAACCCAGAAAAAAGACGAGTAATTAATTCATGATTATTTTAGAATATATCTTTGATTGAACGAATGAAGCAAAGTTAATCAAAAAATTGTAATTTTGTGGAAGAACGTGGCATATGGTAAGGAAAGGTATAAGGTGTTGTCCATATTTTTTTGTCTGTTGATTTTGAAGTGCTCTGAAAGCAAATACTATTATACATTCAGATTACTTTTCAAACAATAAAAAATAAAAAATAAAAAATTTTAAAAAAGAAATTGGCATGTCATAGGATCTTTTTGTTTAATGGAAGAGTGTGAGGTGTTAACCGAACTGAACAGTTCGCGAACTTTTTGTGTTCGATTCGTATTTGATTCGAGTTTGTTTGTTAATTATACTTAAACGAGCTGAATTCGAACACCTAATTAGGTTTGTTTATTAAAATGAGTTGAACCGTTTGTGAACTATTTAACTCGTTTAAACAGTTACAATGTTATCGAGACGAACTCGAACAAAATTTAAAGTTCGCTACAGTAAACAAACCGAGCCAAACAGTTTGTTTAACTGAACGAATCTAAATTTAAAAACCTAATATTCGGCTCGACTCGGTTCGTTAACACCCCTACAAGAGTCATCTCATATATATTCCTTATCAATAAGTAACTAAGAGGTAAACATTAAAACGAATACTCCACTGAATATTAAGTAATAGTCAGTACATAGCATCGTCTTCTGATCAATATAAAGCCCTTTACATAAAATATGATAGTTGATGCCAAAGTTAGGTAATTGATAGGGAGGTTGAAATAGCTGTATCTAGCTAGTGTTGATGTAAATTTGGAGACATTACACAGTTAATAAAACGATTCTTTCTTCGGAAAAAAAGTATAGTATGTGTTGATCCAAACTACACCTCGAAAGTATGTCTTGTCATTGATTTAAAAACTCTTTATATCCTGAACCTTTTAAAGGGAGTTTTGTGGAATGATTTGTTTTATGAGCAGAATTTGTTTCGCATACGGTGATAAAATTACTATCATATTTAGCAATTTTCTAAAAAAAAAACAGATTTTCAACTATATAACAAGATTCTGTTGTTGTAAATCTAAGTTTGAATTTTTAACAAAATTCGGATTTGGATTTTCATGTACACCGAGATCACAAGCCTATATACATTGAGATTTCCGTATATAGTAAAATAAAAAATTTATCTTTCTATGTTGTCCATCAATTAAGATTATTTTAAGGGGAAAAAATGACAAAAACTTGTAATGCGTTACAAATACTTTTCAGTGGATTTAGATCTCTTCACCTATAATTTCTTCGGCTCTTTCCTTACCGAGCGACACGTGGCAGCAGGAGAAGGGTAGTGAAGGAATGGGCCTTGGCTCACATTTATGGCCTGTTATATCATAAATCAGGCCCACATCCTGAAGCCCTATTACCATTAAACCAAAAGCCACACCGTTTCCGTCTTCATTTCGCTCCTCCCTCTATATCTTCCCGCCGCGTGCTCTACCTCTCGCCGTCTCCGTCTTCAATCGTCTCCAATGGTCTGTTTCTTTTGCTTTGCATAAAGTTTATTCGATATTATTATTTCCAGTTGTTTGATTTCTGTGTTTTTGTTTTCTTCAGGCGCCGAAGAAGGAGAAAGCTCCGCCGCCGTCTTCGAAGCCGGCGAAGTCCGGCGGTGGAAAGCAGAAGAAGAAGAAGTGGAGCAAGGGAAAGCAAAAGGAGAAGGTGAATAACATGGTGTTGTTCGACAAGGCTACATATGACAAGCTTATAACCGAGGCTCCTAAGTACAAGCTTATCACTCCTTCCATCCTCTCAGATCGTCTCAGGGTTTGTAGTTCTTCCCGTTGAGATTTTTTTTTCATGTTGTAGATCTATATTACATTCTTTCTCGATTTTATTTGCAAGTTATTCACTTTGTGCTCGAGATATTTGGTTGATTTCCCCGGGAACTTAGATAACGTTGGCATGTTTGAGCACTATCTTGCATTCTGTATTATTTAAACTCGTGAGAACTTTTCCTGGTCTTTGATTCCATTGGTTCCAAATATCTTCGAGTTTAGCTGCATTTTTCAGATGAATTTCAAATCTCTTTTTCTTCCCAATTCCCATGTTATGTTCATACTTTTCTGTTGCTTGTTTGGTTATAGATATCTCTGTTGAGAAGCCTAAACACCTACCCCTCCTTCTATGAAAAAATAAGTAAAAGAGAGAGGAGGGGTATAGAGTTTAATGAAAGCAGGTACTTTATAGACTACTTTTAGATGAGAAACAATTGTGCAGTTCTATAAATCATGGTCTAGTGCACCTGAGATCAACCAGTTATTTACTTAAAACTATATTTGCAGTTGCAGTGGATATGGTTATGACTTATTAATTATAGGACTTGATATCAGCAGAGCAAGATTTGGTTGAGGCTAAGCATATCCACCATTTTTTCGCTTAAAAGACATTAGTACTCCTATTCTTAGAATTAACTGCTGACATAAATTATTTTTTTTATCATCACTGTTGACATAAATATTATCTTTAAACTTATTGTTGGTGATTGAGCGTCATTAGTACAAAAAAATGCATTTCATGAAAAACATTGATTAAGCACAATCAAGATACAAGTGAAATATAAAATATAACCAACAAATTAATTCTCTCATCCATACAATTTGTTCCATGCATAAGTAGTAGAAGACTGAAAAATGAAAATAAATTCATGACATACTTCTAATACATTCAATATTCTCATACGACCACTCTCTGAAGGGAAAATAAATAAAAAGATGTAGAGAAAATGGAGGGAAACTAAATAAGGATGGAGGGAATTGATGAAGAAGATAGCGACAGATAAAAAAAAAATTAACCATGGGAAGTGAAAAAAGAAAAATCTACAATGAGGGTAATTGTGTCATTTCCAGTTAATATGGTCAGATTTGCTCTTCCTGGAGCAAATTTACATATCCTCGCTTATCAAAAGGCTCATAAGCTGTCTGTCATGGTTTGTTATATTTGCATATCCTCTTTTCTCGTTGTCTGGTCTCTCATTTTTTTGGCTTGTTCATGTTTATTCATCTTGTTGGTGAATGACAAACATTGGTTTGTTGAGCGCCTGGGTTGATAAAAAATTTACCAAGTTGCTTATTGTGTAATTGGATGAAACTTGCAGATCAGTGGTTCTCTGGCCAGGAGGGCAATTAGGGAACTGATGGCAAGAGGTTTGATCCGCATGGTCTCAGCTCATTCTAGCCAACAGATCTACACCAGGGCTACCAATACCTAGGCTTTGCTTTTCCTTTAGGATATGCCTGTGGGTTTTTGTGCTCGATCCATGCTCCTGAAAGATTTTTATTAAACCTTACCTTTGTACTTGAGTTTGGTTCTTTCTTGAACATGCTAATTGGTTTATTTTGAGGAAACATTCTGAAATTAGATATGCACCTTTTTTTCATTCTGAAATATGTATCTCATTTGAGTTCTTAAATCTTTATAGGGTCTTGGAACCCTGGTCTTACAGTCTGTCGGCGTGAGATTAAAATTTTATCTGGGTGTTATTGAGTGTCAGGATTCAGTTTTCCAGCAAACAAATGTTTGACTAGTTCCCCATTTGTGGTTCATTGGCTTTTTTTTTGCACAATGTCAGGCATATGTTTGGACACTCATCATGTAATAGTTTTGGTCGATCATGTGTATCTTGGAAGTGTGGGAGTGGCTATGTTACTAATTCAAGCTGAATGGTTTTGAAGCTGATGATGTGGTGCATATTCTGATGTTATTTGTGGTTAGGACACATGAAAATGGCTAATCATCAGATGTTGGGAACTCACAGGGAGAAGCTGATGATGTGGTCCAGGACTAACCTAACAGTGTAGAGAGTCTCGTTTTTATATATTTGTGTATGTTCCGTTGTGAATGATTTATCTGCCTTAAAGAATAGTGGGGTAGATTTTATAAACTAAAAGGATTGTGTTTTTAGTTCGTAGGACGAAAAACGAAATGTTCTTTGGCGTGCAAAAGAGAATTTAGGCAGAATGCAAAACACGTGCTTGTACAATTAACTAATTAAGGGTTTCAAGAATCGTGTGCATTTAATTTGATCCACAATCTTCACAAAGACATAAATATAGGTGTTAAACGAACCGAACAGTTTGCAGACTGTATGATTTCGATTCTTCTGTTAATTTTACTTAAATGGACCGAATTTGAACACATGTTTAGATTCATTTAATAAAACGAGCTAAACTGTTTGAGAACTATTTGGCTCGCTCAAACAGTTAGTATCATCGAATCAAACTCGGATCAATTTTAAAGTTTGTTACCGTAAACGAATCGAGCTGAATAGTTTGTTTAGCTAAATGAATTCGAATTCAAAAACTTAGTATTCTGTTTGGTTCGTTTCTATACATAAAGCTTGGAATTTTTTTTTAAATTGAAGAATGAATTCGAACTTAAATCTCTCCGGTTAAACCTAAAAGTTCTTCGTCTTTAAAGTTTGGTATTTGATGATGTAATTTACGTAAATATCCAATGGATGAACTGAGAATTGAAATCACCAATATCCTCAAAGCAGATCAGATATTCAAGCAACCAAAAAAATGAGCATGCTACTACGCACTTTACTCGTTAGGGGATGAGATTCGCATTCCTGCTAGCATTAAAAAAGCTCCGGTCTTAACGCTCTCATTTCTGGTGTGCAGACTGCGGAAATTTAAGACAAACACCAATTCGTCAGTGAAAACCCCTATATACAAGTATACCTCCATTTCGATCAAATTAAACAGATAATTGTCATCTCTTATAAAAGAGGACTAACATAAGAGCATGCGTGCACTGGGCGAAAAAGCAACAGCCTTGCATTTAATTTCACCTCAAGACAGGGGATGAACCCCCCCCCCCCCACCCCCACCCCCCACGCCAAATTGTGATTTTCGCCCACATACTACGGACATTTGGCTCATAAGCTAACACAACACCATCAAACGTTTCATCAAACCTGTAATGGAATCCCAGAAATTGAAAAAAGGGGCAAAACGATATTTGGCGACTTAAACAAATCATCCGTAACCATCTATAAACTTACTTGAAGAGCATAGTGCTGAGTGCATAAGACACGGCGTCACAGGTTCGAGCCGCGGAAACAATCTCTTGCACAAAATGTAAGATAAAACTGCGTACATCACTGCGTAAATGCGGAAGTTTAGTATAACCACAACCCAGATGTGCCTCAGTTTCAAATTGGAACAAGGGAAGGTTATGACCATACCTCCATGCTGAAGAGATGGCTTTCGCCAAAGAAGCAAAGCAAACCCGAATATGAGATTCTCCAGAAGAAATACAGGTCTGCTGCTGGTGGCAGCTGAATTGCTCAGTCCTGTTCTTTCTGTGCCTCCTCATTTGCAGTAACTAGATACATACATGTACGAAGATGCAGCTGAACGCCCCAAGATCAACAACAACAACATTATTCATTGCCTTAGAGCCTCCCGCCTATGGCGTGGTATGGGAGGTCGGATATACGCAACCATACTCTCGTGTTAGAGACACACAGAGGTGTTTCCCGATTAAAAGCCTTTCAAATTCCAAACTACAAAAGCGCCCTTGTTCTGGATATCGCACCGCTTGATCCCATTCAGAGCCTTTGCCATAAGGGCCATAGAGGCTATGCTTGGAAGCTGCCTTTTTTCAATGTTCTCTAACAATAATTTCGACCTTTGCGGCTCTCCAACCAATCCTGCATTAGGATCCTCCGCAACCACATCATGATGAGACCACCTTCTTATCCAAGACTTCGAAAGCAATAGATCTGTATATGTCTTAATTGAATCCGAATAAGACGACCAGGAATGCGGTTTTACTGTCATGGCCTTATTCAGCATTGTTAGTTCTGTATCGTGATTCCTAGTTGCAGTTGCCTCTGAGCTAGCCTTGCCACTCTTAAAAACTCTTTGCAGTGGAAAATTATGTCCCTCGAGAGGGGTTTTGTCCTCAAGACTAGAGCTTTTTGTGCTGACATATGAACTTGAAGCACTTAATTTAAGACGCTTAAGCCATCTGCCACCGGGCTCAGGCTTCAAGGAAACGCCGAGGCCATTGACTGAATCCGAAGGACTAACCTGCTCAGCAAGGGCAAGCAATGTTTCCAGGTCCAGGCTTTGAGTTCTTGAGGTGCTTGGCTCCTCATAATCCAACATTTGTTCCTCAGTTGACGAAGAGGGAACTTCCAAGTTCATATCCGGTAGCTTGGTCAGATGCCGTCCAGGTCCATTTCCTTCATCTCCCGAACACAGAGCAAGGCGAGGTGCTGCAGAGCCCAGTTTGATTCCCTGCACAAGTAAAGCTCTCAAACAATAAAACAAATGATTAACGTAGTAGAGTTGACAGACTAGCGTAGACGGAAGCTGAATACAAGAGTAGTAAGATTACTTAGCAAAGCAATGAAAGTAGCCTACAGTAGAATAACCTATATATGTTTATACACACACATATACATTTACACACACACACATACACACACACACACACACATATACACACACACGTACATATGTCTGATTTCTTTTGTTACACTAGATTCTTTTGTAATTTTTGTGAGATTGGGATATTTTTGAAGGACTTTGAAGAAATTTTTGGAAAATTCTTTCTTTTTCAAAATTCATTTTTACTCCTCTGAAAGGTATGTCTTTTATTTCAGTATTTCTTGTTCCGGCTGAAAATAAAGAAGGCATTTCCCTTCTCATAACGATCAATTCATTCAATTTTTCCTTACACACACACATATACATATACATACATACATACATAAATACATATACACACACACACACACGTGTGTTTGTGTGTTTATATAAACACATATATACAAATATATATATATATATATATATGTGTGTGTGTGTATATATATATATATTCATACACTTGTATACATACATACATACATACATACATACATGTACGTATTTTGCTTTCGTAATTGTTAATGCACAGGATTTTTTACAAGAATGCAAAATAATGTGATAAAAGCAAACATTCTCGAGGCTCTTTCGAGCTGGTCCCCCGGATATTCGAAACTGATTAAATCATAAAGATCCCTACTTTTCTAGTATTCAGACCTCAAGAATGTGCCAAATCAGACAGTCTCAAGAATGTGCCAAATCAGACAGTTGATAAAACACTGACTACGATGGATACACATGGGAGTTTCATGTATAGTAAACTTCCACTCTTCCAGCCCATTTTGCTCAAGCGGCAGCAAATAACTGACAAGAAGAGGTTGGAACCACCAACATGATGTTACATTAAGCGACCAATACAATATTGATATGACAAACAAAAGGTCAGCATGATGACTGAGGCATTCTACATATGCAGGTCCTAAGAAACATCAGGCCACCCTTTACCTATTATAATTACAGACTCAAGGACGTGAAAAGTAAGCACTGGTCACTTTTGACATCCTTCATCACCTCATGCTATCAAGATCTTGTGGATCATGTTTTTTCAGTATATGATATAGGAAGTTGTACAATTAGGCATAATATGCAAATGGCCATATGTCCCTTCTTGGCTCGCTCCATTCCCCCTCCACACCCCCTCCATTCCCCTTTTTTATTTCGTTTCATCCTAAGCAATTAAAAAAATTAGATTTGCATCTCTCCATGACAGATTCATACACAGCACCAAGCAAATAACACGTGAACCCCTAAAAGAAAATCAAGCAGCAGTATGCAACAAAAGATCAAGAATTGCAAAACCCCAAGTAAACCAAGTTACGAAGTCTGAGGAACAACATGTTGGCACACTAGCAATATGTGCTGAAATTAGTTGTAGCCTATAAACTGAATTGCAAAAGACGGTGATCTTACCTTCACGGATGGGGAAGGATTTACACCTGCATATTTCAAGAATTCAATTCATTAATTGACATTTTGTGGCCACGAGACTAAAAAATTCAGCAAGAAAAGCATACATGGATTTCTAATTAAAGGTAACTTGCACAAGAAATAGAGAAAAGGAAGTAAGCAGTATAACATGTTAGAGGTCACTTTGGTAGGAAAGCATACCATTGGCCTGGGTTGTGCCTTCAAAATTACCAAGGTCCAAAATATCTGTCTCCGCTAATGATTCGCCATCTAGATTTAAATCAGGGGCCTTATAGTGTACAACCCTTTTACCTTTTCTATCCATGGAGTCCTCAAAATCTGTCGCATCTTCGACGTGCTTCTCATCTCCATATGTGAATTTACTTGAGCCATACATGCCTTCAGAATTTCGTTGTCCTTCAGAATCTGCAAAACCATGGAGAGATCGAAGCATTACACGGCGCTGGACATGTCCATAAGAATGTGAAACACTAGTAAGATTACTGAAAGGATGTATACCAAAATCAGTAGGGCCTCTGGAATTTCTGTAGATTTCTTCCGCTTTCAACAAATTAAAATCAGTCTTTCTTGTAATTAACAAACTATGGGTTGTTTGAGAGAATCTGGAATGTCCTGCACTTACTCCAACTACAGAATCCACAGTAGTGCAGATTCTTGTAGTCTCCACCTTTTTAGTTGAGGACTGGAACTTTGCAAGTGAACTAAATCCGTGATCAAATTTCTCAGAACTGTTCTTCTCAGGGAGATTTGACCAATTCCTCTTTTGACTAGAAAAATTCCATGTCTTCTGAGAGTGTTCTCCACAACATGCCGTTGCACGGTTGTTGCTAGTCAGGTCGATAGGTGAAGGAGAAGCTATAGTCTCCTGAAAACATGCAGCTGCTATAGATTTTTCAGATTTTGACTGCTCTCCACTTTTCTTCATACGAGCCAAACACGATGAATGTCTATAACGATCGTAGCCCTCACATTCTGATATCCTCAGGTCAGTAGGATGTAATTTTTCTTTGGAAGCTGAAACTGGCTTATCCCTAAGTGGTGAAAAGAAAGATTTTCTGCTGTGGCTGTTGTCTAGACCAGACTTCAAATTACGAGGTTCCTTTTCCACCAAAGGGCTCAATGTTGGACAGCAGCCATTCCCAAGAGGGGTTAGAGTTTTTAAAGGTTCATTGGTAATTTGCAATCGGTGTCCAGAATCAGAACGCAGCCATCTAGATGAACTGTTCTCACTGTGATGATTGTTCCGGATCTGCAGTATTTCAAAATTGGAAGCTGCTTGGTTGTCGTACAAAGCTTTGCTGGTCCCTGCAATTTCACAACGGCTATCTTTGTAACACGGTGCCTGTTTGTTTGGTGTGCTGAAAGTCATTCTCAGGCTGTCACTTGCCGCTCTGCAGGGTCTACTTTCGATAGGTTTAAATCTTTTAGGTGCGCTCAAAACATTAGGAATAGAAATCTGTAAATGAGATGTTGATTGATGCCCGCACGCATCATGTTCATTTTCCATCTTCCCAAAAGTATCAGATGATTGATTAGATGTACTCCGTACACCTCCGCTACAACTTTTCTGAGTCCAGCGTGCCATCCACGGAGATTGAACTGATTGTCCCATTCTCCCTGCAATATCGAATGTTAAGATTTTACTTTGAACAACAACATGATTTCACTAAAACAGGGAAGTGAATGCTATCTCACCTATTATCTAAAAGCATCCTACCTCTTGCAATCTTTCACAAACACGCGGAATCTAATCATATGCATCAAACTAGTTATTGAATATAATGTCACATAATTAAAGGAACAAATTAAAGAAAATTTCCACGAGCATTGACTTGTTTCAACTATTGAGCTGTTAGTATCCAAATTACATAGCAATCCGAGACTTCATTTTATAAGAACTGACGCAAAATACATTTAACTGAGCTCTCAAAGAATCTCACCAAAAACGAATTATCTAAAATCATAGCAATCGAAAACTCGCCTTCATTTAGATAATAATTAGCTTAAATTTCAAAAACTAATCAAAACTACTAACCACCAAATGATGCGTCTAGGTTGACTTGAGAGTTGACTTTACCTTTAAGCTTGATATTGTGTGAAACAGATGCCGGAAATGAAGATATACCAGCGGAAAACTAGTTGGAATAGATCGGAAAGGATAATTGAGCTAAAGCATTCGGCGGCGGAGAAGATATATAAAGTTCAGGTTGATCAGAAACATGTGGCCAATGGTACAAGTGGGAAATCTGAAGCAGGAGAGTAGCTGGAAAACATAAAGGCCCCAATTTCCTTTTTGGTTGTGGCTGTATGTGCGACAATGTTCTTCCGTACTGCCCATGATTGTAGCTCGGTGAGGTCCATCCCTTTACACCAATGATATCGCGGAACAATAATTGTTGTTCCACCTTTTCTTTCCGGTGATTTTAGTCAAATTGTCAGCTTAACGGATTAATCCCTATCCCTTTTAGTGATAGATATATTTGGTATTTGGTTTGAGATCACTAGTTCCATGTACTAAAACATGTTTTTTTTCGAAGGCTAGATAAGATAAGTCTACGTGCATCCGATATGTTTTCGAATTTCAACTGATTCTTATGTGAAAGCCAAACCAAAACAAAGTTTGTGTCGTGCGATATCCACGTATATCCCAAGATTATCATTATCATCATCCATACCCAGTATATGTCATTAGGCTAGATAAGATAAGTCTACGTGCATCCGATATGTTTTCGAATTTCAACTGATTCTTATGTGAAAGCCAAACCAAAACAAAGTTTGTGTCGTGCGATATCCACGTATATCCCAAGATTATCATTATCATCATCCATACCCAGTATATTTCAATGACAGCAAAGCCTATTGGTCTAGGAAGGATAAGTGATATGAAAACAATACATCTGTCCCAATAGATTGACATACGGTTCTAGCTCGCAGTATAATGTTATTTATTTATTTTCTTAAATTACAGAAAAAATGGAGAAAATGTTCGAGACCATTATTTAATAAAATACATGTACGCCGCCTTAAAATTTAATCACACCTTCTGCAAAACCCTAATAAGTATCGGTAATTAGAAAGCAGAACCGTATCTTGCTTCAGTCTTACTTCAGCAATGGGGAAAGTGAAAGGCAAGCATCGTTTGGACAAATACTACCATTTAGCCAAAGAACACGGCTACAGATCACGAGCAGCATGGAAACTCGTGCAACTGGATTCCAAATTCGGCTTCCTCCGTTCATCTCGCGCCGTTCTCGACCTCTGCGCCGCTCCTGGAGGTTGGATGCAAGTGGCAGTTGAACGAGTCCCCGTCGGCAGTTTAGTCATCGGCGTTGACCTTGATCCTATCCGTCCTATTCGCGGTGCAATTGCTGTTCAGGAGGATATTACTACTCCTAAGTGTGGATCAACTGTTAAGAAGCTTATGGCGGAACACGGCTCTAGAGCTTTTGATTTGGTGCTTCATGATGGATCGCCTAATGTCGGTGGCGCTTGGGCTAGGGAGGCTACTAGTCAGAACGCTTTGGTTATTGATTCTGTTAAGCTAGTTGCTGGTCTTTTGGCTCCTAAAGGAACATTCGTCACTAAGGTATTCCCAATCTCAACTAAGTTTCTTCGACTGATTTCGTTCTATAAGATTTTGTAATTAAGCTTATCTGTTCCGGAATTTGCATTTTTCTGCTTGTTGTGGTGTAGATTTTCAGGTCACAAGACTATAGTGCGGTACTTTATTGTCTCAGACAGGTGATCAATTTGCTCATGATGAAGTGTGGTTTCTAGTTTAGTTGTTGGTCTTTTTAATTTTTTTTATCGAGGTGTATGTCTTGCAGCTATTTGAGAAGGTTGAGGTAGATAAACCTTTGGCTAGCAGGTCGGCATCTGCGGAAATTTATGTTATTGGTTTCAAATACAAGGCTCCTGCTAAGATTGACCCTCGCCTTCTTGATGTAAAGCACCTCTTTCAAGGAGGTAAAGAACCGCTCAAGGTAATTTTGGTATATCTTGCATTCTAGAACATTTCTCTTCCTTGTGATAGAAAGTATTCATGTGCGCCGGCGTGTGTGAATATAGGTGGTGGATGTGCTCAGAGGTACAAAGCAAAAGAGACACCGAGATGGGTATGATGTGTTGTCTATGTTATTTTGTTAAATTAGAGTTACTCTTATGTATTTTTATAGACGTGCTTGACTTGATTATTGCAACAAATTATTATTCTGATCTCAACTTGCATTATCTTTCATAGTAGTGGTTTTAAGTTCTTTTTTTTTGTTCTTTTTCCAGTTATGAAGATGGAGCTACTACTTTGAGAAAAGTGTCATCTGCTGCAGATTTTGTATGGTCTGATGCTCCCCTTGATATCCTTGGATCCGTTACTGCTATAACATTTGATGATACTGCATCCTTACCGATTAAGGATCACGCATTGACCTCTGAGGAGGTTTGAACTTTGTGCTTTTGTTACCCCATGTTCTCAACTAACAAGCCTTTTTGTCTCCATGTAACTGACTATTTGAAAATATTGCAGGTTAGAGCACTATGTGATGACTTGCGTGTCTTAGGGAAACAAGATTTCAAGCATCTTTTGAAGTAAGGATCTTTACAACACTTTGATCCTTTATAAGCACCATGCAGTTCGTGTGAAAATTTCTACATCTAGGATTTATGTTACAAGTCAAATTCTTTTATTGAGTTCCAAGCCTGGGTAAAGGAGGAGGGTTGCATTAGGTTGACAGCCAGTGTAAAACTTTGTCGCTAAACATGAACACGCAAGGAGTGTATGATTTAAGTTACGAGTCAAAAACAAAAAAAAAACTAAAACAGAAACAAACAAAAATAAAATAAAAATAAAAATAAAGCGCAAGATAAATGATTGATTCATATGGCCGACCCCACATAGTGAAAAAAAGACTTGATTGTTGTATTTTGTCAACTCTTGGTTTGAAATTTTTTATGGCGGTATGTCTTTTATTTACTCATCGTAGGAAAGGTTCTATTTTGTGATTGTTTTACATGCAGGTGGAGAATGAGTTTGAGAAAGGCATTGTCTCCTGTACAAAAGGCTACTCCTTCCGAAATTCAGGATGAGGCAAAAGAGAATGAAGAGGAGAAAGTGCTTAATGAATTGGAAGAGCTAACAAATGCCATGGAACGCAAAAAGAAAAAGGATAAAAGACAGATGGCAAAAAGGCGGGCCAAGGTGATTTATAGTGCCGCAATGTATTCTTTTCCACCTTATTGACTTGCTATTGTATTCAAGGTGTTTACTGCGGAATATAGATCGGAATGAAGCTTTTACACTAATCAACTTTAAAAAATTATTTTCTTACTATCTAGCTGTTGAAACAAACTCATAGAGTCATGGTAATTCCAAATTCAATACAAAAACAGGGTATGTTTGATGTCAAGTGCTGTATGTGTCATGATTGCTTCCAGCTTGATGTTGAAAAGATACAAAACTATGCTTACGAAGTTGTAGCTTTAGTTGAGTTATCTTTTTTATGCACTAGTTAATCTATCGGGAATATATAAGTTTGCGATAAGAGTATGTTAGTTTTGTACATAGTGGTGTGGATTAGATGTTCCTCTTAGATGAACACATTAGTTTGTGCACGTTTACTTATGATCCTTCAGGTGGTAGGAATAATGAATGATGGGTATCTCATTGGATTGTGTACTTCAATGATGATGTCAAATAAAAACCTGGTTGAAGCTTGAGTTTTCTGATGGTATCTTATTTTGTCATACAATACGCAGTCCCGCTTTACCAAGATAGCTCAGCTTTGGTGTCTGATAGTAGTTTTTAATACTTTCTTCGCCCTATTTGTTGGTTCACCTTTTTTATTTTTATGTCAGTCCTAGTTGTTTGTCGACCTTATAAAGATGACAAGTGAAAGGAGTTACTGTATTTGTGGACCTTATAAAGATGACGAATAGAAGGAGTTACTGTATGAAGTTTTCCTCATTAATTATAAGCCTAATATGTTGCGAACATTGTTGACTTAATATCATGAGTTGAATATCGTGGTTTGCACTTTTCTGATTTTTTCATTTAAGTTATCTGGTCTTGCAATTTATGCCAAATATAGTGTCATACCGCATACTGCTAAAGGATGCTTTGTGCTTTTTCTGTCCTCTGTCTTTGTTGTTGTAATTTGTGCTTTTCGGCATGTTGGGTTGTTAAGCCTGCACTGGAGTGAATTCTCTTTTTAATTTGTCCAATTCCAAAAAGGGATGGTCGAGGGGTGTTTCCCTAATTTTTATACTTAAAAAGTGTTTTCCCCCTTTTACTGAAATGTCATCGTTAATATACGCTAAAATTTCAGGACAAAGCAAGAAAGGCACTTGGGTTGCAGCAAGATGCATTAGGAGATGAATATGTTGATCAAGAGTTGTTCTCTCTCTCCTCTATCAAGGTAGTCTTAGCTTCCACTTGCTTTTTTACAAAAACAAAAAAAAAATTGGTGTTTCCTGTATCAGTATATTTTGCTAAGCACTTGGCTAAAAAATTTTGGCTAACAACTCTTGACTGTGTTTCCATTTATCAGTATACTGGGCAGAATTTCTTTTTTACGTTTTCCTCAAATACACAGGGCTTAAATTGCAGCTTTAGTGATAATTTATTATAAAATTTGTTGCTTATGATTTGCAGTGTGCACTTTCTATTTGTTTGTAATTTTGACAATTTCACAAGACCACAGTGATTGTCCTATATGTGAAATAGGGCAAAAAGGATTTGGTTGCCGTTGACAACAATGAGCTTGATGACGAAGTGGGAGAGGCTGTAAGTAGTGATAATGAAGGAATCCGAGGAGGAGACAAAGATATGTCATCCTCTAGTGATGTAGACTCTGATGAAGAACGGAAACGGTAACATATTTCTTTCATATTTTGTCAGAATCCTGTATTGCTGTTTTTTTTTTCCAGTGGCTTTATGGCTGCAAAATCAATATTCCTTTATAGATATGACGAACAAGTGGAACAGTTGCTGGATGAAGCTTATGAACAGTATGTGACAAAAAAAGAAGGGAGCACCAAGCAGAGGAAAAGAGCAAGGCAAAGCCATGATGACCAGATTATGGATGTATGTGTTTCCTACACTCTTTCCTTCGATGTAAATCTGTTCTCCCCCCCCCCCCCCCCCGCGCCCAGGCCCCATCTGTGGTAAAAGCAGGTCTCCTCATAAGTTGCTTCGTTTGCTTTATTAGTGCAACAGGTTCCTCCTTCTCAAGGATGTGTCATGCTTTATCCTGAATAACCCTGGGCTAGTTCTCATTTTTCTTTTGTTACTCTTTCGCTGGCAGCTTAAATGCAGGCCGAGTTTCTGAAATTATTAGTTCCTTCTTATTGAAGGATTGAATATTCCAGATTTTATTTTTGCATACTAGCTGGCTTTTATTTTTTTTTTGTGCTTCTTTGGCTATGTTTCTTGAACACCTTCTGTGTTGATTGATTTCCTGCATAATTGAGATCCGTAGCCAAATTTGTGTTGTGACGTTTACATACCAATAATTTTCTTATGTGGGTGATATAACCTGAGTTTTGAACTAAGCATATTTCAAACTCCTCTGTGTTGATTGATCTTGAAGGGAATTGAGATGCATGGCCAAATTTGTTTTCATTGTGTACTTAGAGTGATTTGCTTAATGTGGTGTTACCCACTTGCAGTTATGAACTTGTGCGGCAAAGACAAGACATTTTTAACATATATATCTTAGACGACCTTTAGTTGGCTCTGCTTTCACATCGATAATAGCCATGTTATGAAATTCCATTCGGTACTTCTCGTCACGTGACTGATGATTCTCCTTTTGCTTCGGGTTTGTATAGGGTGAAGAAGATGATAACATAGCACACTCTGATCATGACTCTGATAATGATCAAGTAGATCATGAGGTTAATCCTCTTGTAGTTCCTCTTGAAGAGGATGCGCCAACACAGGAGGAAATTGCGAAGAAGTGGTTTAGTCAAGAGATTTTTGCTGATAGCGAGGAGGATAACTTGGTGAAATTCGGCAGTGATGACGAGATGCAGCTGGATGCTCCAGCAGGCCCTTTCAAGGAGGAGGCAACGTTAGTTGCATCAAATGAACAGGTGGTCACTCGTCTTAAAAAGAATTCACAGAAAAAATTACAGAAAACCAAAACTCTCGCAGCAGAAGAGATGGAGATTGTACCAGCCCCAGCTACAGACTCCAGCGACTCAGACTCATCGTCTGATGATGATTCGGATGCAGATGACGTTGGAAAAAAAGCAGCGATATTGGCAACTGCTAAGAAGATGCTAAGAAAAAAGCAGAGGGAAGAAATGCTTGATGATGCATACAACAAGTACATGTTCCATGATGTTGGATTACCTCAGTGGTTTGTGGACGAAGAAAAGAAACATCATCAGCCAATGAAGCCAATCACGAAAGAAGAGATTGCTGCAATGAGAGCTCAGTTCAAGGAAATCGATGCTCGACCTGCTAAGAAGGTTGCTCAAGCAAAAGCACGTAAGAAACGTGCTACCCACAGAAAGCTAGAAAAGATCCGGAAGAAGGCTAACAACATATCTGATCAGGCAGACATTAATGATCGTTCAAAGAGAAGACAGATTGAACAACTTTACAGCAAGGCGACGCCGCAAAAACCTAAGAAGGAATATGTGGTGGCCAAGAAAGGGGTTCAAGTGAAGGGTGGCAAAGGTAAAGTAGTTGTAGATAGACGAATGAAGAAGGATTCGAGGTCACGCGGGTCGAGTAAGCAGGGTAAAGGGAAGAAGGGAAAAGAAAAGAGCAACAAGCCTGTGAAAAAGAGAGTTAAAGTTAATCCACAAGGAAGGAAAGGAAAGTGAGGAAATTTTGAGATTACTGTTGAAACTCGGGTAGCCCACATGATTTTCACCACAAAAGTGGTGGTTATTGCTCAATTTTGCTTGTTTTATCTTTTATTATTATTTCTTTTTCTTTGGGGTTCTTAGTATGGAAGATGCTCATGAAGTGGAATTTTGCATCTTCCACAATGCTACTTATGTCTGAAGCGATGGTCCTCAGGATCAGGGAATGACATTTTTCTCCTAAAGACATCTGTACCACACACAAGCCACAAAAAAAAATGCATGTGAAAGCACAGAAATCATACTACTTCTGTCTTAAAGCTATTGTCATAGTTTCATTTGAGCGTAATTTAAGAAAATCGAACCTTGTGGACCACTATTCTTAGTCTACCATTAGTTATTTGAAATAAAATAGGGAAGTGTTAATTGAAGGAGTATTATAGTAACTTTTACTACTAATACTTAATATTTTTAAAAAGTAGACAATGTTTATGGACAAAGGACTATATTTTTGCTTAAGTAGACAATATTTATGGACAAAGGACTATATTTTTGCTGACGGACGGAATAATTGCTAAGAAAGAAGAGTTATAGCAAGTACAATAAAATATGTTTCACGGTTCCATCCCCAAAAATGGCGACTTCCTCTCTCGGTGGCGATTTTGCAACAGGCTGCACAAGTGAGGGAAGCAAGTAGCTCGTAAAGAAGTTGCAGCAAATGTAAGGAATTCTTCAGCTTCCACGAGCTGAAGTAGTAGTAACAACAAAAACAATAAAGGGTGTTTCGCACTAGGTTTCCGCGTTAGCGAAAAGATCGGATCGTTTTGCGATCTAATATATGCAGTTTTACTTATACTAACTGTTTATATGACTATAATAATAATAATAATAATAATAATAATAATAATAATAATAATAATAATAATAATAATTTAATAATTATTATTATTATTTATTGTTATTATTATTATTATTGAAGCCAGCAAGGGTTTCAAGGTCAATTTGGTCATATCACAATCACTGGTGTCTATATATTGAGCAAGTGAGCCCTTGACGAACCCTAACACGAGACATGACGGCTACCTCAATATATAGTGAGGCCCAAAATTGATCTGAAATCTTTCTAAACTTCAATTCTCCAATCGGTTTCAGCTTCCCGCTGATTATTTTTCTGATTGAGTACTTTGGTTGTAAAATCTGTGTGCGTGATTTTATTTTGATTTATGTTACATATTTTGGAGTTGTATAGAAGGTGCAAGGATGATTGTTGATAATAAATCTCGTTAATCCGATGTTAACTGAGGACAACTTCCTATCCATTCTCAATATTCTGAGCACCTTCTGTTCTCTCACATTTATTTTTTTGCACTTTCTTTTAGTCTTTAGCGCTGTTTTTCCTCAATTTTTCAAGGGCCTTCGGGCAAGGTGAAGCAAGCCTTTCGACAAGCATCATGTGTGCATTTTTTATTTGTTCAATTAGACCATGAATGAAAGAGATCATTTGGTCTTGATGTATTTTGATCATCACGTCAAGATTGAGTTTATCTTTGTCTTCAAGAAAGATCAGATTTTTGTTGATAATCTCTGATTTGGTGCTGCTTTCCCTATTGAAAGAGGATCAATTTTCTATTTATTGAGGTTAAAGAATTGGAGGTTTCTTATTCGAATCCCCTTACTCGTTTATTTTTTTCATACCCCTTTTCTTTAAATATATTTTCTTATCGAGATGGAATTGCAAGACATGTATTTTATTATTTTGCAACGAAAATAATTAGTCTTGCCAAAAACATAGTTTAGCCTTCTTCCTTGATTGAGGTAGGAATTTCTTGGGCTTCAACTATGAACATCTTTGTTTTGCTTGAGCGTTCAATGGCTACTTTTTAGAGTATAATGGAATAACAAGTTGGTATTTTAGATTTTGGTGTAGAAGTTAAGGATTTGAGGTGTTCATTGAAACACTGAATGGATGTGAAAGGAATCATCTGAACTTCATCCGCCAGGCATTACTCCAATGGTAATGCTGAAGCTACATGACTAAGAGGTAATGGTTCAATCGCTGTTTGGGGCAATATCTGTTCACATGATGCAAACTATACAGAATGTGTCATGATCTAGAAAAAAAATTATAATTGGGGCATCTATCCAGTGGCATGATTTAAAAAAAAAAAAAACTTCATCCTGATGGCATCAGATTCTGAGTCTTGATCAGGTTCTACGAAAATGCTAGAGGTGTATCATAGTAAAGTATGACATCGTTTTAATAAAATCAAACAGTTAAGATGATGTATTTTTAGTGTTGAAATCTAATGGTTCAAAATGGGTATTTGAATCCAGCTGATTGAACTCAGTTACTACCTAAGAATCATCAATCAAATTATGAATATCATAGAGATGATGCAGTTTGCTTCCGGGGAATCGCTATCTAAAGATTTCAAATGCAGATTTAGAAGGTCAAGTTATCAACATTCAGGTCAGAGACTGCGTAACCAACACATTTCGGTAAAGGCTCAATATTCCTAAGTTCTTCACTTAGTGCCATTCAGTGTCACATACTCACATTGTGTCTATTTTTTAGGTAATCAAGAAGAAAAATACAAAAAGTTGTGTCTATTTTTTAGGTAATCAAAAAGAAAAATACAAAAAGAACGTTTCCAGAGTTTGCGCACGGTGTTTGAATGGGTCTTACTCTACTTTTTTTTTCGCGGTTCAAACCCGTCAATTAAGATTGTTTGTCTTTTCGACTATATTACGAAACATATATTATGAACCAAGATTGAATCGTATTTGAACCTTAAATGAGTCCCAAGGATTTCAATTAGAGCAGTTTCCGTCAATGGGCATATTAGGGGATCGAAGATGATTCTTATTGGAGGTTGGAGAAGGCTTTTGGAGGTTGGAGAAGGCTGGTTGAGAAAGTCTGCATACGATCATGAAGCGATTTGATTTTTTTAGCCCCGACGGAACAAATATTGACTATGATATTTGTTTTCATCCGCAGCCCAGAATCCCAAGGTCCATTATGCTAGATGAAACGGATTTAATGAATAACTTCCTTCCCAAGAACCCTTATTCATTCCAGTAACTTCCAGGATCAATCGCTGAATTATCCAGAAATCAGATACTGACTCCGTCTTGGACTCCTGTTTTTTTCTACTATTCAAAGGTATCACCTTTCTCTTCAGTCTAGTAATTTTTATTTGAATAACACACATATGCATCATGTGGCGTAGCAAAAATTTTCCTACGTGATTTCTAGTTTTTTTTCGAATTCTCTATGCATACACCAATTTGTGGTCGATTGATTGTTCGAGTCATATATTTGGTATCTATCTTCCTTTGTCTCCCAAATATTCTCTGTTTTTCCTCTTCGTTCCTTTTCAAGGGAAAATCTGGAAATTTTCCAGAATTGGATGATTGTATTGGTTTTTTACTTTTGAGAATTCCATTCAGTAAATCAACTGCAATGCTGGACTATTTGGCTGGATCAGAGCTTTTCCTGTACCTTGATAATCATTTGATCTAAAGATGGTTTGCCAGAGCTTTCACTGATTTTCTTTGCAAAGGGCAATAATATGGAATAGAAAAGTCGTTTCGTTTTTATCTTATGTGAGCCATGATAAGGAGTCTGCTTCTAAAGGTGTTTCTAATGGGATGAATAATACACTTTTCTTTGATTATGAAATATGATGGAATAAAGCAAAATGACTCATTAAATTGTTTGCTCTTTTTGTGTTGTGAAGTAGCAGGCCATCGATACCGCAATTCTTATTATGTGTCATCTAGAAACCTCTATGTGTTTCCAACACATGGATAAGATTTGTACATCCAACTATCTTTACCTCGCTATAGGCGAAAGCCTCTAAGCCAAAGCGTGAAACTTTTAGTGCTAAAGCATTGTAAGTGTATGCGCATGAGTGCTCTCAAGATGTGTTTGAAATCGGTAAACAAGATTAAATGAGGAAATTTTTTGCAAAATCCAGATGTTTGACATGTCAGAAGTGGTAGCGAGCGCAACGCTGAGACTGTAGGAATTGAAAGTTCGTGGCCCTTCGGACCACCTTGCAAGAGTAAGAGGTCCCATAACTTTTAGTGCATGTCCTGTGAAAAACTTGGGCACAAACGATGAATAAATGCATACTGTTTTGACTTCTGTATTTGATATATCCTTACTTTGGGTACCCTATTGAATTGAAGGCAGTCATTGCTTTGGCTTGTGTATATTCATGCACGTTCAACGTTCAGCTTTTCAATATTCTGTAGCTACTGTTCAGAATGTCCTGGTTATTCTTTCTTGATGCATTTGATTGCATGATTACCTAAACTGTTTTGAGCAACTCCAAAACTTGAAGGGGCATGATTGCGCAGGATACGGGTATTGAGACATTTTGATGCTGTATGTTTTGCAGATGTCATGTATGTTTTTCTTTTAAAACATAGATGATACTAGCAAAACATACAAATTCGGAATGTCCCACTATTGGATACTAAGGGGGTGTTTGGTTCGTACTTGGGTATCGGAATCGGAGTGAGTATGACAGTGCATGGGTTTGATAGTATATCGGTTTGGACGTAAAAGTCATATTTGTTTTATATTGAAGTGGGGATGTGTATGATTGCCGTTGATGGTGTTTGGAACGTATCGGAATTGAAATGGATATTAAAGGTGGACGGCCGAAAAAATTGACCGGAAAAATCTGACCGGCCGGATTAGTGACCAACCGGCGGCGGACCGGCGGCGTTCAGGGGCCTTTGACCGGCCTGATCGACCACTGTGTGGTGGGTGGGGGCAGCCGGAGCGGGTTGAGGGTGGTCAAGCTCGAAACCCATATCTCCATATTATACCCCATACTGAAAGACAATGGGGAGCTAGTATATCAAAAAACGATATACATTACCAAATACTCAAATATCAGTCCGAAACTCATACCCCCAATTTAAACAACCACACAACGTGTATGGATTTGGAGGTCCTCCAAACCCATACAAACACCCTCCAAATGTTCTGGGACTCAGGACTTTAAAATGACATGTGCAGCCTGGAGCTTGTAGGCTGTGGTTTCTCAGTTCAAGGCTGATATTTGGGTTGCTGACAGAACCCCTATGGACTTTTGGCCCCCTGAAACTGCAGTTTGTAATGGTGTTTGAACTGCATATGGGTGTGTAAGTAGAGAGAGTACAAACTACGGGGACGAAGATAATTTGATTCGAGCATTACTTTTAGAGAGTTGAATTGATCTTAAGTTTTTCTCACTCAAATCAAGCATGAAGCTGATGTCTTTTTCGACCATTGATTTTGATTTCGAGCACCTAAAAAACTTTTGATGTGGTTTTGGTTTGTTCTGAAAGAAATTTAAGTTTGTTTTTTGGCTTATGAAAAGGGGAACATGGAATCCTTGGACATATTTAGTTAACTAGCATTAGCCTAGTAAAGTGATTCTACTTCTTCAGTTGGAAAATTTTACTCTTTCCTATAAATAATTATCCAATAAGCACCTTTTACAGTCTGGGTAGAAAACACAGCAATGCTCATCTGTGAGAGAGATTTTTTTGGTAGATGTACTATCAAATTCTTGATCATGTTCACAAACGAATGAGTCAAGTTTCACAAAGGCTTTTGTAGATGTAGACTTCAAACATCTGTTTATGGTGTTTCACGATCACTATTAGAAATCTTGTTGTTTATGGTGTTTCACAATCTGTATTAGAAATGAACCGAAAAGTGGCCTCCAGAACATAGTCTAATTGGTTTTCGAGTTGTGATTTGCTCTAAGAGGTCAAGAGTTTGATTTCATGGACACTCACAGTGTGGGTGTTCCTCTGCTGCTAGGCCGAATGTCTGGTTTACGGAGAGACACCTTGTAATGGGCATTGCGTAAGATCTCACCCAATCTAGGAGGCCGCTGTACTCCTGATTTGCATCCTCCACACATGCTCTTGAATGCTAGAGTGGTGCTGGTATGCAAGATGAAAGATTTCACCTTTTGTTTCAATAAACCTAGAAGTGGTAGAACGTAGGGAACTACATATGCTAAAAGGACTAGTGAATCAAGTCGAGAGCCACGTCACTTTAACTAGGTTATTCTATTATTTAGACCAGGTTGAGTTTCAGAACCTAACTTACCTTAAATTGCTCTAAGCGGATGAGATCTTAGGAGGCTAAAAGTGAGACTAAAAGTGAGGCCTCCAATCACCCGTCAACACGTGTACAAAATCAGTTTTTTTTAAAAAAAAATTGCAGCACCCCTTGCTTTTGTAGAAGTGTCAATGTGTGATTGGAGGCCTCAATTTTAGCCTCCTATGATCTCATCCGGCTCTCAAGACCTAAGTAATCTGGACGGAGGCTTCAAAAAGGAAAAGCTCAAAAAAGCAATCTGGATTGATTTGGAGTCGCTTTTTTCCAAACCGCGATTCAATCAAAATGTTCTTTTACATGTTTGTACTAAAACCAAATGACAACTGGGTTAAAGAACGGTACATGCTTACATTAAAACGTAATTGTACTGTCTGGATCTATAATCTACATTTAATGATTGAGATATCAATTTTGTTTCGTTTGATGTGAAAAATAAGAAGAAAGAATGCGCAAGTAATATGTTTTTAAACCTCTTGGGTTCCATTTATTAAGAAGAAAGCTCCCCTATCTCCAGGCACTTTTATCTACTTATTGAAGGATGAAAGTATTCCGCTAATTCCTAAAACAGTGTTGCGAGTGTTCTACAATGCAGCACTATTTGTAAACAAACAACCATAAAAAAAAAGTGAGGGGTTAAATTCGAGGCTTTAAATTATAAATGTCCCTTTCTTGAGCTTTTCCTTTTCACTCGACGCGTATTTATTAAATACTCAAATTATTTTAAAGACCGATAAATTTATATTAAGGAAAACATTACAAACAAATTTATATTAAATAATTGAACATTATCTCTATTGATACTCAAAATATAAAATTAAACGTTTTTACAACTTCATAGTACTCTCTCCTTCTAAGTCAGTCTTTTTATGTAAAGATGTCCCAAAATAAAAATTTACTTTATTTAAATTATAAAAAAGGTAAATCCATTTATTAAATAGTAAAAGAGATAATTTTACTGAATTGTTGTAATTTCAAGTAACTAGGATCATTTGTACAGCAATACAGGGACATGGAATAGACTGCTGGGTCATCAATAGGACACAGTCGCATAAGATGGATATGAAAATAATGAGATGGATGTATGTGCATGAAAAGGCTATACATGTATGCCCAGACATGATAGGAAATGAGCTATATAGAGAAAGGTTAGGGGTGGTAAGTACAGCAGATAAGCTAAGAGAGGAAGACTGAAATGACTTGGACATGTCAAGAGGAGACAGACGACGGCGTTTGTCAGAGAAGTTGAAGTCCTCAATTTAGAAGGAAAGAGGATTATAGACATGTCCAAACTGAATTGGAATGAACAGATTATGCACGACTTACTATGAATTATGCACGACTTACTAAAATTGCAACACGCGCGATTTACTAAAATTGCAATTCTATTAGGACATGGTCCAAGATATGAGTTATAGTCCGGATAATAGTTCATGGAGAGAGAATAAGATGACTTGCATTTTTTATGTTTTGGTCTTTGTCTTTCAATTATTTATACATATCCAATGTTATGTCTATTTTAATATTAAAAGCTTTTTATTTATGTTTATTGCATATTGCTATCATTGTGCTATCTATACATATGTATATATAGAGTCGAAACTCACCTCCCTATTTAACGATAACTTTTTAACAGATTTTTTTAATGTTGTTGGAATATACTTGTTTGAATTGTTATGCTTATTAGATACAATTTTAATTCTTATTTATAAATGACATATTTGCATTTAATAATTGACAGTACAAAATAGAAACATTAATACAAAGTAGAAGATGCAAAAATAGAATGACATACTAAAAAACACAATACAACACAACAAATACCTTTTTGAAATCGTGTGAGGTAACGTCTTTATATAAATGACATATTTGCATTTCGAAGAAAGTGAAATTGGGAGTGCATACCAGGCCCACATATTCCATGGCGCGGATATGAAGGAAACTATCTAGGTTTCGGTGCTATAGCTTGTCAGATATTTCCCTCATAATTCAGCTCGAATCAGAATTTCCAAGTTACTTTTTCATTCTCTTCCAACTCGGTGCGGATGCTTTCAATGAATCTCAAGGAGAACAAATATTCTGATCAAAGTAACACTACGATTTTATCACATTCGAAATAGATTTTTTTACTGGATATGTTAAGTCCAAACTCATCTTCATACTGAAGATGGCAAAATCAATTCAAATGTAAATATAATTTAAGATATTATTCTAAAAATCTGAGAACACCGTGGAACAAAGATTCATTAAACATGTCACCATTATATAGATAAAATAGGACGAAACAAGTCAAAACACAGGAAAGTTTCTAACACCAACCACAGCAACCGCACTCGACTAGATCTAGAAGAACCCAAACACTCCCCCAAACAGATCAAAAATGAAACAAGGAAAACTAAAAATCACAAATCCACCAGCACACAAAGCATTGTCAGATTTTCTAACTCCTCCAGCTTCCACCCTCAGATCCACCGCTTCCTCTAGAATAACGGGAACCACCACCGCCCCCGCCATAGCCACGGTCACCACCTCCATAACCACCCCCTCCACCTTCACGACGACCACCGCCATAACCACCAGAGCTACCATATCCACCTTCGCGCCTGCCACCACCATAACCACCTCCTCCATCGCGCCTGCCACCACCACCGAATCCTCCACCGCCGGAAGATCCACGAGACTGAGCCTCGTTCACTGTGATGTTACGGCCGTCCAAATTCTGGCCATTCATTCCTTCAATTGCATCTCTCATCGCCTGTTCATCCTTGAAGGTCACAAATCCAAATCCTCTAGATCTTCCAGTCTCACGATCATTAATGATCTGTAACATACGAAAACAAAACAAATTAAAATCCTTAACATCATCAGATCTACATAAATTCAATGAGAAATAAATCAAAAACCGTAGATCTAGAAAAAAAATAACGATTGAAAATAATATAACCAAAATATTAAAAAGCGATTCGATCTTCGACCCTTGGAAGGAGTAGAGGAAGATGAAACGTACCGTTTAAAGGTAAGTGACATTAGTAACAGTAATAGTAACAGAGTGAATAGAGAGAAACATAGTAACACAGAGTAACAGAGTAACAGATCAAGAGTCAAGATAGCCGAATCGTTCGGATCTGATCTCCGAAACGGACCTTCGATTCAAGGATTTCACCATACTGAGCGAAGGCATCACCGAGAGTCTGATCAGTGGTGGCCCAAGCCAAACCACCGACGAAGCATCGGAACTCGACATCGGCCGCTGCCATCGCAGATATTCTTTTTTAACGGAAAAAAGATGAGAAACAAAGAGAGAGTATAAAGGAGCGGTGAGAAACTTAACACCAACTCCGGAGAGGCGAGAGATATTTTCTAGGTTTCGAGAGAGGGGTGTTTATATAGGGGTAAGGCTGGTTTATAGCTAGGGTTGGTTAAGGTAAACCGGGGTTTGCGGTCAGATATTTTCGGGTTTTGGTTTAACTCTGGTTAAAGATCAGGTCCACACGTGTAAGGGTACGGCCGATTAGTATATTCGTTAGGCGAGGCCGGCCCAGTATTCATTGTGCACACTGTTTCTTTTGTCCGTTCGATGAAATCAATCAATCATATCCACAATATCTCAACGACATAAAAAATTATCGTTATGGTACAGGGAGGGTGAGTAGGAAGTAAACTATATGATAGTTTGCTTCCAGTGAAACCTTTGGCTCTATATGTAATTCATAGATAGAGCAATAATAAGAATATGTACTAGTAATGGATCTTATTAAACATAAACGGAAATATTCCAATATTAAAATAGTCATAACACTGGATATGCACAAATAGTTGAAAGACAAATACCGAAACAAAAAAGTGCCAAGTCAACCTATAGTGTAAATACTATCTAATCCTCTAAGGTATCCCTATAATCTGTCTATCTCTCCTTAACCTTAATCTTCTGCCTCTATGAACTCCTATCATGTACCATGTCCTCAAAGAGGTGCAA
This sequence comes from Eustoma russellianum, assembly GCA_036186865.1. Classification (NCBI taxonomy): domain Eukaryota; kingdom Viridiplantae; phylum Streptophyta; class Magnoliopsida; order Gentianales; family Gentianaceae; genus Eustoma; species Eustoma russellianum. The sequence continues at coordinate 38,654,682 of AP025048.1, read as the reverse complement.
ATCTAGTAAGTCATGCCTAATATACTCGTCCAACGTCAGTTTGGGCCTGCCTTTACTCATCTTCCCTTCTACAGTGAAGCTTTCAATTGCTCTGACAGACGTTGTTGTTTGTCTCCCCTTGACATGCCCAAATCATCTTAGTCTTCCCTCTTTTATCTTATCTACTACACTAGTCACCCCTAATCTTTCTCTATACACCTCATTTTTTATCCTGTTTAGCCTAATATGCCCACACCCCCACCTCAGCATCTTCATCTCTGCCACTTCTATCTTCTGTGACTGCGTCCTCTTGATGACCCAGCAGTCTGTTTCATTTAACATTGTCGGCCGCACTGCCACCCTATAAAATTTTTCCTTTAATTTAATTGGAAAATTATTGTCAGACAGTCCTGTTGGTACATGGTTATCGCATCAATTGATAAACAACCATGGTATAAAAAAATGATAAATAAATATTAGAATCATTTATAGTCAAATTGATGCAAGCTCACACTGTTAGGATCCATTCTTCCACCTCCAACAATCTTTCCGCAAGGGTTTAGGCACAAAGAAGTAAACTTTCCCTAGAAATCGCCGGCTTAAGAAATACCTTAGATTCAAGTGTGCGTTGATAGGCAAACCTTCAAAGCCCTCCTAGACGGTCACTTTAATCTTTGACAATCACCCTCAATTTGCTCAAGATTGAGAGTTATTAGCCTTGATATTTGATGCAAAATCAAAAAAAACAAGAATTCACTCTTTGGGAGATAAAACAAAACACAAAATTTTTATTACTGTATATTCTGAATGAGGCGGGCGGCCAAGGCAATAATAAAAGCTGAAATTTGTAGCCAAAAACAATCCAAAAAAGAAAGATAAACTCTATCCTAAAAATCTATGAAAAGAGATAAACTACAATGTGCCTAAAAACAATCTTGAAATTGGAATTATCTTGGTTTTTCTCTTGTCACCAGCGGATTTTGCCTCTTACGATGACCTTGTGATTGACTTTAAAAGTTGTGATAAGCTTAGAGATATAACAGGTGGCTGACAAGCAACGGCGTAAGAAGCTATTGCATGTAGCTGACAAACTGTTTCGTAATCAGCTACAATAGATGGTTGGCAAATGGTTGGCAATCAGCTCAAAGAATACATCATTATAGGCATTATATAGAGACATTTTACGAAAACATGTATAATGAATATCCACGAAAAATATATCAATAACATATATAATACTTAGAGTTTATTTCAGAAAAATATATTTATTGATAGTTTTAACTATTCAAACACCGGGGAGATATTTTAGCGGCCCACGTCACATGACACTAACCCCTTGGAAAAGGATAAGATACTAATATTTTACCCCCATACAGCTAGACAATACTCATATTCCTTGAACCAGTGGTTGGGCCACATGCGAATATACAATGAGCCGATGCCATTCATGGGGAAAACTTTTAGACAGAGAGTTATTGGACTCTCTTATCGATTTGTTTTTTAAAATATTCAAAAACATGCACATGTAATACTACAACCACAACAACACATACTCATTATATCCCAACAACAACAAAAGCTATCACTAAGGTCTGGAGAAAGTGAGAGACATGCAAACAATACCTGAAAGTTTGCTTCCAACCAGATCCCCGGTTCTAAATATATCTGCATAGACACATAATGCAAGACAAAAAAAACAAAACAAAAGAACAAAAAAACAACAAAACAAAACAACAAAGAAAAATCAAAAACCAAAAAAACAATAATAATAAATAAAATAAATGCAAAGTCAACCTAACGTTGAACGAGTATCTACGTCCATCTATATATTCTAAACATGCACAGGTAATGAAATTACATAATTTATTTAAATTTAGAAAGTTTGATAGTTAACCTCCACTTAGCGACTACGCATCTTCATCATCCGGTATAATTGTAAAGTTATTTTTCCCCCAAATTTGGATGAATATGTAATTTCAAATATTGTAGATGTTTGAAATGACAAAAATACATCATACGTTTTCTCCTCCTAGTTCACACCTTGCCTGCAACACCCTTCTCCCACCTTTAAATCCTCCTCCTCTTCCTCATGGCTGCCCATTTTCAGTGAAATTTGCCGAACGTTCTGCGTCAGAACTCGACGAGTTCAGAACATGCTAATGTAAGACTAATGAAGCAGGTGCGAAGCCACAATAGATCTCAGTACAGCAAGCGCCCAATTGACCATGAAAGAACTACTTTGCTGTTGATACGTCCAAATTGCAGAAGAGGATTCTACTCTAGGCAGGCTATATACATTTCCTATGGCATAACTTTCCTGCAAATGAATTAACGTTTGATTAAAATGTTGCACTTTCTCAAGCCATCATATCTAAATAGAGGGTTATTACTTGTTAGCACACCAAACTCCTTTTTATAGCTTTTAACGACCAAATTTGCCATTACTCACAGACACATCCATAACTAATGTATGTGGATATATATGAGAGAAAGGGGTTGGGGGTCATAAGGAGAATTCAAACAACTTCCAGTGTCAAAATAGATGGCCAAACTCTTGAAAATCTGGTGGTAGAGCAGCAGCCATATATGGCTGCTCTTATACAAGACTGCAACACTGCTGGTATGAGGTGAACACATCCAGAAGATCAGGCAACTATTAAGAATGCCGAACACATTAAACTGAGTAGGCAAAGAAAACACGGTAAAGAAACAAATCAAAATACAATGCTGATGGATGTACTGAAGTACTGTATTCAGGAACCATTATCTGTGTGCCACCAACATCAGAAACCACGGAGCCGGTCGCTTATTTTTCAAAGGCACTGGCAGTTTAGCGATAAAGACTTTCAGATCGGAGGTTCTCTGCGATCTCAGTTTCCCATCGGTCACCATTTTCAAGAAGCTTTTCCTTGTCATACAAGAGTTCCTGTAGTAAAGAAAATGTATGTCAATCTGTAATGCCAGTGTAAAAGTTATGATCAGTAACCAAGACAGACAACTCCTCTTGGACATAGAAATTGTAAACCGAGACATTATCACGACAAAAAGCGACCATGAGTAATTCCTACACGCACCTCATGTGTCTCGGTGGCGAACTCAAAGTTAGGACCCTCAACTATGGCATCAACAGGACAGGCTTCTTGGCAGAATCCACAGTAGATGCACTTTGTCATGTCAATATCATACCTAATAAGGAGATATAGAGGAGGAACAGTCAGCAATGAGGAAACAAAATGTGGGAAAACTGATACGAGATGGATGGAAAGAGATGGCTGATAATGGCACCTAGTTGTTCGACGACTCCCATCTTCTCGTTCTTCAGCCTCAATAGTGATTGCTTGAGCTGGGCATATCTGCAGCAGATCGAAGCACAATTGGCAACTTAAATACCACACATAAAAAGAGCAGGATCATCAAACTCCTTTCTTATGACAACTTTAAAAGCTTGCTCTCGCTCACACCAACAAAAGCAGTTCTTAATTTCCAAAGACTCAAAAAGGCACATGTTACATGTGCCAAAGGAAAGCCACTGAAGTCAAATTACAAGCACAAGACATAGAGATACAAAGTGTAAATTCACAAGTTCGAAGAATCATCTTAGGATATGGTCGACTTTGAGCACCATCATAAAAATATAAAGCATACCAACACAATAACAACTGTAAGGAGTTTCTTACAGCTTCACAGAGTTTACAGGCAATGCATCGCTCCTCACCGGTTGGATACCGCCGAAGTGCATGTTCTCCACGGAAACGAGGGCTTAAAGGACCTTTCTCAAATGGATAGTTAATCTGGAAAAATAAATAAATATATTTCACCTCAAGGCCAGAACTCGGAGAAAAACTTCCTAAGTACTAAACTTACAAAGGGCTGCAATAGCATCCATCGAAATCCTGAAAGCTAATTGACAACTAAATAAAACTCACTCCAAAACAGTGCAGTAGATAAATCAAATCAAGGGCATGCACAAGTCAGCTCACTGCCTTTTGTCCAGATTCATTTCACGCCTGAAGTCTAAGCTCAAGTTACCCTGGTGAATATTTTCCTAAAGATCAAGTTAACCTCCGAACCCTGTTCAATTTTTTCGACTAATAGAAGTACACCATAAAATTCTTCTAGAAAACTAAGCCTAAAATACCAAAAATAAATAAATAAAAACCATAAACATTATCCGATATCACACTTGCATCTCCACATATATTCCAAATTAAATAACAATTGATAGGAGTTGATCATCCAAGTTAACAAGTCTTTGGGCAATCAAAACTCAAGCTCATAAGATATGAGCCTTACATTCACTTTGAGCTCGATGTAAATTTGAATATTTTAGAACCAAATAAGAATCACAAATCAATCGATGAAGCACGACAGCATACACTTCATTAAATTCGTTCTACAGATCCCCACAGCAGTAAACTACACTTGTATTAAGAATTAGGATTGAATCAAGCAATCAAGATCTAGCAAAAGACATTTAAGCAAACCCACATATTTTGGTTTACCACCAGATAGTCGATGATCTGAAATCTATACTTTATTTTCTTTAACATTTTCCTTTCCATGCTCTATTCATCTACTGTGATCGCTGGCTAAATGGTACTGAAAAAAGAACATATGTTTCTCCCAAATACAAACCAATCAAAAAAAAATAAAAAAGGAGGTGGAGGACATTGAGAAAGAAAGGGAAAAACTCACAGTCACTTTCTTGTCAAAGAAGTACTTCAGAGTAAGACTGAGACCCCGAACCATTTCAGTGAGAAACAACGTATTTATACTCCTCTCAAACACTGAAGGCAAAAAAGATAAAGTCAAAACATGATATTTGCATCTGAACAGAAAAATCTGTGCTAAAATGAAAAAGAGAGATGCTATTATGCATTTACCAGAACTCCAATCTTTAGATAGTTCCTTTGTGAGCTGTTCTCTTTCCTTGTCATCTGCAATTTTAGACAAAAGATTTATCTCATAACACAAATAAGATACGAAAACAAATGAACAAAAAAACCATTTCTGCATGTGCCGAAAGGGAAAGGGAACAAAGTAAATAACTCATTGAACGTCAAGCAAAAAAATAGAGGAATACTAGAAAAGGAGTTGTAATGGTACAAATCATACAGTTAACAATTAGATAAGACAACCCTAAAATTTCCTCCACTTCTTAATGCTCTTTACTCTTCAATTGTTATCAACTGAAAGGTGAAAATCATATTTGAAGCATTCAGACACCTAGGTTTGCACAGAAATGATAATGAAAAAATGATACAAATCCAACAACAGGTGGAAACTAACTAGATACGAATGGCACTAACAGCTCCGAGCTAGTTACGCAGAAGTTTTTTTTTAAAAAAAAAAAGTATCACCAAAGGAGAAGATCAAACCTTTATCGGTAGAGAAGGAATGCTTGGTGGCAAATGAGCGAGCTCCCAATCCCATAGCATAACGACTTGGGTTTTGCCATGATTGACCTGAAGCAACCTAACATATCAATCACCAAAAGATTAACACACGACACCTTCTCAAAAAGCGCTCAGCAATAAAATACACATGCCCAATAAGGCATGCCAAAGATTTATGCCACGTACTTCTTCTGAACAATATACTTGATGGAAATTTTGTACAGTCACTGAGAAAATGATACCCGTAATCATTACTCACGATCATAAGCGCTTAAACCATATAAATCGTTTGAACACAACTAGCAGAAACTTTGATAATGAAATTAGCAACAGCTAAAAACAGGATGTTGTTTATCAGGGCTTGATATCACAAAAATCGTGAAAGATAAAATTGTCCAAAAGATCATGAATTTAATCATTAGCGAGTTAACTAATGGCATGTAAATTATAAACAACCCGCCGAACCCAAAAAGAGCAATAGCAAAGGATAAATCGAGAACACCTAATATCCGTGTTTTGTCAAGAATGATTAAACAAAATTAGGGTTTCAGAAGGAGCAGCGATCTTGTGAAAAAAAAACAGCAGTAGAAATGACATAAAAATTGAAACAAAACAAGAAACTTACAAGCTGACTGGAACGGAGAGCAGACAGAGATTTTCGAGCCAAGATAGCGGCCATCGCCGATTTGATTATGCCGGAGTGAAGAGGTTGTGCTTGGTGGCTCTTTTTTCACTCGATACAACTGACCTCCAATGTAATAATAGGATAATTTACATATTCATATAAATCACCTGGGAATTGCAGAAATGTTTTCAGACTGGCCTCTGCTGTAAATCTGAAATCAGTAATTAGTTGGACTCTACTAAAGGAGTGAGAAGGAGGGGAAAAAACAAAAATATTACAGTTTTAAGGGGAGAAAAAAACAATTATCGTAGTTTTATAAATAATTTTATTTATATCATATACGTTTTTATTAAAACCGTGTAAAAGCCACTATATGGTTCCAACAAAACCGTCTTGCACTCACTTGGTTGTGGACATACCAAGATTGTGTCAAAACCGTGGTGTACATCACAGTTTTCTGAAAACCATAGTGCACTTCACGGTTTTGACATAATTGTGTTGTGTCTATCCATACTTTCTATAAAAACATCTCATTTTCTAGACAACAAAACAATTTTTTGCCCTTTTTCAAATAAAATGACATCTCCAAACATTCAAACATGTTTGTATTTCAGAGGTAAAGCGTCATGATTGCGCAATATAGTTGGATATGATAAGAAATTAATCAGACTGATGAGGTTTTTCGTAACATATCATACTCATAGTTTGTACAACGAGTTAAGACAAGGCTCATATTGGATACCGATGTAGATACGATTGATTTGGTGTGTCGTTTCCTTTGTTCTACAAATGCAGCCGGATACATTTTCAGTGCTTCTCGCATTTTAGATGAAGATGTCAGTCAAATTTGTACATCCTGATACATTGTCCAACTATTCCGTCTTTAGAGATATACGTGAGCGTTGTGATGTGCCCACAATAAATCCAATAAACATTTATTGTACCGTTTGTGAAGATTCACAAGACTATTGCGTCAATATTGTTGGGACATATGGGAGTATCGAAGGAGAGTGCATCTCGTCACAAACAGTTGTAAAAAATCCACTAGATACAGAAAATGAAGAAAACTACGACAACGATGTTAACAACAACTATAACGAATATGACGAGGAGGACGATGACGATGATGGAGAAAAGTATTCAGAGGACCTTAAAGAGGAGGAAGATGAACCAGAGGCGTATGAGCTATTTTATCTAGACGCCAACATTCTGTTTTTTGACGATTATGGTTAATCCGGAGACATTGTAATTCATGTCGGAGGGAGGGGCTTAAAGAACGTTTATGGAAGAAGAGTAAACCATATCAATTTGAATTGAATATGCCATTCAAATCCAAATATAAGGTGAAAAATACCATGCATTTATGGTTTATGAAGCATAATCGATTCTATAAAATTGTGGCTAGTTCGTTAGAATATTGGTATGTTAGGTGTGCAAACTAGAAGATAAAAAATTATCAACTGCGTCTTCAAGCAAGATTGAGACAAACACATAAGTATTGGGAAATTAACATTTTCCATTAGTGTCATAGCTGTACAAATGCGAACATCGTAGCGGGTCATATGAATGTTGATTCAAGCATGGTTGGAGAGAATAATCATATAACATATTAGTCAGAATGAGAACATCATGTCTCAAGATGTTCAAGAATCTATTAATAAGAGCTTGAATGTGGACATCAACTATATGAAAGCATAGAGGGGAAAACTCATAGGCCTGCAATTTGATGGACCTTCTTCATCACGGTGTCCTCACATAGATTCCAATATAAGCATGCTAGCACAACATTGCCACAAGAATATCTATGTGCACCGGACAAGTCCCGTGGTATGTACAAACACATCAATTGACATCTATCATTGGATTTGTCATAAAACAAACATGTTAAAAGCAAGAAGATGCACGCCACATATCTCTGTATAATCTGCTCACTAGACGGATATGCTAGGCTGCTAGCATTAAACCAATCCATAAAGTCCTTCGTTGTACATGGTTGTCTGAAGTATTTAAAAGGTCCAAAGTCCATCAAAGCAACTTTGCACACAGCTCACCCCACTGCGCTGAACTATGCGGGGGCTCCTGTCCGTTAACCAAATCATCGCTGATACGTAGGCCAAACAAGATGACTATATCATGCAGCATAATTATGGCCTCGCCTAAAGGTAAGTGAAAAGAGTGGGTCTCCTATCGCCACATCTCCACAAACCCAATGATCAAAGTGTGCGGATGAGATCAGAGGAGGCATGTTATGAGGTAAAATATGAGACCTCCAATCACGCGATGTCACGTGTATAAAAGAGTCTTTTTTTAAAAAAGAAAAAAGTAAACAGTGAGCCCTTTTGTACACGTGACGTCGTATGATTGAAGACCTCATATTTTACCTCATAACAGGCCTCCTGTGATCTCATCCGCAAAGTGTGATCTATCTAAGCGTACAACACCGCATCACTCCCCATGACCCTACATGCTACATATTCCTAGCACCTATCAAGGATGATAGGATTTCTAGGCATGTCAACCCTATTCAACACATTTGACGTCGTGTACATTAGTACTACTTATAAGATAAAGGGTCCAATACTTGCCATGTACCTTTAATAAATCACTAATCTCCCATCTCAACTCTAAGTATTTAAAGAGTAGTAAAATATGAAGGTTTTACTATTTACGAAGTGGTAAAACCTGAGTATGGAATTAAGCTTTATGATAATTCATAAACCTAATCTGCACTATAATTAAGGCGGTCCCACCCAACCTACCGCCTAGACCTTTTGCCACATCATGATTGTGGGTCCGGCGGCTCTAGACAATGCACCATCATATACTTTCTTCTGTAAGTGGAAAAGAAAATGGGAAGAAGAAAAAGGAAAAAAGTGAAAAACGAAGAAAGACACCTCCATTTCATATTCTTCTTTTCGTCTTTGCGTCTCACTCCCTATCATTTACCCATTCCCCCTAGTCTCCAGTTAGTCTCCCCCCCTCGTCACCCTCAACTTCTCACCTTCTTCAGTTTCCTGTCTCAAATTATCCGTTGCAGTATTTTCTTCTAAGTGCGTTTGAGATTTGCTCCAAACCCTAATTCTAACCCGACTTTTAGTTCGCATTTTACTGAATTAAAGCTTCTATGGAACTCGATACTTAGTTGAATTTGAATTTTGCTTCAATTTCGTGTTTTCTGGAGCAAAAGAGTTAGGAATGTCAGCGGCGGGGCTGAAAGAGCGCCACCAGGCGGCCACTCAGACTGTGTGTGCTCTCAGAGAAAAATTGAAACAGAAGCGTCTTCTTCTCCTTGATACTGACGGTTAGTTTACATTTCTTATTTGCATTATGTACTGTGTTGAGGTGCTCGCGAGATGTTTTAGATCCATTGCTGAAATTGTGAACTTTTTGCAGTAGCGGGATATGCGAGGTCTCATGGGAAGACTCCGGTGAGCTTTGGTCCAACCGATCTGGTTTGCTGTAGGACTTTGCAGGGACATACGGGCAAGGTACGGTTATGAAAATGTATGCCGGTAGTATTTGATTCGTGCCTCGTGTCATACAATTTATGTTTGAGATGAGAATGGCTCACTTCTTGCCGCTTCACACTGTGAAAGTGATGGATAATTTCATAATTCTGAGAAAGCTATGACAGAATGTACTATGGAGCTATTCAAAGTTTCATTATTTACGGGATAGCATTAAGGGTTAATATATTATGTGTGGTTTCAGAGAAAAAAATATTGGTTTAAATAATATTTTGGTAACGGGTGACAATGAGGTTAGATGGCCTAAATGATGTGGTCCTTCTTTGCCTATAGAATTCCCAGAGCCTCTTCTAGTTTTGGTACACCGTGTTAGTTTTTTACTCACCACATTCTGTTGGATCTATGAGGTGCATAGACAGCTGAAACTAACTCCTGCTTATGGTTGTGGCACACACATGCTCCTGATGAATTTGTTAAGTTTAATAAACTTACTTATCTGTACTTATGCTAGGATGTGTTGATTAAAAACGTTAAAAGACTTATCTTTCGCCTCTGGTCGAGAGGTTCATTTAATGGTCTGAATTCATTCCATTCAGAGCTTTATGCTTTTCAAGTTACAAAAACATGGTTTCCAGTATTTAGAGGTCAAGGTTTCCACCGAAGTTTGCTGTAAATGATGAATACAAACCATGTAGCGTAGTCTCAGAAATCGAGAAATGCTAATTTTTGACAAGTACTTCTATACCAGAGCAATTGTTTCGTCACAACTTGGCATCCATCTACATTTAAAACTGATTGTGTACTACTAATTTATTATGGTTTGACGCGCTCAACAATTCTAGTGTAATCCATAGGTAACTATGTTGTCAATGAATTCTTCCATTTCTAAATGATTGATTTTCCAAAAATAAAAGCGCCGTGATGCGCTAGTGCACTTTTATTCTTTCACTAAATTGACTCTAAATAGAAAATTCGGCAAGTATGCTATCTGCAGAGTAAATCAAACTAACTTTCAGTTTTTCGTATGGAATTCAATGAATTACTGCCAGATTTTCATGCTCGTGTTTATGCTTCTAGTTTTTAGAGTGTCATCTTGTATAATGCAATAGTTCCCAATTGTTGAGCTGTAAAGTTTTCAGACCTAAAAATGCAAGAGAAACGTGGAGCATATTTTTAAATTTTCATTTAATTAAAAACTAGAGTAAATCAAATGGACATAGATATTGTGGCTGCAACTTTTTGAGGTTTCTCTTTCAATCAACTATTAGAAAGTTGGTTGTATCGTAAACTTTTCCTTGACATGTCTCAGGTCAATTTTCAGAATCTATTGTGATTCAACTGTATGTTTGAGATGTCAGGTATACTCACTTGACTGGACAGCGGAGAAGAATCGGATTGTCAGTGCATCCCAAGATGGAAGATTGATAGTTTGGAATGCTCTCACCAGCCAAAAAACTCATGCAATTAAGTTACCATGTGCTTGGGTCATGGCCTGTGCCTTTTCTCCGAGTGGCCAATCTGTTGCTTGTGGTGGTCTTGATAGCGTGTGCTCTGTTTTCAATCTGAATTCTCCCACTGATAAGGATGGAAATCTTCCGGTATCAAAAATGTTAACTGGGCATAAGGGTTATGTCTCATCGTGTAAATATGTACCTGATGAAGATACACATCTGATAACTAGTTCTGGTGATCATACTTGTGTCTTGTGGGATATCACTACAGGTCTGAGAACTTCAGTTTTCGGAGGTGAATTTCAGTCTGGGCACACTGCTGATGTTCTAAGGTACACCTTTTCCTTTTTCACCAGCATTGATTAGTTTCCTTATCTGCCCACTGAATAGAAACAACTTCTTCCTTTATATCTACCTTGGGAGTGCATTATCCAGAATCATTCTCATATATACCCTTTATTGTTGTAGTGTCTCAATTAATGGGTCAAATCCGAAAATGTTTGTCTCTGGGTCTTGTGATACGACTGCCAGGCTATGGGATACACGTGTTGCTAGCCGTGCAGTGCGCACATTTCATGGTCATGAAGGAGATGTCAATGCTGTGACTTTCTTTCCTGATGGGAATAGATTTGGAACTGGTTCAGAGGATGGAACTTGTAGATTGTTTGATATTAGAACTGGGCACCAGCTACAAGTGTACTATCAACAACATGCAGATAATGAGGTTCCTCCTGTTACTTCGATTGCATTTTCCATTTCCGGAAGGCTTCTGTTTGCTGGTTATTCAAATGGTGACTGCTATGTGTGGGACACCCTATTGGCACAGGTACATGGCAATCTCATCTTGTTATGTGTATGTTCATGGTCCGTTTTTTTCTATCTTGCTTAGATTCAAACATTGGCTTGTCTTTTTAAGGTAAATTTATTTCTGTACAACTGTTCATAGTCCTTTCCAAGGCGTGTGATGCAAAGGTGGGCATACCTGGCGCTGCTCAAAGTTTTGTGATTAAGAATCACCTTCTCGAGGGGAAAAAGAGTGAAGAACGAAAAAGAGAGACCGAAAACTATAATATGTTGACATTGATTCTTACTGGGTATTCATATTTACAAAAAAATAAGATTCTTACTGGCCATTCACATTTAGGTTCATAAGTCCTTCCCTAATTGTGCCGTGAAAAAGTGAGATTAAGTGGCAAAATAGGAAAGAAATAAATAAGGGATTGAGTATCAAAAGGGATTATCAGTTTGTTGTGCCATCAACTCTTTGAGATTCATGGACATCTTTTCTTTGCCTGCCCCTTTTCAAAGAAAGTATAGAATTTCGTGCTTCAGGCACTGGAATGTGTCCAAAAGCCTACCTCCTAGCATACTGTTCTTAAATGGGCTATAGGGAACAATTTCTAGATTATGTTCCTAAGAAGATGTCTCGGTTTGCATTGCCTGCTACTGTTTATGGTGTTTGTCAGGACAGGAACCAAAGATCCTTGCTCAATATGCAAATATCAGCCTACATTAAAGGAGGGAGATTCTAGACTACATCAGGTTGTTGGTTATTTGGGTTGTGGATTTGGAAAGGGTTTGGGGAAATCCTGGTTTTGTTATTTTTGCCCCAGTCAGTCATATGCTTGTGGTCTTTTGTCCCACGTCTGCTTTTTGTGTAACCTTTTATCTCGTATATAAATGAAAGCTGATTTTGTTTGAAAATAATTAAACAAATAGAAAGTTTTTAGTGTGTACACACTCATTATCAGTGTTTCTTCATGTTTAGGTCCGAGGGTTGATGGTTTGCTGCAGTTGTATTCTAACACATCTTTGACATCTAAGATCTGTGAAGAAAAGAAATTTAACTTTGATAGGTTGAATAAGAAGGCACTGTTATCCGGATTTTTGAATTGTAGGGTCAGACGTCCTTGTAGTGACCAAATTTTTTTGCTGACTTGAACAATCTTAATCAACTAGACAAGTGTAGACATGCTAACTTTTTGGCACGCTCTTACAAATCTTGAAACCCATTTATTCAAGCGGACAGGATACATATCTATATTAGAATAGTTGATGTGAACTCATGCTTTGTGTGAGCAGGTGGTCTTAAACTTGGGATCTCTTCAAAATTCTCATGAGGGACGCATAAGTTGTTTGGAATTGTCTGCTGATGGAAGTGCGTTGTGTACAGGAAGTTGGGATTCAAACCTGAAGGTCAGTTTGATGGATGTATTCTTTGTTTGGCCTCTTACTGTCTCTACTCCCATCTTGTGATTTATCTGGCATATGCCATAACAATTGACTTATATTGTACATATATTCGATTGCGTCATCATGTCTAAGCTCTGTTGCTGACAGTCAACTTTTGTCTTTAACAGATCTGGGCATTTGGAGGGCACAGGAAGGTGATTTAACTCCGCGGTTGCTGATTACATTTAGAAAAAGTGCTCATAAAGGAGTCAAGCTTACACTCATCACCTTCACGCCCGTCAGCTACTGTGGTATGGGAAACTTTTAGTACAGCGTTTGTTGCTTGTAACCTTTGTGCATACCATAAAAACGTAGTCGAGCACTATATCTATCTATCTATATAGATGTGTGTGTGTGTAGTTTTCTTTTCCGTGTTGTAGTACTAATTAGCCACAATTTGTTCAACTTTTAGCGCTATATGCTTATGAAGGCTTTGGTAATCCAATCCTTGGACATTATGCTAGATCTCAAGTGAGTTCTCATGAATTATATTTCAGTTACAGAAAAGATTGGTTTGATTTGAAAAGTTTATTTTGGACAACCACGGCAGACGGGTTCATATCTGAGAGGAGGCTAAAAGTGAGGCAAAATATGAGTCTTCCTCCAATCACGCGTCGCCACGTGTAAACAAAAAACATTTTTTTAAAAAAAGGAGCAGCACCGCTTCTTTAAAAAACTGTTTTTTCCACACGTGGTTACGCGTGATTGGAGGCTCATATTTTGTCTCACTTTTAGCCTCTCCAGATCTGAACCCAGTGCAAACGAGGCTAACTTTTTGTTGTAAATTGAGTCCTAAGATCCAAGCGCGATATTCTCTTGTGTGTGTTTGTGTACCGATGAAGTAGGGAGGCACAGTGGGTTATGGTCGAACTCCAAAACGAGAAGGCCATGACAATTGTACGATTGACAATATCACAAGAATACATATATATCTCTATATAAGATAAACAAAAGGAAAAAGAAAAAGTAGAAGCAGTAAGAAGGGCAACGAGAAGTATTTCTCTCGCGATTATGTGCATAATTTGAAGAAATACGTACTTTATAAACTCATCAAGAATTAAGTGTAAATGTATATATATTGTTTATGCATTAAAAACTGTTTCCATTTCTAATAGAGCTAATGATACTCTTCCTTGATTTTGGAATATAATGGAATAAAACAAAACGACTCACCAAGTTGGTTGCGCTTCTTATATTATAAAGTAGCAGTTGATCGACACAGCTTGACACAATTTTCATTATGGGTCATCGAGAAACAACCTCTGTGTGTGTTTTTAACACGAGTATGATTGCGTATATCCTACCATCACATACCCGTCATAGGCAGGATTAATAGGCATGAGCCTCTAAATCAATAGAGTTATGTTGTTGTAGTACACTAAAAACTGATCAATATGGTGACACATCACAACATGACCTATACACACTCGCAATCAAAAACGCATATTAAGTAATTACAGCTAGTTGTAAAATGTGCATTGCAATCCATATTCTAACAAAAGATACGATGCTTTAAAATGCGTACCTATCTCTTTGTAGAAAAATGTTAAATGTTGATGAAATCAATACAAAAAGCTTTATATACTAAGTATCATCGTTGTTCCACTGTTGAGAAGCATCAACTAGTCCGGACATTGCCAATTGTCCGCAACATGGTAGCAAAACCAATGTATTTCGTGGGAGTGAAAATTTCTAACTTACAAAGAGAACATCGGAGCCTTACCTTTGCAACTTATTAAGAGGACAGTAGAGTCTTAAGGGGAAAGCCTCCTAGCAACATTTGGACGAATTTCCAGGGAGTTGCTTTGTTCTTTGGGGTGGACATACTCCTCGGTCAGGCCATGTTCACTGCTATTGAACTCTTGGCTTGACATTCCTGATTTTCTGTGCCTCTTTAAGTCCATCTGGAATGAACTATCATACTCAGAACTACCACTTGATGCTGGACTTTGCCCTGATTTTAATCCACTTAGATCGTCCAAGGACACATCTCCCTCTAAGGCACGAACAATCTGTCCATCCACAAGTATCCAAGATTAGCCAACTATACCTCCTTATGTGCGACGTATGGGACCAGATCTTCTCACCACAATCCCCTCATCCTCACAGCACGACACGTGGCATCACGGGAGGAGGGTGAGGCTAGATGAGAGTCACCTGCATCTAGCCTCACCATCCTCCCCTGCTACTACGTGTCGTGCGGTTGGAAAGTGGATGAAAGGATTGTGGGTGAATCCTGACATATCTATATGCATATGTGCATGAAAATAACACATCTTCAATACATATGCTGTGGACCGACAAAGAAAAGAGTGTGTATGAACATGAGTTTTTTCACCTTCTCATTTGTTCACATCGAGTGTATTCTTAAAGTTTATTATTATAGGTATATGTTCTTATACCTAAATTGGTTGCGCTTCTTATACTGTGAAGTATTAGTTGATCGACACAGCTTGACGCAATTTTCATTATGAGTCATCAGGAAACAACCTTTGTGTGTTTCTAACCCATGTGTATGGTTGCGTACATCCGACCCCTCATACCCTTGTCATAGACTGGAGCCTCTAAGCCATAGGGTAATGATGTTGTTGTATGTTCTAAAACATTACAGATATGCTAAGCATACACATATGTGCACAACGATATAATATATATATTACAAGAAGAAAATTCCAAAGCCTCACCTGGCTCATTTTGGGACGTGTTCTTGCAGAATGCCTAATACATGCACCAGCACTTGCAACCAAACGCAACATCTCATCATCATCATAATTCTTTCCTAAACGAGGATCCACTAATTCGTGAAAGCTTCCACCATCTGCAACATTCATCAGCACTGGCCTTGCCTGTGCATAATCATTAACATATACTTCAATTTGAAAATCCACTATAATTTCAATCGTTTTAGTTTCCAAAATTTTGCTGTGGGCATATGCTCAAAGAAACACATTTTTCTTAAGTTGCAAAAAAAAGGGCAAAGAGTTTTTGCATACCCAATCAACTAGACTGTCATCCTCGTTAACATTAATCGGGCGTCTTCCTGTAATCAATTCCAAGAGCATAACGCCATAGGAGAACACATCAGATTTCTCAGTTAGCTTACCGCTCGCCGCATACTCGGGAGCTAAGTACCTGCATCCTCAAAACAAAAATCAAATACCGAATCTTTGAGCAATTAGCTTGAAATAGAAAGACCCTTTTAATCAATTTTTATTACTAAAATGACACAACGTATCATGATGTTTATAATAGTAATAATGTATGGTTATGTATTTTAGGTTGACTTTGTACTTTTTTGTTTTTGATTTTCTCTTCCATTATTTGTCCGTACAGACTGTTGTGGCTATTCTAATATTGAAGCTCTCTATTTGTGTTTACTAAATCTCTTCACTACTACACTAACAAATCATATTCTTATTATTGTGTCATCTATGCAAGTATATATAGAGCCGGGAGTCTCACTGGAAGTAGGAGTGTTAACGAACCGAGTCGAATTTAATACTAGGTTTTCGAATTCGGATTTGTTTAGCTAAACGAACTATGTTCGGCTCGGTTCGTTTAGCTAAACGAACTTTAAAATTGGTTCAAGTTCGGCTCGATAACCTTATAACTGTTTAAATGAGCAAACAGTTCGCGAACAATTCAGCTCGTTTAACTAAAAAAACTCGAATATCTGTTCGAGTTCGGCGCGAAACAAATAATTATCAAATGAATACGAACCGAACTCGAACAGTTTGCGAACTGTTCGGTTCGTTCAACAGCCCTAACTAGAAGCAAGCTCTCTGTCCATTGGAATGGAGGTATTGTTTGTCTGACTCTCACCTTCTCCAGACCCTAGCGATACTTTTTGCTGTTGTCGGGATATGCTGAGTATGTTTGTTGTTGTATGGTTATAGTATTTGAGACAATCTAAACACCTAGATATATAGTGACAAGATGTTTGATAACAGTAACAAATTTTATAAAAGGAAAGACATACCCGAATGTTCCCATGATACGGGTGGAGACATGGGTGTTTGTATCAGAAGAAAGTTTAGCGAGTCCAAAATCAGCCACCTGAAATTGTTGTTTCGGATGTCTTTCCAATCTTTCACTTGAAAATCTGAATCTCTAATTGACATTGCGGAAATACAATCACATACCTTAGCTTCATAACTGGAGTCAAGAAGAATGTTTGCAGCTTTGACGTCACGATGAATAATACGCGGATGGCCTATCAAATTACAATGAAACATGTGAAAAAAAATTGAACATGAATTAACTAATAAAAAGTTGAAAAGCAAAAAGAGAACACAAGAACTGACAATCTTCATGAAGATAAGCAAGGCCTTTTGCAGACCCTATAGCTATTTTAATCCTTGTAGGAAAATCCATAACTGGACGACCAGGTCCTGCAATGGCACCCACACTTATGTCAATTCAAGAAGTACTATCAAAATATGGAGAAAACTACTCTATAGAACCTAGTTCCTGTAAAAAAAAATTTCTTTGGCGCATGCAACTGTTGAATGTCATTAAGTCTAAACTCTAAGGGCTAAAAAAATCATATGTACTCATCATGTGAAAAAATCATTAGATCCCGCTAATTCAACATTTCATAAGCGATATGGCTACTAACTTACCAGATATTAATATTCAAAAGCAAACAAAGCATTCTGTCTATATGAAAAAAAAGCAAGTCTTTAACCAATAACCATAAGATATAGACAAATGAAGAGTAGACCGATCACTTGTTTCAAACCCATAACCCACTTGTGCAACATCCTCATTAATTTATATCCTACCGGTTAACAAGTAACTACTAAATAACTACTAAAATGACTTGTATCTACTCATTGATCATATAAAACTACTTATAAGCAAAAACATATATTGCCTGGGTCTCACTGGAGTCAAGCTCTCTATCTTTTGTGATTGATATATTGTTTGTTTGCATCTCACCCTCTCCAGACCATAACGATAGTTTTTGCTGTTGTTGTGATATAATAAGTATGGTTGTTGTTGTTGTATTAGTAGTATAAGGAAAAGAACATTTGGATTCAATAGGATGTAGGACATTTCATATATAGAAAGAGGTCATAGTAATTCTCAGTAGTATAAATGACATGCACCAGTAATAAAAAAGGAACATGTGCAAAAACACACCAATCAACATTGCATTAGTGACCTACATAATTCACGTTTGTGTTTTCATGTTAAAATTTCACGTCATAATTTCATGTATGAAAAGGAAAAAGGAAAAGAAAAGGGGAAATAGATTGTATTTACCATGGAGGTGGTATTCAAGAGTGTTGTTAGGAACAAATTCATAGACCAACATTCTCCTAGTGCCAGCAATACAATATCCCACAAGGGACACCAAATGCCGATGATGCACCCGACTAATAATCTCCACCTCTGCTTGAAACTCTCTTTCCCCTTGTCCACTATTCGCTTTCAAACTCTTCACAGCTATCTCTTTCCCATTAGGCAAAACTCCTTTATGCACAAAACCAAAACCTCCTTGGCCTAACAAATTAGCCTTAGAGAAACCTCCTGTGGCTGCTGCCAAGTCTTCATAGGTGAAACTACTCTGGTTGAAGCCCAACGCAACCGCCGGATGCGGCGGTGGATTGACTGGACCGGAGAATGCCGCCGAACTCAGCTCGCTGCTACTCATCATTGGTGGCGGTGGCGGCGGCGCTATTGGCCAGCTGTGCTCGGAGCTTACTTGGGCGCTCGGCGGCATTTTAAGTAAGTTGTCGGAAGACTTCATGTTGTTGCTCCAGTTTGCGTGTGGCCCACTGTTATAGTAACCACCTGCATGCACCATCATGTCCAAAATTTTATACATTAGTATTCATTATATCGCATTTTAAAATAGATAATTACTTCTTTGGTTTCTTAAGTAAATTACTTTTTGGTTTGACAATATTTTTTTAATAAGTTTTGACAATATTTTCGATCAGTTGTAGTTTGACTTCTTAATTATATATGGTTTAAGAGCGAACGAGATTCAGTGACGCTGGGAGGGGAGGGAGACGCGTGTGACACCACCAATGGGTGGGTGACACATGCCCCGCTGTAAAAGCAAAAAAAATTACAAAGTTTGGAACACGTGTCAGCCCCTTATTGGTGGCGTCACACGCGTCCCCCTCCCAGCGTCGCCAAATCCATATATGTCCTTTTTTAAAAAAAACGTATCAATTTTTTTGAATTTATCCGACATAATCCATATATGTCCTTTTTCTTTCGATATCTCATTCATGAACGATATATAAACATATATTGTAGAAATTTTCATAATTGAAATAAAAAGTTAAGCCTTTTAATTGTAGGATAAATTTTTCTTAACAAACTATAGCAAATAAATTTAGGAAAGTGAAAAAGAAGAGAAGAAAAAAAACTGTTACCTCGATTTCCATAAGATTCGTCCAAGTAGTAACTAGTCATTTGTTTCCGCTTCCTTCTTTTGGTGCAAGCAACCACCAAAGCAATCGCCATTAAAAGCAATAGCGCTCCGCCACCAGCTATTCCGGCGATAACCGTTTTATGCTGAGTAGAGTCTCCATGTTTTGATGATTTTGCAGGAGGTGATGGAGACTTGTGCTTCGGAGGTGCTAATGCTCCTGAATGAGGAGGTTGCCCTGGCGAGTGCGGAGGAGGAGGAGGAGGAGGCGGCGGCGGCGGTGGTGGCGGAGGAGGAGGAGGTGATGGCGATCCTCCGGAGCTCGATTTCGGAGGAGGCGGATATTTATTGTTGCCGTTGTTGTTATTATTATTGTCGTTGTTGTTATTATTGCCGTTGTTGTCGTTGCTGCTTGGTGGCGGTGGAGGAGGGGGAGATGTTGAATTGTTAGAAGGCGGAGGAGGAGAAGAAGAGGAGTTGTCGTTGTCGGAGGAATCTGGTGGGGGTGGCGATGGTGGAGGAGGAGATTTGTTGTTTGATGAAGAAGAAGAAGAATCTGGTGGTGATGCGGAATTATTGTCGTCAGAAGACGATGACATTTTTGCAGAGAGGTATTTGCAAACAGATTTCAAGCTGCAGATTGCCCCCGCCGCTCTCCTTGTTCAAGGTCCTGATCATCAGCAAATATTCAATAATTTACACAAAAAGAAAAAAAAATTAAAATCGAATGACCAAGGAGTGTAGCAGGATCAACGAATGCACGCATGTAACAGAATGTTGAAGATTCATGCAAGGACAAAATGCAGAGGATGAAGGTTTTTGGCATTTGAATATGCCATCACCACCAGATCTGAAAGAAAGGGAGAAGAATTTGAAACAACAGAAACCAAAAAAAAAAAAAAATGTGATGGAAAATCGTACCTTGTTGGGAGAAGGGGGCAGGAATGAATTTGGAAAGGAAGGAGGAGAAAACCAATGGTGATCCGATTATGGTATGGATGAAGAGAGTACACTACAAGTCATCCTACCATCCCTATCCCCTAATATCTCCCCATGTTTAGGAAACTAAATTGTGGATGCCATTTTCAGCCTTTGTTTTGTTTCTGCAAAATTCTCTCCTTCTATTTTTCAAAAAGAAAACGTGACAATGTTGAAACACTAATTTTATTGTCTAGCCTCATATGTAAAGGGTTTCTGTTACATTAGCGTCCTTCATTTGCATAGGTTCGGAGAAAGACCGAATTGATTGACAATCTTATTTACACATACTTAATCTACACTTTGTGCAAGAAATTGTTTCCCCGATTCGAACCCGTAACATCAAGGTCACAAAGCAGCAACCTACCCGTTGCTCCAAAGCTCACCCTCGTCTAACATTATATGTGAATATATATATATATATATATATATATATATATATATATATATATATATATATATATAGTAGTATTACATTTTGACCTTTTTAACTTTATAGTAGTATTACATTTTTCACTTCTATAACATTGATTGGACGATGCTATTATCTACCATATGGACGGTGGCTATTGACAGCACTCTATTGTAACTTATTCTGCAAATTTTAGAATGTTCACGAAGTGAATATTAATAGTTGTTTTTAATTAATGAATTGTTCTATATATAAGTATATGTAACTAGCATGACTTGTTTCTTAGATGCCTTGGAGAAGAGGTCATGATTTAGATACTAGATTTTTGTAAATAAAATAGACCCCATTCGAAGTATACATATTCTATGTAGATATTACAATGGACGCTTTAATTAAACATATTTCATGTATATATTACACAATGCACATTTTATACCCTTTTTTTTTTGTGTTCCCTGGAAAAAGTTGCAGACAAGTTCATTTGATAATGAGTCTTCCGGTGTTACCTATGGGATAGGATCCCCTCACCGCTCCTTCCTCACCGCATGCGTGACCGCGCGACACGTGGCAAAAAGTGGGGGTGGTGAGGCTGGGTGAGGATAACCCTCATCCAGCCTCACCACCCCCTACTGCTGCCACGTGTCGCGTCCTGGACCGCGCGGTGACTCACCGCGCGGTGGGAGATCTCATCCCGTTACCTATAACACTATTAGGACACCTACGTTGGATGCAGATAACTTTATTATACTTCATGCGACTGTTTCAGTTGAAAAAACCAAATTGGGTTATTAAATTCTCTGGAAAAAGTGAACAAAATGTGCTGAACTATCCTCCATTAATTAGGAATTCCGGATCCATAATTATGCAGTTTTCTGCTTAGTTTCTGATGAAT
Organism: Eustoma russellianum; assembly: GCA_036186865.1. Taxonomy (NCBI): domain Eukaryota; kingdom Viridiplantae; phylum Streptophyta; class Magnoliopsida; order Gentianales; family Gentianaceae; genus Eustoma; species Eustoma russellianum. The sequence continues at coordinate 38,632,862 of AP025048.1, read as the reverse complement.
ATTCATAGCTTTAATGCACAATATGCACACGACTCCACTAAAAGACAAGCCTATGATATTTTATATGTGTGTGTGTATATATATAGGAGAATTTGTAATAAGTACACTGCTGACTCAAATACCCTTTCAGTTATTGTATCCGTGAGAATGTCTGTCAACTAATCTTCAAATCTTTCGAACAAAAGTTCAATTGCTTTCCCTTAAATTTTTTATATAAAGTGCCGATCTACTTCCACATATTTCGTCCTATCATGATGTACACGATCTTCTGAAATACAAATGGTCGCCTTCTTGTCACACATTAGCAATGTCGAAAGATTAAACAGAAAATCAATCTCGCTTATTTGCTTCTTTATCCACATGATCTCCATTATTCATTTTGCAATATTCATGAATTCTGTTTTAGTACTAGACAGTGGCACCACCTTTTGTTATTTTGTTTTTGCTTCTCCATGTTATTAAATTTTCACCCACTAGAGTGAATTAATCTGACGTGGATCATCTGTCATTTAGGTTATCGGCCCAATCAACATCATTGTAAGCCTGAACGTTCAGTTGTGTATTCTTTTTGAACATAATGCCTTTTTCAGGTATGTCTTTAAAGTATCGTACTATCCTCATGGCTGCCTCAATATGCTTCTCCTGAAGTTGATGCATGAACTGACTCAATACTCCAACAACATATGCAATGTCTAATGATGCATGTATGACGTAATTCAATTGGTATTTGAGAAGCGAATCATGTCTAATGATGCATGTATGATTATTGACAATCAGTGTGTGAGAGTTTAGCTCATATTGTTAACTCCGTGTCATGTTTAGACAGATTTAAGCCTAAATTTCTTGTGAGCATCAAGTATTATTTCTTCTATATAGAGTTTACTTAGTAATTTGATTTACATCTTACACAAAACTTTTCGAACTTAACTGATGGGTTTCAAGATTAGGGTAGAACTTCATGCACAGAAATATGTTGTTTGTAGATTATGATCCCATAATTTTTTATTTTAAGGGATAATTCCCTTTTGACCCCTTAGTGTTTGGCATATTCTCCAATAACCACCTTAATGTTTAAAAATACACCTTTACCTCCCCTGATGTTTGAAAAATACACTATTGCCCCCTTGATTTAATTAAAAAAATGTTTTTTAAATATATATAATATGAATTACCTAATTTACCCTTACCCTCTTCATCTTCTCCCCATCAACTCTTACCCACCAGCTGCCGCCCCTCTCCCTGCCCGCCTCCACCAGCCGCCGCCCATCTCTCCCTGTTCATCATGCTTCCAATTTTCACAGGTAATTATTTTCCTTTCTTGTTTCTTTTTGGCAATTCAATTAATAATAACATTTTATTTTTGGCGATTTCTTTGCTTTCCCAATGTTCTTTTCGTAGCTGCTGCACCAGTTGGAGTGTGTTACGGGCGTGTAGCAGCCAATCTCCCAAGCCCTCCAGATGCAGTCAACCTAATCAAATCAAATGGAATTTCAAGCATTAGACTCTTCAATGCTGAACCAAATGCACTCCAACCCTTTTCAGACACATGGATACAGCTGGTGATTGGCGTCCCAAATGAAGTCCTTCCCTCACTTGCCAATGGCACTCCCACGGCCTCTCTTGACTGGCTTCAATCTAAAATCTTTGCATTTCTTGAGCCAACCCAAATCAAATACATAGCTGTTGGCAATGAAATCCTCCTAAAAGACACTTTTTACTCGCCTTTTGTCGTCCCGGCGATCTACAATTTGCATCAAGCTCTTCAAATATTAGGCGTAAGTGACAAAATTAAACTGTCCTCCCTTAGTGCTGCCTCAGTACTATCAAGTTCATATCCCCCATCTGCTGGAACTTTTGATCCCACTCTGTTGCCAGTTATACTCCCTCTGTTACGGTTTCTACGTGAAAATGGGTCGCCATTTATGATCAATGTGTACCCTTTTTTAAAAAACGCACAGAGATGGGCGGCGGCTGGTGGAGGCGGGCAGGGGAGAGGGGCGGCAGCTTGTGGGTAAGAGTTGATGGAGGGAAGATGAAGAGGGTAAGGGTAAATTAGGTAATTCATATTATATATATTTAAAAAAACATTTTTTAATTAAATCAAGGGGGTAACAGTGTATTTTTCAAACATCAGGGAAGGTAAAGGTGTATTTTTAAACATTAAGGTGGTTATTGGAGATTATGCCAAACACTAATGGGGCAAAAGGGAATTATCCCTTATTTTAATAATAGGATTGCGTCGTAACCTTTTCTCTAACTCTGTACGTGTCGAATCATTCTAAATGATTCTTTGTTGACTTGCAAATGACCATTTTGTGTTAAATGACGAGTAATTACTCGTTGAATTAATTTCGACCAGTTAATGTTTGACTTAAATTATTGATTTAGTAAATTTCTAACAGCCACATTTCCTCAGCGCCTCCCCCAACGGCGTCACTCACCCCCCGGCAGACCGCTCTTTTTTTTTTGTTGGTGAAGACGAACATAGTGTAGCGCCCCGTCCCGAACCCCAAGGTCAGAGCCGGTACGCCCGCCGTATTCCACTGAGGGATATATAAGGCGTCTGTACGAATCCCTGCACTTATCAAAACGACAGAGTATTCGATTGCGGAAGCGAAATAAATCAATTCAGAAAACCTAAATAAAAAATAAAATCCCCAAATCATCTGTAATCATTATCAAGTCAAAATCCCTTAAACGACATCGTAAAGTTCGTAAAATAAAATCCCTAAGCTACGTCCTCAAATGAAATAATAAATGAAATAAAACTTCCTCAATTCTTGTTCCTCAATCTCCAGACAGCCTCTACGAGTCCTACTGAGCCCACTCGGAATCTTCTCCAACCCATATGTAAACCCTGAATCGTCTGCAAGAAAAACAAAACGAACGGTGTGAGCGACAAAAACGTCACTCAGTAGGTACCCTGCCTGCATCGGCCCAGTGAGATCATACATGCTAGGACAGTAGTGAAATACATATAGGTACGTTAATACGAAAATAGACTGTCCACGTTTTCACAAACACGTACAACGGTCAGAACTTCTTAAAACAACGTATAACGGTCATCTCTTCTTAAAACAACCAAACACATAGTCGTGCAAAACGAGCGTGAAATGCAATGTCACATACGTGATGCATGATAAACCTACCTTTTCAGAAACATTCATCTAATCGTGCAATGCATGACCCCGGGTCCTAACAGAACGGAACAGAACAGATCAGATATGCGACTTACGTCTCGCATATCCTAGCAGAACAGAACGGAACAGAACAGAACATATCATATCATATATGCAATGTCGTGATGCATGAATGTACATAAATCATACACGGAATCTTCCTTTACTTTCCTTCTTCCTTTTTCTTTTTTTTTCTCATTCCCTTCGCTTCATCTTCTTTGAAAAAACCCCCCTTTTCAATTCTTTTTTTTCTTTTCTATTTATTTTATTATTTTTTTCCCTTTATTCTTTTTCTCTTTTTTTTTTCCTTTTTTTTCTCTTTTTCCTTATTCCCTTTCGTTCTCTTTCCCGTAGTCTTCTCAGCCCCCCTTCGAATCCCCTTTCTGCAATTTCCTTCCTGCAAAGTATGATCCCCCTCCCTCAACCCCTCTCCAGCCCCGCACCACCCCAGGCCCCAGACCTCACCACCCACCAGTCCACTCCCTCACTCCAGTCCCCCTCCTCTCAGCCGCCCAACCCCCAGCCCATCCCCTGACCGCCCCACCCCCAGCCTCTCAACCGCGCCCCCTCTCTCCCTCAGCCCCCCCATAATCGCACCCCCTCTCCAAGTCCCACCGGCCCCTCTCCAGTACGCCCCCCAAACCGAACGCCCCCACCCCAGCACCCCACTGACCAGACCCCGCACCACCCCCACTCAGCCCCCCCTCTCAGCCCCCCTTCACCTTTATTCCTCCACCCGGCAGCACGTGGTCATAGCCCACCACCACCGGCCACGCGCCGCCCCTCCCTCAGCCCCCCCTTCGACTCCCTTGTTCCTCCATCCGGCAGCACGTGGTCATAGCCCACCACCACCGGCCACGCGCCGCCGGCACAAACACTCCTTCCTACGATTCTGGTATTCACACGCACATCAAAAATTAAATCTTTTCCCGAGTTTCATATGAAAATAGCATCATTCATTTATATACATATACGATCATATATACGGACATACAATTCATCACAGATACATATAATCTAATAATCAAGCATCTATACAAACACTAATACTAATGCACGATCTCGTTTTCATAGGGAAATTAAAGGATTACTGCTATTACATTCAACGGATGTTAAGGGGCACCTACTTGGTATTTGATACGTGTTGAAGAACGTGATCGAGTGGTGGTATTTCTCCCTAAAGAGGCAGCGTTGTTTGAACCACGAAGGAGAAAGTCGTTCTCTTTGTTTTTCATGGTGGAAAGCGGCGTCTGTTTTGTGAGGGGAGGGAGAAGCGTAAGTGCAGTTTAAATAGATATTTGATTAGGGTTTAGGGAAAATTTGATAGTTTAATTAGGTTTCCTAATTAATTAGGCCCAATTGACCTTTTTGCCCTTAATTAAAAGTAGGATTATGACATTCTCTCCCCCTTACAAAAAGTTTCGTCCCCGAAACTTGCGTACCTTAGTCGAAGAGTCGAGGCCACATCTCCCTTATCTGACTTTCGAGCTCCCACGTGGCTTCCTTCTCGGTGTGATTACTCCATTGAACCTTCACATACGGAATAACTCGGTGCCTTAGAACTTGCTCCTTGCGATCCACAATCTTTATTGGAACCTCTTCATATGTCGTATCACTTCTTATTTTCAAGGGCCTCGCCTCTAACACGTGGCTAGGATCAGAAACATATCTTCTGAGTTGTGACACATGGAATACGTTGTGCACTTGCGATAACGCTGGAGGCAAAGCAAGTCGATAAGCCAGAGTTCCAACCTTCTCGAGCACCTCGAAGGGACCCACATATCGAGGGCTCAATTTACCCTTCTCTCCAAATCTCATCACCCCTTTTGTAGGTGAAACTCTGAGATACACCTTCTCTCCTTCCTCAAACTCCAACGGTCGTCTCCTCAAATCAGCCCAACTCTTACTCCGGTCTTGGGCTGCTTTCAATCGCTGACGAATCACCTTGATCTTCTCTAATGTCTGCTCAACCAATTCCGGACCAGTAATGGCTCTCTCACCAACCTCATCCCAATATAGTGGTGACCTACACTTCCGTCCATATAGAGCCTCAAAGGGTGCCATCCCAATAGCACTGTGATGACTGTTATTATACGAGAACTCAATTAGTTTCACCATGCCATCCCAGTTTCCCTTAAAATCCAATGCACATGCTCGTAACATATCCTCGAGTGTCTGAATAGTCCTCTCGGACTGACCATCGGTCTGAGGATGGAATGTCGTACTCAGTCTTAACTCGGTATCCATAGCTTTCTGACATGCTTCCCAAAATCGCGACGTAAATCTCGAGTCCCTATCAGATACTATACTCACCGGAACGCCATGTAAGCTCACAACACTGTCCACATACAATTTCACTAACTTCTCCCAAGGGCATCTCCATCGATATCGGAAGAAAGTGCGCAGACTTAGTCAAACGGTCCATAATAACCCAGATAACATCATTATTGTTTTAAGTCTTGGGGAGTCCAACCACAAAATCCATGGTGATATGCTCCCACTTCCACGTGGGAATCTCTAATGGTAGCATTAGACCTCCAGGTCGCTGATGTTCCGCCTTAACCTGTTGACACACCAAACATCTTTCTATGAATTCCGCGATGTGTCTTTTCATACCACTCCACCAATAGTTTCTCTTCAAGTCGTTATACATCTTGGTGGCTTCTGGATGGATAGAAAGTTTGGTATTATGAGCCTCTTTTAGCACCTCCCTTCTAAGATCTAAATTATCGGGCACACATAATCTTCCTTGGAACCAAAGACTCCCATCTCCCAACACCTGAAATCCTTCGACCTGACCAGTAGTCAACCTCTGCTTGATATCTCGTAACGCCTCATCATCAACCTGTTCTTCTTTAATTTTCTCAACCAGTGTAGGCGTAATGGTTAGGGTGGCCAGAACATTTGCTGTGGAGTCAACAATATACAGATCAAACTCTGCAATCTCTCTCTCCAACGGGGTCTCTCGGGCGTGACTCGATTTCCTACTCAGTGCATCAGCCACTCGATTAGCCTTGCCCGTATGATAACTGATCGTGAGATCGTAGTCCTTGATCAACTCCAACCAACGGCGCTGTCTCATATTAAGTTCTTTCTGAGTGAATAAGTACTTCAAACTTTTATGATCTGTGAATACCTGACATTTCTCTCCATAAAGATAGTGCCGCCAGATCTTCAAAGCAAATACTACTGCAGCCAACTCTAAATCATGGGTCGGGTAATTCTGTTCATATGGCTTCAACTGTCTCGATGCATAAGCTATAACTCTTCCTCCTTGCATCAACACACAGCCCAAACCATTCTTGGAAGCATCACTGTACACCACAAATTCTCCTTCTCCGGAAGGTTGTGCTAGTACGGGCGCAGTCGTCAACCTCTTTTTCAATTCGGTGAAGCTCTTCTCGCAATCAGGAGTCCACTCAAATTTTGTTTTCTTTTGCGTCAGACGGCTCAGAGGTACAGCAATAGTCGAGAAACCCTCCACGAACTTTCTATAATAACCAGCCAACCCGAGAAAACTCCGCACCTCAGTCACGTTTGTTGGCCTCGGCCATTCGGTGATTGCTTCAATCTTCTTGGGGTCTACTGATATCCCTTCCTCCGAAACCACATGACCCAAGAAAGATACGCTTCGTAGCTAGAACTCGCATTTACTAAACTTCGCGAAGAGCTTTTTCTGCCTCAATATTCCCAGAACAGTCCTCAGATGCATCTCATGTGTCTCTTCATCTGGCGAATATACTAAGATATCATCGATGAATACCACCACAAACTTATCCAACTGATCCCTGAATGTGGTATTCATCATATCCATAAATGCTGCGGGGGCATTAGTGAGTCCGAAAGGCATCACCAGAAACTCATAATGTCCATATCTCGTTCGGAAGGCCGTCTTTGCAATATCTTCGGCCTTGATCCTCAGTTGATGGTATCCTGACCTGAGATCAATCTTTGAGAATACCCTCGCACCCTTTAGCTGGTCGAAAAGGTCCTCAATTCTCGGAAGGGGGTACTTGTTCTTTATAGTAATCTTATTTAGTTCTCGGTAGTCGATGCACATGCGCATACTGCCGTCCTTCTTTTTTACAAATAGAACAGGTGCACCCCATGGTGAAGCACTGGGTCGGATGAACTTCCGGTCTAGTAACTCTTGCAATTGCTCCTTGAGCTCCTTCAATTCGGCGGGGGCCATACGATAAAGAGCCTTAGATATGGGCTCTGCCCCTGGTACCAACTTAATCTCGAATTCTATCTCACGATTGGGCGGCAAACCAGGTAGCTCATCTGGAAAGACGTCTTTGAACTCTTTGACCACCGGTATCTTGTCGATAGAAGGTACTCCGACACTGGATCCACGGCATAAACAAGGAAACCTTCTCTACCCTTTCGTATAGCCTTATAAGCTTGAGCCGCTGTTAGGTAGATCTTTTGTGGCGCCTTCTTGAACTTTGGGCTTCCCTGAAAAACAAGCTCCTTTCTGGCTGGATCCTTGATATTAACTTGTTTCTGACGACAATCGATGTTGGCATGATAACGAGCCAACCAATCCATCCCAAGAATTATATCGAAATCGCTCATCTGAATAGGTATAAGGGTCGCGTCAAAAACCTGGTCTTCCATCTCTAGTGCGCAACCTGGGTACTGATGATAGGAAACAATTACTTGGTCTCCGGCGGCTACCACCCGATAAGGAGTCTCTAATCGTTCAGGGCATTTATTAAGATTTTTCACAAATCTCCTAGCGACGAATGAATGGCTTGCGCCGCTATCAAATAAGACGTTTGCTGGGACTTTGTTTACAAAAATTACACCTGTCACTACTTCATTTGAACCCTGTACGTCTGCATCTGTCATGGAGTGAACTCGAGCATTCGTTCGAGGCTTGTTGGGCGGTGGCGGTCTCGTCTCAGGCTGTGGCGCTGTCTTCATATCGGGGCAATCTCTGATAATATGACCCACCTTTCCGCATCTGAAACAAGCTCCGGTCTTCTTATAACATTCTCCATGATGAGGCTTGTTGCATTCCTTGCACATTGGCGCGACTTGTGGAGGGCGTACGTACTGCGGATCCTCCCTCGGTGGCAGTGGTGGTCTAACTGGCTGTCCTGAAGAAGGTCTCCGGGCAATCTTCACCCATCTGCCCGTGCTACTCCCACTGACCTCCTCTCGAGGTCTCTTGTTTCTGTCCTGTGCTGCGACTCTCCTGAAGTCGCTCTCAACTCTGTAGCATGCGTCGAGCATCTCCTCAAACGTCTTCATGCCCGCATTCACAATCGCGGACTGAATACGTGAGTCTAGACCTTCCTCAAACTTGAGCATCTTCATTCGGTTATCAGACATAACCGAAGGCACAAACTTCCCCAAAGCATGAAATGTGTCAGCATACTCTTTCACTGTCATCTTCCCTTGTTGTAGCCTGCTGAATGCTCTCATCTTCTCCAACACAGCCGTCTCGGGTACATAATACTTTTTGAAAGCGTCCAGAAACTTAGCCCAGGTGATGGGCGGCTGCATTCGGGGAACGACGCCGTCCCACCACTCACTGGCCTTGCCACTAAGCAGTGGTGTGGCTACATCAACACGAATCTCTTCAGGCACCTGAGTCAGCCTGAAGCATTTCTCCATCTCTGCTAGCCAATGTTCAGCATCCTCCGGATCTGAACTACCTGCAAATGTCGGGGCATGGACCTTTTTCATCTCGCCATAGTAAAATCGGATACCATGCTGCGGTGGTGGCGGAGGAGGTGGAGCCTGTGGCTGCTGATTCTGTTGGGCCACAGTTTGGGCCATGACCAGTAGTGCATCGGTCAGGGCCTAAGGGAGCACGACTTGCGGTGGAGGCCCGTCATCTGAGTGATTTCCTCTTCTGTTTCCACTATTTCCTCTTCTCGGCGGCATTTCTGCTTCTACAAGGAAATTTTCAGTTTTGGTCAAGTACATTTCAAAAATGTATAATTAAGCTTAATAAATGAAAAACAGATAAATACTGACAAATAGAGCAGAAATACAACCCAACCGTGCCCCAGACTGATCATCACTTAGTCTAAATCAAACTTATTCTAAGGTCAAACTTAGTCTCAGATCATAACTTACGTCTGGAATCAAACTTAGTCTAAGATCGAACTTAAATCTATAGTCATCTCTTACGTCTAAGATCATTTCTTAATTCTACGTTTCCGCAGTAGATCTAGAGCCTGGTCTCTGATACCACCTGTAGCGCCCCATCCCGAACCCCAAGGTCAGAGCCGGTACGCCCGCCGTATTCCACTGAGGGATATATAAGGCGTCTGTACGAATCCCTGCACTTATCAAAACGACAGAGTATTCGATTGCGGAAGCGAAATAAATCAATTCAGAAACCTAAATCAAAAGTAAAATCCCCAAATCATCTGTAATCATTATCAAGTCAAAATCCCCTAAACGACATCGTAAAGTTCGTAAAATAAAATCTCTAAGCTACGTCCTCAAATGAAATAATAAATGAAATAAAACTTCCTCAATTCTTGTTCCTCAATCTCCAGACAGCCTCTACGAGTCCCACTGAGCCCACTCGGAATCTTCTCCAACCCATATGTAATCATACCCTGAATCGTCTGCAAGAAAAACAAAACGAACGGTGTGAGCGACAAAAACGTCACTCAGTAGGTACCCTGCCTGCATCGGCCCAGTGAGATCATACATGCTAGGACAGTAGTGAAATACATATAGGTACGTTAATACGAAAATAGACTGTCCACGTTTTCGCAAACACGTACAACGGTCAGAACTTCTTAAAACAACGTATAACGGTCATCTCTTCTTAAAACAACCAAACACATAGTCGTGCAAAACGAGCGTGAAATGCAATGTCACATACGTGATGCATGATAAACCTACCTTTTCAGAAACATTCATCTAATCGTGCAATGCATGACCCCGGGTCCTAACAGAACGGAACAGAACAGATCAGATATGCGACTTACGTCTCGCATATCCTAGCAGAACAGAATGGAACAGAACAGAACATATCATATCATATATGCAATGTCGTGATGCATGAATGCACAGAAATCATACACGGAATCTTCCTTTACTTTCCTTCTTCCTTTTTCTTTTTTTTTCTCATTCCCTTCGCTTCAGCTTCTTTGTAAAAACCCCCTCTTTTCAATTCTTTTTTTTTCTTTTCTATTTATTTTATTATTTTTTTCCCTTTATTCTTTTTCTCTTTTTTTCCCCCTTTTTTTTCTTTTTCCTTATTCCCTTTCGTTCTCTTTCCCGTAGCCTTCTCAGCCCCCCCTTCGAATCCCCTTTCTGCAATTTCCTTCCTGCAAAGTGTGATCCCCCTCCCTCAACCCCTCTCCAGCCCCGCACCACCCCAGGCCCCAGACCTCACCACCCACCAGTCCACTCCCTCACTCCAGTCCCCCTCCTCTCAGCCGCCCAACCCCCAGCCCATCCCCTGACCGCCCCACCCCCAGCCTCTCAACCGCGCCCCCTCTCTCCCTCAGCCCCCACCCATAATCGCACCCCCTCTCCAAGTCCCACCGGCCCCTCTCCAGTACGCCCCCGTAAAACCGAACGCCCTCACCCCAGCACCCCACTGACCAGACCCCGCACCACCCCCACTCAGCCCCCCTCTCGGCCCCCCTTCACCTTTATTCCTCCACCCGGCAGCACGTGGTCATAGCCCACCACCACCGGCCACGCGCCGCCCCTCCCTCAGCCCCCCCTTCAACTCCCTTGTTCCTCCATCCGGCAGCACGTGGTCATAGCCCACCACCACCGGCCACGCGCCGCCGGCACAAACACTCCTTCCTACGATTCCGGTATTCACACGCACATCAAAAATTAAATCTTTTCCCGAGTTTCATATGAAAATAGCATCATTCATTTATATACATATACGATCATATATACGGACATACAATTCATCACAGATACATATAATCTAATAATCAAGCATCTATACAAACACTAATACTAATGCACGATCTCGTTTTCATAGGGAAATTAAAGGATTACTGCTATTACATTCAACGGATGTTAAGGGGCACCTACTTGGTATTTGATACGTGTTGAAGAACGTGATCGAGTGGTGGTATTTTTCCCTAAAGAGGCAGCGTTGTTTGAACCACGAAGGAGAAAGTCGTTCTCTTTGTTTTTCATGGTGGAAAGCGGCGTCTGTTTTGTGAGGGGAGGGAGAAGCGTAAGTGCAGTTTAAATAGATATTTGATTAGGGTTTAGGGAAAATTTGATAGTTTAATTAGGTTTCCTAATTAATTAGGCCCAACTCTAACCATAGTGATCTGAGTCGTTTAAGTTTCAACTTTAATCATCCTTAACTTTCTTTTAGGCACAACTCTAACCATTTAAGTTTTCTTTTTGAGCTTAAAAAAGGTTTCTTTTTATTTATTTGTTTTTCTTTTTAAAGCGCCATAAGTGTCATTAACAATGGTGTTTTCCTAAAAAAGAATTAAGGCAAAAAGGTAAGTTGTTACTTATGATTCATGTCTTAATGCAGCTTTCTCCGCCGATTTTGAAGCTGGTGATGGAAAAAATGCATATGAATAAGGATGATGAGGCGGCGGTGGTAGTCATAGGGGGTATGGTGTTGGATGTCCTCGCCGTTCCTTTTGCGGCTGCTAAGCGTGGGACTACCACTCCTGGCAAGGTTTATACCAAACCTTTTCTTCTTAAATTTCATAAATTTCTGTTTCTTTTTCCAATTTAATTTAACTTTGCTCTATCATTTATTCAGCATCGAAAACTATTGGAACTGTAGTGTTGACATATAACCGTATTTGATATGATGATTGGCGAAAGTGAATAAATTTTTGTTATTTTTAAGCAGTAAGAGGCTTAAAATGAGATGAATGTGGCAGAGATAATAAAATTATAGTCTTTGATGAAGATTCAGTTATTGTTCTTAACCTTTAGTGTTGGGTTCTGATGCCCAGCATAATTTAAGCTCTTGTTTTTTGGTTTCGGTTTTCTTGTTGAGGTAAATTATTTATGTGGAAAGTTCTTTTTTTTTTTTTTTTTTTTTTTTTGATTCAATTCATGTGAAAAATTCGGGGGTTGAAATAGGATGATTGAACTTAGTTGACTTTTCTTTTTTAAAATGACATCTGTTTTTTGCTGCAAGTTCCTGTCTTTGCCAGAACAGGTTAATGTTCATGATGTTATGCATGAACATGGTGGATTTTCGACGAAATTATAGTAGAACATGAGAAAGAGAGCGACCTAACCAATTTGGCTTGGCCCAATTTGCTAGGTCACATATACCCGTCCTATGGGATTTTAACCCCTATCCACTTCTTAGCCTATATATTCAATTTCCATATACGGAGGAAGTTTTAACCCCTATCACGCCAACAAAATCTAGTATCGCTTTCGTTTGCCAAGCTCGTAGCTGGAATGGTTGGCAAGCAAAGTGGGTGCCTAAGCTTGAGTCATGATTGTAATGTAATAACTTATTCACTTGCAGCGAGTTAGCCCCCAAGCAAAATTTCTCAAAGGATGCATCCTGATCCATCTTAGTTCAATTAGGAAGTCCATACACAACAAGAGTGAAGTCATGCAAACTTAGAAGCAGCAACAACCTTTCTTCTGTTTCTAGCTGGCTTATATTGCTTAATCATCTGCTCCTAATGCCTTCTTTTGCTAATTTTACAATGTGAGTTTTTTTTACCCCATTTTAAGAGCTGACTTCCTTTCCGTTTTACAGTGAGTGAACTGTACTGTAACTATACTTTAGCAAAATTTAGGAATATACTCTTGGTACTTGCATCCTCCGGCACCCGGAAAAAGAGAGGAAGATAGGGAGCTCAAAGTTACTATGATGTGTCTTGCACTATGATCTCCACTACTTCAGTGTGTATTGCACTGACATCATATCCTACAATTTGTCCAGGTCCTCTTTGCAAACGGTGGTGTTGCAAGGAATATTGCAGAATGCATGGTAAAGCTGGGAGCAAAACCTTATATGATAAGTGTCGTTGGAGATGATCTGCCAGGTACTTTATGATACATCTTTTGGGTAGTGGAGCATTTCTTGCATTAAAGTTACAATAGTCAGCATTTTATTAGCTGCATAAATAGACTCACATGTATATATCTCTAAAAAGAAACCAAAAGATCATTTATCCGTTGTAAGAATGAATTGTGCCTGTAAATTCCAGAGATATTACTCTTTTGCATGCTTCAGCTGAACCTTGATCAGCATCAGAACTGACAGATGTTTTCCTTATTGTGACAGGAAATATGTTATTGGAGCAATGGAAATCATTTCATTTATCCACTAAAGGTGTTCTCAAGCCTGCCTATTATTGGGACTTGTCATTCTCAGTGGTTGTATGTTGAATACTTGTGTTTAAATGTGTCCTTCCTCTCCTGCTAAGCTTTTCCAGTTTATGTGCTTTTGGAGACTTGTCGCGTATTCTGCATGTTTATTCATTAATTTTCTAATGCATAATATTGTCAGGTTATTGACATATGCGACTTAAAGAAACATTATGTCCTCTAATCTGGCCTCTTCACTACTGATCATTAGGTATCCAAAAGCTCCCAAGTGTCAATACTGCTACAGTCTGCAATATGTTTGATGGTACAGGAGAAGTAGCATCTGGTGTGGCTAGTGTGGAAGTAGTCGTAAGTTAGTTTTCCCACTTGAGCAGCCTTATATCATGGTTAGGATCGATGCTTACGTTTAGACTTTTCTTGGGTATGTGAACAGGAAAAGTTTCTTACACCTGAATGGATTGAGGAGTTTAAATTAAACATATGCGCAGCTCCAGCACTGATGGTGGATGCAAACTTGAGTTCTTCAGCCCTTGAAGCAGCATGCAGATGTATTGACATTTACTGATTATTTACTCTATTAGACATCTGCTTGTTATGTTTTTCGGCCCTCATATTTCTACACCTACCATTTCTTGTTACGCTGGTTATTTCATGGAAGTGTATTATGCTGTCATAAAGGAAGGTTCCACAGAAATGATTGGCAGTAAAAGATGAAATAAGTGGGCCAGTTATTCTATCATCCAACAAAATTTGGAAAGTTGAGCTATCTTAATGTCCTAGTAAGGTTGGGCTGCTAGACCTAACGTTGGGTTTGCCTGTATGGGCAAGTTTACTCACGGACTCTGATCAATAGCTCAATGTATCTTGTGTACCTTCCGCCACTGTCACTTCTCATGAACTTGAGAGTATTTCTAACATCAGACAATTCTCATTTAATGATGTCACCTTTTTGCAACTTTATATGTTAATTGACACATTCAGGCAGGTGCTAATGCTTAAACCTGTCCTTAGGGTCTGTAAAAGGCAGTACCTCAGTTTGGTTTGAGCCAGTATCAGTTGTAAAAGCTGCCCGAATCGTTCCAGTTGCCAAGTATGTGAGTTCTTTTCTTTCCCTTTTGCATCTCAACTAGAGAGTACGCTTGCAGTTTTTGCTTAATCTTTCCCACTTCTTGATTTGATTCACCTCTGTGCGGTGATAGTCAAACTGAATATATGTGTTGAATTTGCATTTTTGAAGTTTAAAATGGCAAAATGTGCTTGCTATCTTGTGGAAGTGAAAAATGAAACTGAAAAGGAAATGCTGGTATATTTCATGCGCATGAACCATAAGTTACGTGATTCTCTTTTTAAGGCAAAACATATCTCATTTATTTCATATGTTCTCTGACATATTAATGTTTAATTGCTAGTTGAATCTGATCTTCAAATGCTATTGGTAATCTCCGATGGATGAAGTTAATCAGATTTTACTTATTGTTCAGTTTTATACCTATGATTGACATGCTGCCCACTTGGCTCTCATTTAGCCATGTCTTGTTTACATGACTGTGCATTTCTCTGATATGATACTTATGTGTTTAGCAGTTCATTTATTAACTTAACAAATCACAGATAACCTTTACATCGCCAAATGAAGATGAGCTTATTACCATGGCAAATGCGCTTTCCTTTGGTAAAGAATTTTCGCCGATCAAAAGAGAGTATATAGGCACCAAACTTGCACCAGACTCTTTGTTTAGATTGGTAAGGCCAGCAATATGGGTTTTGCTAGAGAAAGGGATTAAAGTCGTAATCTTGACCCTCGGATCAGACGGGGCGATCTTGTGCTGCAAGTCCAAGCTTGCATTCAGCAATCTGTACTTTAAAAAAAGCAAAGTGGACTTCTTCAACAAACAGTTTTATGATAATCTTAATTCGAGCTGTCCTCCTGAGTGGCATGCCAGTGTTTTAAAGTCAGAGGCAAGCATCTGTGCGGTGTATTTTCCTGCATTATCTGCAAAAGTAGTGCGGCTTACGGGGGCTGGAGATTGCCTGGTTGGTGGAACGTTAGCTTCTTTAAGTGCTGGATTCAATGTCATACAAAGTCTAGCTGTTGGAATTGCAGCGTCAAGAGCTGCTGTTGAGTCAGAAAGCAATGTGCCTGCAGAGTTCAGTCTGAGCAAAATTGCAGGTAATTGTGTGGTTCACTAGCTATTTTTTTTTTTCTTTTCTTAGTTTTCTCAAAGCTGGTGGAATTTTGTACCTCAAACAATGAGGTGAGCAAGAATGAAAGAGATTGTAATCATGCCTTTTTTATTTCACTGGATGCCTGTGGTCTTGAAATATGAGAAGAATAATTTTATGCAGTCTAACTCTTTGAATAATTTACAACTTGCAGGCTTTTCTAACGGCTATATTTTAAAAATAATAAAGAATAAGTCTAGCTAATGACTACTATTGGCTAAAGCATATACTTGTCTAATTGTTGATTAAAAAATTCTATACATTAGAAATATCATATAGTTGATATGCTGAATAACTTGTTCTCGTGCAAAGTCCAAAGTGAAAGAACTCTTGAGTAAAAAGTTCAGCTACGAAGGGAGGTGACAGAGCTGAGGGGTGGGTTGAAGGGGGGAGGGCAGAAGGGATGGATGGAACTGTGGCGGAGTGGGGGCGAGGTGACAGAGTGAAATAGTGATATGTATGAACTATGGAAAAGAGGGGTTGAGATCTCCTCACCACACACTTTCCTCACCCCCTTTGTGACCACACGACACGTCACCTGTATCTAGACTCACCACCCCCTCTTGTTGCCACGTGTTCGCGCGGTCACGCGTCACCACGCCCCCTTGCGGTGAAGGGATCCTATCCCGGAAAAGAGTAGCGCAAAAGTTACAATAGCAGGTGGTGGGTGGACAAGGAGCAAGGGAGAAGAGAGTAGAGAGGAAGAAAAAGAAAGGTGACAATCTGTAATCTCATGTCATCAACAGATCATCTGTTCTTTTTAAGTATTTTTTAGAAAGTCCGAATAAAACTTATAATAAAATTAGGTTTAGATATTTTGTAAAAAAATTAATAAACATTTAGTTGCAAAATGCGATTTATTCTTTCATAAATGGGTTATAACTAATCATGAGTAATTTCAATTGCAGAGGACGCGAAATTGGTCTTATCAAGGGCTAGATTCTTCCTGGGTCCGTCGATGTTGTAACTGATAAGCTTCCTCTCGCCTGTATTGAATCGGTGGCATTGGAATTCTACTGCGCTGTGGATTTTATATGGACGGATTCATCCTTCCGCAAGAACTTGCTCTGAAGGTCAAACACTAGTTTGAATATGCAATTTTTCCATAGTCCAGTTATACTCGGGTTGGAATTTGTTCCAAAAATTTGTCTTTTGCCAAGCAAAAGCAACATTGTCACAGAATTTTTTAAGTACCCCACTGGACGGTCATGTCTCAACTGGCAAACAAGTTGATTGCATAGTTTTCTTATGGTAACTGTTAACTTATCCGATTATACTATCGTTTGTGGGTAAGTTTCAATTGAGCAGTTCAGGGAGTGTGTATTATAGCGTTCCAAATGTTTGTGGCACTTACAGAAGTGGGGGCTTTTATCCGAATGTTTTGTAAGTATTCTTGGTCAATTGATTAGTTTCATTTCTAATAGAGTCAATAATACATTCTTCTTTGACTTTGGAATATGATGGAATAAAGAAAAATGACTCTCTAAATTGATTGTGATTTGTATATGTGAAGGAGTAGCTGATCGACACAATTTGACGCAATTTTCATTTGTGAATCATCAGGAAATGGCTTCTGTGTGTTCTAACACATATGTATGGTTGCATACATCCGATCCTATATCCGCCATATACAGGAGCTTCTAATACAATGAGATAATGTTGTGGTCGTCGTCTTGGTCAATTGGCTGGTGCATTTCAACAAATAGGGGTGGCCATCCCTTCTATTTCGAAAGTATATTCTTACTAAGAAACTGAAAGATACCTAAAACCGGAGGAACCAGAGAAATTTAGGAAGCAATATATTTAAAAATGGAAATAATTCCATCCTGGAAATTATCGTTTTTGGCATGAGCTTCAGGTATAAATTTTATTTTACCTCCAACGAACCGAATAGTTCGCGAACTGTTCGAGTTTGGTTCATGTTCGGTTTGTGTTCGTCAGTAATTATCTGTAAACGAGCTAAATTTGAACAGCTAATTGGATTCGTTTACTTAAACAAGCCAAACTATTCGCGAACTGTTCGGTTCGTTTAAACAGTTACAAGTTATCGAGGTGAACTCGAACTAATTTTAAAGTTCGTCTAGCTAAACGAACGGAACCAAAAAGTTCGTTTAGCTAAACGAATCCGAATTCGAAAGCCTAGTATTTGATTTGGCTCGGTTCGTTAATACCGCTAGAAAGGCATGAACTTCCCTTAGTCATTTAACAGGACATGCATAAAACTGTGATAGGATGATGTTGAATTTTTCGTAATCCAAGTAACTCTTCAATCTGACAAAACAAACAGATGAATAAATAACTCTTCACATGTACATGTATTCTGATTCAAAACCTTGCAGTTGGCTGCGTTCAGATCGAATAAACAAAGAGAGAATCCTCTAATTCAACTGATGAAATTTTAGCCATTTCTTGTAACAGGCTATGGAATACAATAGAAAGATTCTCTGCTTCCAAATGGGATGTTTCACCAGAAGTAAAAGTGTATACCTTATTGCCTATATGAAGCCAACTGCAACCAGCATGCTTCTTTACTTTCTTGCTTCTCATCTTCTTCATTATCCTTCCCTTCTCCTCCCACTTCCCTTCTAAGGCATACGTACCAGCCAACTGCACGTATCGCGCCCCGTTATCACCTTCAACTTCTAGTAACATATCCTCTACAGCTTTTGCAAAATCTGCATTCCTGTTTGTTTTACAGGCATCTAAAAATGTCCCCAGCACTGCAGTATCAAGTTGCTTGGGAATATCTTTTATGAGCTCTAATGCCTTGTCAAGATGATTGGCTCTTCCATATAAGTCAATCATGCAGGCATAATGTTCAACCTCTGGTGATAATTCATAATCTTCAGTCATGGAAAAGAAATATTTTTCACCTAATTCTACTGATCCAGAGTGTCGGCATGCACATAAAATCGCGACAAAAGTGACTGCATCAGGTCGGAAGCCTACCCCTTCTATCTCCTCAAAAAGCTGGATTGCCTCAGACACACATCCATGGTGAGCATAGGCAGCTATCATTACATTGTAAATTACAAGGTCTCGGAAATTCGCTTGTCGGAAAACTACTTCTGCATAATTGAGGTTCCCACACTTGGAATACATGTCAACTAAGGCGCTAATCATCTTCTCATCCATTTCTGTTTCACTTCGTAATGCAAAGGCATGAATTTGCTTCCCTGGATCCACGTTCGCCAGTATTGTGCAGGCATTAAGCAGATTAATCAAAATCAAAGCATCATAACTTCTTGTATTTTCTTTCACAAGCTCACTGAAAAGGTCGAAGGCATCATCGCACATAAGCAGTTTCACATACCCAGATATTATAGCCGTCCATACTACATAACTTTTATTTTCCAAGGAATTAAAAAGTCGTCTAGCATTTAACATGTCGCCATTCTCAGAATATCCGACAATCAGGGAAGTGATGGCGAATGAATTCTCCTCTGCACAAGATTTTGCGTAAACAGATTCGGCATAATTCATATGTCCCAGCTTGCTATAGAGGTCGACAATAGCGCTGCTAATAAATGGATTTGTAATCGTTCCACCTTTAAGTACCCAAGCATGAAGCCCCTTTCCTATCTTCATATTGTTCAGGCCAGAACAAGCTGTCAAAATACTAGCTAAAGTATGCTCATTCCATCTAAATCCCTCCTCATGCATACGTTTAAACATCTCAATTGCTTCTTCTTCCTGCCCATTTTGGGCCAATCCAGAAATCATTGTGTTCCACGAGATTGTATCATTTAAGTCTGGTTTGCACCAGAAAAGCTTCTTTGCCCTTTCAAGGTTGCCTTCCCTACAACAAGCTGCCACCATCGCATTTTTAGAAACAATGTCAGTAACTCCTCTACCATTTCCATCAAACATCCTCCATGCATCGTTAAAACTCCCACATTTGGAATACATATCAATGAGAGAACTCACAGAAAATTTGCTCAGGTCATTAGCAGTCTTCAGCATCAACGAGTGAAGTGCCTCCCCCCACGACAAATACATCAGCTTGGCTATCAAATTAAGCATTGTAGTCAGAGTAAATTCATCTATTTGAGCTTCATCACATGCATGTTGCATTTGACGAAACAAATTTACAGCTCGCGTTTCATGACCATCATTATTTGCAAAGCCGGATATCATTGAATTGTAAGTTACAGTATCTTTTATTGGAGCAGTCTCAAACAGATCTTGCGCTGTAGATAAATTCTCCGCTCTTATATGAGCATTTATTATAGCGTTCCAAGTGTACACATTTCGTTCAGGCATTTCAACAAACAGTGCATGAGCCTTTTGGATCAAGCCCTCCATAGAATACCAGTGAATCAGCTGATTGCTGGTAAAAATGGTGGGCCTAATTCCAGATTTCAGCGCAAAGGCTTGAAATTTAAGTCCATCCTTTAATCCCCTCATCTATATACAGTAATACATGAACTCCCTCTATATACATACATTCACGAACAAACTGATCATCAAGTGAGGCATTGTCAAACTGAAAAAGTTTGAAGCTTTAAGATAAAAAAATCTTAACTTCAAAATGCCCATTTATGAATTGCACAACAAAGATTTGCTCTATCTTGCAAATTTGTCCATTTGGAAGGCATGAATGTTTCTGAAATACAGAAAAGCCGCCTCCTAGAATTTGGCCAGTAACTTTTTTGCTGGGAATAGGAATAGAATATTTCCTTTTCCGAGGCTGCAGGCCACGAGTCGACAAAAAGTAGAGAAAAAAAGATGCCGGAACCAAATCAAAATTTGAAAAAATCTTGAAAACTGTCTGCTCTTGGTGGAGCTCTTCCAGTTGCAGAATAGTTCAATGGCTAGCCGATTAAAAGATTTTACGGTCAGACGACAAAACCAGCCATAGTTGTTATTTGTGATTTTCAAATTTCCCGTTATATTGTTGTTGTTGTTGTTTTTATTATTATTATTATTATTATTATTATTATTATTATTATTATTATTATTATTATTATTATTATTATTATTATTATTATTATTATTATTATGGAATGATAAAGGTCTGGACTCTGGAATGAGATTACATAAGTAGTAATCTAAGTTATATTTTTAAATTATAATCATGACTAAGTTATCTGATGTAATCATATTTAGATTGTTTAGTTTTATATAAAAAAAATTGTTTAATGTAAATTATAAAATTCAATATCTGCTTTTGATATACAAATTTTACATTACTAGCTTGAGAATGTAACCAGAAAAAATAACAAGAAGACCAGGTAACAATCATTTTTTCTACGTGTGGGTAAATGTTTTAATTTTTTTCTTTACCCACACGCATATGGGGAAAAAGTTTGGAGTTCGAATTATTACCATATCAGTTCGAAAACGTTATAACTCTTTACATTTTCTCATATGTATTCATGGAGCAAAGACTATACTCTGGCCCTGAAGGTCTCTACCATCACATTCCTAAGGAGCATCTTAGAATATGTAAATCAGGAACTCAGCGGCCTCCTAGGTTGAGATGTCATATGCAAGTAGTCCACAAAAATTGACCTTTGGCCTAGACAGCAGTAAACACTCACACTGTGCGTGTTCCTAGAATCGAACACACAAAGGGTTGAACTTTATCTACTAAGCCAAATCAAGTATTTCAATAAAGGTATTGAGCTTTATCTACTAAAACCAAACTTGGTACACACTCAACCCATCGGGGGAAAAAAACCGACCTTGGTTTTATAAAGCTTTAAGTATGTGGCTTGTATATCAAGTTCTACACAAAATTTGTATAATTACTCACTAATACCTCATATAAGCTTAGAAGTGAAGAAATTATACGGTTAAGTCATTCATTCCCTTTAACGTTTACTGATATTTTCTAAAACATACATGATTTATGAACTTATTATAATGTGATTGTGACATATTAATGATTCTTTACGTTTTGCATCAAAACATGTTGGTAACCTAGTAGCCACAATTGAATTTTTGTTGCTTTATTAGAAAATTTTTTTTATCTCAAATAATTTTCTGAACAATTTTCATGAAATTGTTACTCTTAACAATGTCTCTTTTAATAAAACCACTTTCATGTTTGTGGTCATGAAATTATTTCTGAATTGTAATAGTAGGGGTATTCAGAGAACAAAACTATACACAAACAGTCTGAGTTCGATTCGTATTTGATTCGACTTTGTTTGTCAATTTTAATTAAATGAGCCGAGGTCAAACACTTAATAGGATTCATTTACTAAAACGAGTCAAACTGTTTGGTTCGTTTAAAGAGTTATAGTGTTTTCAAGTCGAATTCGAACAAATTTTGAAGCTCGTTAAAGCAAACCAACCGAACCAAACTATTCGTTTACCTAAACACATCTAAACTAGAAAACTCACTATTTGACTCGATTCGACTTGTTTACAGCCATAATTAGTAGTAAAAATTCACATTTAGACGCCCCTAAGGCATAGCCCAATTGGTACCCGGATTGTGATTTACTCCAAGAGGTTAAAAGTTTGAATCCAGGGACACTCACAGTGTGGATGCTCCAATGAACTTCTGATTTACATTCTCCACGATGTTCTTTAAAACTAGAGCGGTGGAGACATCCAGAAGGATTTCACCTTTTACTCCAAAAATCACCTATAGACAACAGGTTGACCTGGAACTCTTTGAACCAATTTTAAGATTCATATTTTTGACCTTTAACATTAAACTTTTGACCATGGCTAAGAACTTTCCAGAAGTATCCAGATACGGTAACGTAAAGCTACCTGCGGCAGTCGTGATAGCTCTGGTTGGAACACACAAGTACAAAATCATGGCCTTACAATAACGCTACAAGATTATCCAGATGAGATAATTTCAGTTGTTCAAAATGCTTTTAAACTCTCCAATAATAGAAGCCTCAATTTGCATTTAATAAAAATATCTTAACTATGGATAAGGATCCATCTTCAGACATTCCTAAGGTGGACCCACCATACCACTTTTGTGTACTATCAGCCTACAGTTGAAAACCACCATGTCGACCCACTTGGTATGTAGTGATTTATTCATTGACGAGACATGTCACAGAAAACGACAATGTGAAATTATATATATAGATCTGATTTGTAACAAAATATGAGGTCTCTAATCACGCGTCGTCATGTACGACAATGTGAAATTATACATATATCTTCGATCAGATCTGAAGAGGCTAAAGTTGCAACAAAATATGAGGTCTCTAATCGCGCGTCGCCACGTGTCATAAAACATTTTTTTAAAAAAAAAGAGCAGCACCCCTTCTTTAAAAAACAGTTTTTTTACACGTGCCGATGCGTCTCATATTTTGCCTGTTCAGATCTGAACTTTTATATCTTGCGGTATGTATCTATTCACCGACATAGTACAGTATGAAATCACGTCACATTAGATTATAATTCTAGATAAAAATGACGTTTCTGATGCATTAGACTACTGCGTTTGTAGAAGATCTGAAAATGTACGCAACCTTACTGAAGGAACTTGAATCGATAAATATCTAAGAAATTGAATGAAGGAGAAATACAAGAACACAAGATTTGCTCAATACACAAAGCTCCTGTTTTGGAGTCTTAGAATTGTTCTTGAAGATGTGTTTGGAGGTGTGTTTACAATGTTGATGAACTAGCCTATTTATAGCCAAATATCACACATGTTTATATGTAAAAGCTATGTGAACAAAATAAACAAAGTTGGTAAAAGCTATGTGAACAAAATAAGCAAAGTTGAAATTGCTACCTACCATTTGAAAATAAAAATCATGTTCACACATTGTTGACTAATGTGTATTCACATTTGATCCCATTTGATTTAATTCTACATTGCCTCCCTTAAATCAAAATCTTCAAACTTGATCATTCCAAGCATTTTCTTCAACTTGAAAAATGACTCTGTCTTCAATGGCTTTGTAAGAATATCTGCAACTTGTTCTTCAGTTGGACAATAATCAATAGCAATCTCTTTCTCACGAACTAGGTCACGAATGAAGTGAAACTTGATATCGATGTGTTTGCTTCGTCCATGAAATACTGGATTCTTTGATAATTCAATTGCTGATTTGTTATCGCAATAAATATTTGTTGGTTCATCTTGTTTGTGATGTAGAAAACCAAGAATTCGTCTAAGCCATAGCGCTTGTGTAGCACTGTTTGATGCTGCTATATACTCTGCTTCAGCTGTAGATAAAGCCACGACTTGTTGTTTCTTTGAAGACCATGAGAAAACGCCGGATCCCAAGAAAAATGCATAACCTGATGTGCTTTTTCTTTCTATGGTGTCACCAGCCCAATCACTGTCTGTGTACCCCAGAAGAGAAATATCATTAGCACAAGAATAGAATATACCATGAGTTTTTGTACCTCTGATATATCTCAAAATCCGTTTAGCTGATTGTAAGTGTGATTGACGTGGTGACTCCATGAAACGACTGATAAGTCCAACACCATATGTAATATCCGGCCTAGTCGCAGTCAAATATCTCAAGTTTCCAACTAGTCTTCGGAAGTATGTAGGATCAACTAGGTCACCTGTAGCATCTTTTGTTAACTTCAACTTTTCTTCAACCGGTGTTAAGATGGGTTTTGCAAATTCCATCTTAAACTTTTTCAGAATATCACCTGCATATTTCTTCTGTGAAATGAATATTCCACTGTCCATCTGATAAACTTCCAAACCAAGAAAGTAAGACATTAGACCAAGATCCGTCATTTCAAAATGACTAATCATAGCCTCCCTGAACTCAGAAATCATTTTAGCACTGTTACCGGTGAAAATAAGGTCATCGACATATAAACATACGATAACAATATCTCTTTGATCAGAATATTTCACATATAAAGTATGCTCATATGGACATCTTTGTAAACCATGTTCAGTGAAATAAGAATCAATGCGAGTATACCATGCTCGTGGAGCTTGCTTGAGACCGTACAAAGCTCTTTTTAACCGGTATACCTTACTTTCTTGTCCTTTGACAACATATCCATCTGGTTGATCAACATAAACTTCCTCTTCCAGAACTCCGTTTAGGAAAGCAGATTTAACATCCATTTGATAAATCTTCCATGCACTTTGTGCGGCAATAGAAATAACCATACGAACTGTGTCAAGTCTAGCAACAGGAGCAAAGACCTCAAAATAATCAATACCTGCCTTTTGTTTGTATCCTTTTGCAACAAGTCTTGCTTTAAAGCGATCAATCTCTCCATTTGCTTTGTATTTTGTCTTGTACACCCATTTGACTCCAATAGGTTTTTTTCCTCTCGGAAGAGTAGTCAATTCCCATGTATCATTTTTCTCAATAGCATGAATTTCTTGATCCATGGCACGAATCCAATTATCATTTCTGGAAGCTTCTTCGAATGTCACTGGATCACAATCTGCAAATAATGCAAAATTCACAACTTCTTCATCAGATAATTCATTGTCATTACCAATTTCATAATCCTGCAATCTGGCTGGTAATCGCCTCTCTCGTTGTGGGCGACTCGATGATGGTTTAGACACAATATCCTCTCTTGGTGGTTCTGGTTCTGGTTCCTGTATACGAGAACCAACAATAGGAGAAAATGAAGAATTTTCTATTTTCTCAGACTCTTTTCTTAGCCAATCCCAAGTCTCCATCTCTTCAAAAATGACATCTCGACTGATAACAACTTTTCTGGTAACAGGATTATAAAGTTTATATCCTTTTGTTTCATGAGAATATCCAATAAAAACACATTTCTCAGATTTATCATCCAACTTCTTCCTCAAAACATCTGGAACATGAGCATAAGCAATACAACCAAATACTTTCAAATGTCCGATATTTGGTTTTCGACCTGTCCATACCTCGTAAGGAGTCTTTCCTTCTGCAATACTCCTTGTAGGACACCTGTTCAAGACATAGACAGCACAAGCAACAGCCTCGGCCCAAAATGATTTTGGTAGATTCTTTGAATGCATCATTGATCTTACCATGTCCATAACTGTTCTATTTTTCCTTTCTGCCACCCCGTTTTGTTGAGGTGTATATCTCGCTGTCATTTGATGCTTAATGCCATTTTTCTCCAGATAATCATCACAGACAGTATACTCAGTTCCTCTGTCTGTTCTCAAAGTTTTGATCACAAAACCACTTTGTTTTTCAATGTACACTTTGAAACTTTTGAACGTATCACATGCGTCAGATTTGTTTCTAAGAAAATACACCCATGCTTTCCGACTAAAATCATCAATAAAAGTTATAAAGTACTTACAACCACCATTTGTAGGTACTTCTACGTAGCACAAGTCTGAATGGATCAACTCCAGTGGTGTACTCGCCCTCCAGGCCTTATTCTTCAGAAACGGAAATCTGTGTTGCTTTCCCAGTGTACATGACTCACAAACTTTCTGTGGAAAATCAATATCTGGCAATCCTAAAACATATTTATTTCTGACAAGAAACTTCAAACTTCTGAAATTCAAGTGTCCAAATCTCAGATGCCATAGCCACGTATCATCATATGTCATAGAACTAAAGCAAGGTAAACTGCTACAGTTGATTGACAGCGGAAACAAACGACTATTATTCATATTTACCTTTGCAATTAATCCTCTCTTCGGATCACTTACAGTGCAAACTCCATGATTGAAGACTATGTTATAGCCTTTCAGAGATAACTGTCCAATGCTCAGTAAATTGTGATGTAAACTTGGTACATAGAATACATCAGAAATAAAGTTAGAACAACCATCTTTCAAACTAATGTCAATCCTCCCTTTACCAAGAACAGGTACCTCAGAATTATTTCCAAATTTCACAGTAGTTTTCACAGAAGTATCCAAATCTGTAAACATTTCTTTATCTCCACACATATGATTGCTGCAACCAGAATCCAAAATCCATTCATTTTTTGTTTTGTTTTCAACACTCAAATCAGCCAAAAACAAAGTCTCAGGAATTGTGTTGTCATTTTCAGCCACTTTCGCATGCGTTTCTGGACTATTCTTATACCAACAGTTACTTTGAAAATGTCCAAACTTTTTGCAATTAAAGCATTGGATTTTTGATTTATCCTTTTGGAAATCATTCTTTTGATTATCTCTATCAAAAACACGAGTATTTCGCTGGTAATTAAAATTACCTCTACCACAACCTCTTCTTTGGCCACGTCCTCTGCCTCGAAAATTCTGAGTCCGCTGACTAGATTCAGCATGATTTGCAGACAACCCTTGATCTTTCGAAACAATTGTCTGAACTTGTAATGCTTCCTCTATAATTCCAACAGACTGCTGATCTAATGAGATTTCATAAGATAGTAACTCACCTTCCAATTGATCAATAGTCATTTCGTCAAGATCCTTGGTAGCTTCAATGACTATTTTTTTCATGTGAAACTTTTGAGTCAAAGATCTGAGAATTTTCTGGACAAGTTGGGCTTCGGTGATGACTTCACCATTGACGTTTATTTTTCCACCAATATCTCGTACCTTGGATATGAAATCTGCAACAGACTCGTTTGTTTTCATTTGAGCCATTTCAAATTGTCTCCGGAATTCTTGTAAGCGAACCTTTTTAACTTCGTTGCTGCCTCTATTGATATTCACAAGAATTCTCCAAGCCTCTTTTGCAGATTTGGTATTCATAAATTTGTTCAAGACAGCTAACTCGACTCGGTTGTTAAGATAATGTCGAGCTAAACGATCTTGCCTCCTCTTTATCTCCAAAGCTTTGGCCTCCTCATCACTTAATTTTTTGCTCGCATTTGGAATATCAAATCCGTTTTCTATGACATCCCATATGCCGAGAACTTCAAAAAAATCTCTCATAAGTATAATCCATTGATCAAAGTTGTTTTTACCATCAAAGATAAAAACAGGACAAGGTTGGATAACTCTTTCTCCTTCCATCTAGAAAAATGAATCGATTCAGTAATACAAGCTCTGATACCAATTTGAAGGAACTTGAATCGATAAATATCTAAGAAATTGAATGAAGGAGGAATACAAGAACACAAGATTTGCTCAATACACAAAGCTCCTGTTTTGGAGTCTTAGAATTGTTCTTGAAGATGTGTTTGGAGGTGTGTTTACAATGTTGATGAACTAGCCTATTTATAGCCAAATATCACACATGTTTATATGTAAAAGCTATGTGAACAAAATAAACAAAGTTGGTAAAAGCTATGTGAACAAAATAAGCAAAGTTGAAATTGCTACCTACCATTTGAAAATAAAAATCATGTTCACACATTGTTGACTAATGTGTATTCACATTTGATCCCATTTGATTTAATTCTACACTTACTCTACACTTTGTGCAAGAAGCTATTTCCGCAACTTGAACCCGTGATCTCAACAACCTTACCGGTTATTTCAGTATCTGCTCTCATAATCTTAGATGACAAATGGACTTTAAAAAAATGTAGATTGGATTGAGATCCGACGACTCTCATCACACCGTGAAAAAAAGATTGGATTGAGATCTTGTGACTCTCACAAGACTGAAAAATTCACATAATAAAAGGTTTAATTCTTCAACTGGTTTGCGTTCTGGTGATTCAACTATTGTAGCTAACATAACTGTTCAATTTTATCAGTTCAACTTCTACGTTTAAGCCGGCAACCCCTCAAGGGAACGGTTTAAGTAGATATTGGATATGACGTTTAAATTTATGTAAATATAATATTATTTTATTAGTAATATACACGTGGCCCCAAAAAGATGCTCCGTGGGGTTCTGATTTACATCAATGTTCCTTAGACTGAGATGGTGAAAGCCCCAGGATGAAGAATTTTATCTTTTACTCTATCCTATCGATTTTACATAAAGGTCATTTGATTTTATTATAAGTTGTGTACAAAGTATTTTTGACGTCGCGTTAAAAAAATTGTTGTCTTATAATATAAAGCAAATTACGGAATTAAGAGAAAAACCAGTTTCTGATTAAAACACATAGATAAAGTTGTATGCATTGACCATTTTCTAAGCAAATAAAGATAAGATATTTTTATACACCAAGTTGTATGTTGTTTAATATAAAAAATTGTAGAACTTTGAGATAATCAATGTAATTGGAATCTATCAATCATCGGAGTTTTCCATGATACAAGGAAACTACCAATCAATTTCTACTCGTTTGTTTCCAGTAGCAAAAGAATCGCATATTGATTTAGAGATCCCACCGCTTTAGTATTAAAAAAGTTTAAAAGATATAAATCAGGAGGCTAGTAGGTTTTTATATTCGTAAGACTTTTACAGATAACTTATACAAAGTGTTTATTGAAAACTGGACCGGTAACTTTTTAACCTAATTAAACCGGATATTATAGTCTATCTTAATAACAATATTACATCTAAGCTGTGTGATTTCTGGTTCGAATACGTATATTTATAGTTAATGTCCCAAGTACCCTTTCTTTACATTACATATCAGCAGTTGTGAAGTTGTGATGCTTTGTTTTGGGTCCACATTTTACTACTTTTAAGTTGCAAGTTGAATTACTTTAACATGAACCTTTCTATAATTGTAAGCTATCCCACTGCTTTTCCAGCTTTCCGGGGTTTTTTTGGGAAACAATTTTAAAAAGGGAGGACTTTCTACGGGTCACCCATCCTGATACTATTCTCATTTAACCACGCTTAAATTCGAAGTTTTGATGGGATCCGGTGTATTAGTGTTAGTATGATGAGCTTTCCGGTGTTTTATTTGTTAAGCAAGTGATAACAAGCAAAATAAAAATATAAAGTATAGCTTATGATGATAGTCATATTTTTTAGGTTTTCCTTTTAGTTTAATGAACCAATTTATGTACTTTAAAATGCATATTATTATAACATCTTAATGTCATTTGCATATTTACTAATCTACTTATAGGAACGTGATAATATCATCATGTGTTCATATATCAAATTTAGATCAGATTAGATGGTACGTATGTTCAGTCTCATTTTTTCTTTTTTTATAACAAAAACATTGAATCCCAACATGAAATTTCCAACGGTCCACTTACGTATAAAAAGAGTGATTTAAATCAAACTCCATTGAACAAGTTTATAGTGTTTGTCTATTTACAAATTTACACGAGATTAGAATTTAGACCTCATTCTATAGATTTGCCTATTAACAAATTTACACGGGATCTAAATATTAATCATTGTCGGGATTTAGACCTCATTCTATAGACAAAACAACAACAACAACAACAACAAACATATCCAGTATATTACAACAACAACAAAAGCTATCGCTATAGTGTGGAAAGGGTGAGCAACAAATAAACAATACCGTCATCCCAAATGAGACATAGTTTGATTCCTGTGAAAACCGCAACTCTATAGACCTCATTCTATAGACGAGTTCATTAATTGCATTTCGGATATTGATACTTTTTTTTACTAAGATATGCTCCTAAGGGCATAAATAGGTTGATATAAATTAGGAACAACTCACCGAACACTATCTTAGTTCGTGCATACTAAATTACAGGGGAAGAAAAAATATATAATAGTTTTATTAAGAAAATCAAATCTATTTTTTACAGGTTTAGAAGTAAATCTAAAACTCCGTATAGGGGATTTTGAAAGAAATGAATTTGATTTTTGGCACAATGAGGTTCTATAAAATCCGTGGACACCATGCCATTTTTCACTCAAAAAATCTAAAGAATATCTCATTCATAGATAATGTTTACCAAAAAAATTCAACGAGTATTATTAAAATAGCATTATCTTTATAAGTTACATGATTCGCATCAATATTAAGGTAAAGAAAATCATCACAGTTTGTCCCCACCTCTTTTTAAAAAGAAAATCTTAAGAATATACCATTGGTAGATATTACGATCATTTAGCAATAGTTGATTTAATAAAAAGGTGATTTTTTTGGCAAATTTTTTGGTAAATGAGATATTTATTTTAGAAAAAAGGTGGATGTAATTATCAATAACTGTGATGGTCTCTTTCTTTTAATATTGACGGGAATTCGTATAATTCAGAAATATAATATTATTTTAATAATACTTCTTTAATATTGATGATTTTCTTTCATTAATATTGATGATTTTCTTTGTTGATAAACATTATCTATCAATGGAATTTTTTTGAGTTTTTTTAAAAAAAATGTGTGGTATCCACCCGTGTTGTGATAAAAATCCAATATACGCACGACGGTTTTGTCAAAACCATCACTATGATGGTTTTAACAAAACTACCATAAAAAATATTGAATTTACTTCCAAACCTATGAAAAAAATAAGTTTTTTAATATAAAACTAATATATGTTTTTTCTTCCACCGCTAAGTTTCACATATGTTCATCTTACCTACTTGGTTGTTAAATTATTCATTTTTCTGAAAAGAAAAAAATGGAAAAAGCCTCCTAAAGCAATGCAAGGCCGGCCTTCTATTCTTTTACCTTTTCTTTTTCTGGATAACGTGCCAGGCCGGCTTTGCCCAAACTAAAATAATAATTGTTATTATCCATTTTCTTCGAATAATAAGCCTTTTTATTTTTGTATTTTTTCCCTTTTTATATATATATACTCCTTCTGTCTTAAAAATATGGTTATAGTTTTGCTTAAACATAATTTTGAAAAAAAAACTATTTTTATCATTATTTCTCTTTTACGTTTAATTTATTTTAAAAAGCGAACAATATTTTTAAAACAAATTATGGTCCTACAATATTTGTCTTAAGATAATAAAAAATGTGAAGATAATTTCCAATTGAGATCAGGAGAGACAGAAATTGAGACAAAATATAAGGCCTCCAATCACGCGCTGCTATGTGTACAAACAATTTTTTTTAAAAAAACAAAAAAATTCTAAACCTCTTTTCTTTCTGCTTACGTGGAATCACGTGATTAGAGGTGAACCTAGATACTTTCCATAATGAGATCCGTTCTCATAGGAATGAAGGTTACCTAAACTCATTTAGCTTTATTTTTCTGTTGACCCATTTATTCAGTTTCATTCACAAAAATTATTGAGTGCATCCGTCGCCGTGCTGTCAGGTGAACGGATCCAACCGCGACTCGTGGAAGTGAAGTCTTAAATTCCCTCTCAAAAGCCGTTTCTTTTCCACTTTGTATTCTTCCCAACTTTCCATTTTCAGGTATGTCCCCCGTCCCCGCCCTCAGATTTCTCCTCCTCTCTCCTCCTCCATCTCCGGCACCTCCACCTTTTTTTCCTGACAATCGCCGACGATATTTATGTTGTCTATTTTATTTGTTCATTTAGTCGACGTGAGACTAGTCGGTCAATTTCCCTCTCTCGGTTCTATTGTGCTTTCTGATTCCTAATTGTCGGAAAGAAGTCCTACAAATGTGTGTGTTTGTTTAGAAAGTTTTTTTTTTGAATTGAATGTTCCGACAATTCTTGCATAGACTGCACACTCGTGTTAGGAAAATTTGGGCGATTTCTGAATTTTTGTAGTTGAGGCCCCCTTTTGTTCTAGTGATTTACTATTCAGGGGGATTTTTGCTTTTTTATCCGATGAGGTTATGAAGACTTTGGGTCACCGTGATTGTGGAAAATATTTTTTTAAATCAATTGATATTCCAAATTTATCCAGCCTTGGGAACCTGCGCATTGAGGCGGTAGAATCTACGTGTTTAGGTTCTTTGAGTGGTGGCATCCAGTGGTGGAGCCACGTCAGAATTGGAGACTGACTTTGACTTTTCGTTCTGTTGATTTTAAACCTTTGTGAAGGAGCTGCTTTTAGTTGTGCCCTTCTTTTGTTTTCAGTTGATGGTACCCTGTCTTGTAGACGAGGTTGAGGATCATTCAAGCAATTTTCATGTAATCTTTTTTTTTTCCTTTTCCTTTTTTTTGGGGTTGGAGTGAAGGGTGGGTTGGATATTTCCATCTATTTGAGTGTTCATGTTTTTGGCAGTTTCTGGGATTGCTGACAAATTTGAAGATTTATGCTTTGGTTTTTGTCTTGCACCTATATTCACGTGACATGTTTGGTTTTGCTGTACTAAAATTCAATGCTTATATATGCTGATCTTTCACCAATGATATATTGCATCAGTTTTAACTCGTGTACTTGTTACTTTGTTCTTGTGGCAGCTTTCAGTTAATATGGATGTGGATGTGAACTGTGGAAATGTTGAGTCCACTGTTGCCAGTAACTGTAACTGTAACTCTGCTATTGTTGATACCGAGGCTGGTGAATTTGAATGCAATATCTGTTTTGATTTAGCTCAAGATCCAGTTGTGACACTCTGTGGCCATCTTTACTGTTGGCCTTGTCTCTACCAATGGTTGGATGTTCACTATTATTCCCATGAATGCCCTGTCTGTAAGGCCATTATAGAGGAGAATAAGTTGGTTCCTATATATGGCAGGGGGAGAGGAAGTTCTAAGCCTAGACCTCAACTAACAATTGAAGTTAGCGTACCAAAACGGCCTGTTGGCCAGAGACCACCTACAGCTCCACCTGCTTCGATCCGTTTCTTCCGCGAGGCACCGGAACCGACAGGTTATGCAAGGATTGGGAAATTAGCACTGTCTGCTTTTCTTGGTATTCTTCCAGCCATCTTTAGTTTGCCAGGAAATGGGAGTTATGATGCTAATACAAATGGAAGCACCACTGGGATTCCTTACTTGTTTCCTAGTTCATTTGATGGGGGTTATGCTCATGGCTTTTACGATCAATTGAATCATGTTGCTGAAAAACGTTGCTTTATGAGAATGTTCTTCTTGTTTCTTGGTATTCTGGCACTAGTTCATCTTGTTTTTTAGATCATTTTCTGCAGTTAGAAAAGCCCCCTTAAGGGATGAGATGTATTCTTAAAGAGTTCTTTGTGCTTGGATCGATGCAATGTATATAGTCTTATTAACTTGCTGGTCAAATCCGCGTCTTTTATTATTGCTGGATTTCTGCCCAGTAAGAGTTATTATCATAGGCTTCAAGTATCTAAATTTGGAAAGTCAACTTAAGGTAATGCGTTGTATTATTTCATTACATATTTTCTTATTCATGATTTTGCTGGTTCAATGTACTTGGGTTGATGATCTGAGGGCATTGAAGTCAAACTCTGCGTCTTTTATATGGCCAGATTAGTGAGCACTAGGTGTTAATCAGCAAAGTTTACGTACTCTAATTTGTAAAGTCAAACTAAAGTAATGTTTTGGGTTGGTATTTCATAATGGTTTTAGATATTATATTCATAAGTTTGCTTCAGAGAGTTAACTGTTAATAATTTAAGTTAACCAGCTTCAAACCGTATATGATACAAGTGGAATTACTTCTAAAACTACTACGATAATTGTAGCTTTTATTATTAAAACTGTAAATTTTTTTTGTCATCTTGTCCATTTATGTGTGTCTGTCTATGTCGTGAAGATATATGTAGAATGCCGGGAATGAGGTTGATGTAAGATTTGTTGGAAAAATCGGGTATTTTTCCCACTACGACAACAAAACTAGTGAAATGCACCAGTTCAGAACTAATGAACTGGACAGAACACTAACAAAACTACCCGACAAATAATATTGAATACTATATTACAATAGGAAAGAAAGCAGTAAAACAACAATAAAGAGAACAAAACAATAAAAGAGATAAAGAGAGAAACACACCTGAAAGCTTTGCCACTAGAGCTCAGCCAAGATAGCTTGATCTCCGAACACTTGCTGAATTGCTTGCTTCTATTTATATGTAGAAGAAGATACAAGTTTTGGGATGATTTACATAAGAAGAGGAGGGATTTATTTATAAGTCTAAAATCTCCTATTCATTTCATTACCACCGATGTGGTACTTCTGAAATAAGCCAATAATTCAACAAATCTCCACCTTTGTCTTAATTTCAAATCCTACCATATACAAAACTTATCAACCAAAAAAATAGTCTTCGTGGAGCTTTCAAATGTTGCACTGTGAAGTACAAACTCAAACGTGCAATATATTAACCAAGTCTAAACAGTGTTCAAACTTGGCCCTTGTAACAACCTTGGTCAACATATCTGCAGGATTCTCCGTAGTATGAATCTTCTGGAGAAGTATCTCCTCTTCTTCGAGAATTTCCCGCACAAAATGATAGCGAACATCAATATGCTTCGTCCGTGCATGAAAGACTTGATTCTTTGCCAAATGAATAGCACTCTGACTGTCAGAATATACTTTAAGTTGTTTCTGACCAACTCCCAAGTCTTTAAGCAACCCATAAAGCCAAATTGCTTCCTTCACAGCCTCTGTAATCGCCATATACTCTGCCTCTGTTGTAGACAAAGCCACCGTTGACTGTAAGGTAGACTTCCAACTAACTGGGGCTTTTGCTAAAGTGAACAAATAGCTAGTTATAGATCGTCGCTTATCCAAATCTCCAGCATAATCAGAATCACAATATCCAATTACACCTTGACCAAGTGATTTATCTCGCTCAAATACCAATCCAACATCTACGGTATTTGGAGATACCGTAGAATCCATTTCACAGCTTGCCAATGACACTTGCCTGGATCATGCATGTATCTACTAACAACACTAACAGACTGTGAAATATCTGGTCTCGTACACACCATCGCATACATCAAACTTCCAACTGCATTTGCATATGGGACTTTCGCCATGTATTCTCGTTCTTCATCAGTAGTTGGAGACAAACGGCTACTCAGATTCAAATGAGGAGCAAGTGGGGTACTTACAAGTTTTGTATCTTTGTGCATACCAAACCGTTGTAGTACATTCTGCAAATACTGCTTCTGTGACAGCCAAAGTTTACCCCTCTCTCTGTCTCTGCTTATCTCCATGCCGAGAATCTTCTTGGCTTCCCCCAAATCCTTCATCTCAAACTCTTTACTCAACCGAGCCTTCAACTTGTCAATATCTGCTTGGCTCTTTGCTACTATCAGCATGTCATCAACATATAAGAGTAAGTAGATGTAGGAACCATCTTGAAGTCTGCGCAAATACACACAATGGTCGTATTTGCTCCTCTTGTACGACTGACCCTTCATAAACTTATCAAATCGTTTGTACCACTGTCTTGGAAATTGTTTCAGTCCGTATAACGATTTGGTAAGTTTACAAACCCAATTTTCTTTACCAGCAACCTTGTATCCTTCTGGCTGAGTCATGTAGATTTCCTCCTCCAAATCACTGTATAGGAATGCGGTCTTCACATCAAGTTGAGCTAGCTCCAAATTCAACTGTGCTACCAAGGCCAACAAAATCCTAATGGAGGAATGTTTAACAACTGGAGAAAGCACTTCATTGTAATCAATTCCCTCCCTCTGAGCAAAGCCTTTAGCCACCAACCTTGCCTTGTAGCGAACATCTTCTTTATGAGGACATCCTTCTTTCTTTGCAAATACCCATTTGCACCCAATTGCCTTCTTATCTTCTGGTAGTTGTGTCAGCTTCCACGTATTGTTCTTCTTCAGAGATTGTATCTCTTCTTCCATTGCACCTGCCCAGCTTCCTCTTTCTGGACTTAGAATAGCTTCTGAGTAAGTGGATGGAATGTCATCAACAACTGGAAGTGCATAGGCTACCATGTCAGCAAAACGAGTAGGCTTTTGAATTTCTTGTCTTTGCCTTCTAACTGCAATTGGCGCCGATTGCTGTTGAGGTTCTTGGGTAGAATCCTCTTCTTCGTCTGACTCTTCTTCTGCCATAGGAGAGTCACTGGTGGTGCTTCGTGCTGGGATCACCACTCTTTGCTCAAACTCCACCTGCTTCGGAGTACACTCCACCTGCTTCGGAGTACCATCAGTTCCTTCTTGATTTACCTTGTTCATCATGGCAGATTCATCAAAGGTAACATCTCTGCTGATAATCGTCTTCTTTGCCTCCAGACAACATAAACGGTATCCCTTCACTCCAGGATTGAAGCCCATGAAAAGAGCCTTCTTTGCCCGTGGATCCAACTTTGATTCAATCACATGATAATATGCAATAAAACCAAAAACATGCAAAGAATCATAATCAGTTGCAGGTTTTCCAGACCATGCCTCCAACGGAGTTTTGCCATCTATAGCAGATGATGGCAACCGATTGACGATATGTTGAGCGTATGTCACAGCTTCAGCCCAAAATTTTCTGTCTAACCCAGCATTAGACAGCATACAACGAACTTTCTCCACAAGTGTCTTGTTCATACGCTCTGACACACCATTCTGTTGTGGTGTCTTTCTAACAGTGAAGTGTCGAACTATGCCACAGTCTTGGCATACCTTCAGGAATGGATCATTCTTGTATTCTCCTTCATTATCTGTTCGGAGAATCTTAATCTTCCTTCCTGTTTGGTTTTCAACTTGTGCTTTCCACTTAAGGAAAATGTCAAGCACATCATCTTTATTCTTCATTGTATACACCCAAACTCTTCTTGAGAAATCATCAACAAAGGTGACAAAATAATGCCTACCTCCAATGGATGGAGTCTTGGCAGGTCCCCACACATCTGAATGCACATAATCCAGAATACCCTTGGTATTATGAATCGCAGTGCCAAATTTCACTCTTCGTTGTTTTCCAAGAACACAATGCTCACAAAATTCAAGTTTGCAAGCCTTAGTACCTTTCAAGAGTCCTTGCTTGGCAAGAATTTGCAAGGACTTTTCTCCAGCATGTCCCAACCTCATATGCCACAGCTTCGTTGCCTCAGCATCCTTCTTTGTGCTAGAAGTTGCTGCCGCTACTGCCCCCACCACTGTATTACCTTGGTAGTAATACAGATTGTTTTTCCTCACTCCTCTCAACATCACCAGTGCTCCTGAAGTTGCTTTAAGAACTCCATCTCGCATCGTCACAACTAGGCCTTTAGATTCTAAGGCCCCCAAAGAGATGCGATTCTTCTTCAACTTTGGCATGTACCGCACATCCCGTAAAATTCTGGTGGATCCATCATGATTTCTCAGCTTGATTGATCCTATCCCAGTTGTTTTACATGGATTATCATTTCCCATGTAAACAACCCCACCAACAAGTTCCTGGAATTCAAAGAAAAATTCCCGAATAGGACACATATGATAGGTACAACCTGAATCCAATATCCACTCATCTGGATGTAATGATGCTGAAGGGGAGACAGTCAAAGAGATATCTGATTCCGCATCACTTTTGCATTCTGCAACATTTGCATCTTGCGGAGTCTTCCATTTCTTTTTTTAGCTTTGGACAGTCTTTCTTCCAGTGCCCTTTCTCACGACAGAAAGCACACTCGTCTTTGGCAACGGTTCGGCCTTTGGACTTAGACCTTTCTCTTCTTCCTTTTGTCTGGCTTTGTTGACGACCTCTTGCCACAAGTGCTTCTTCTGATGTCGTTGATTTGTTTTTTATCTTATCCTGCTTTCTCAATTCATGACTATACAAAGCAGAACAAACAGCATCTAACGATACATTCTCTTTCCCATGAAGTAATGTAGTTTCCAAATGTTCAAATTCATCGGGAAGAGATGATAACAACATCAAAGCCAGATCTTCATCCTCAAATTTCACATCTAAATTCAGCAGGTCTGATACTAATTGATTAAACATAGTGATGTGTTCATTCATAGTAGTACCTAGTCGGTAATCAAATCGGAACAGTCTTTTCTTCATGAGGAGCTTGTTCTGACCACTCTTTTTCAGAAACTTGTCCTCCAATGCCTTCCACAGTTTGTGTGCAGAAGTTTCACTCTTGAAGGCATACTTTTGCTCTCCGGACAGGCAAGATCTAATAGTTCCGCACGCCAACCGATTAATGATACTCCACTCTTTATCCTCTATCTCTTCTGGTTTATTTCCTTCAATGGCAATATCAAGACCCTGTTGGAAAAGAGAGTCCAAGACCTCTCCTTGCCACATACCAAAATGGCCAGTACCATCAAATATTTCCACCGCCAATTTCAAACCGGACACCGGGAACCTCGATCATGATGACGAGGAGGTCGATACCCCCGATGGAATATTTGAGATAACCTCCTTTGCTTCTTGATCTTTTGTTGCCACTACAGACTCAATATATAGTATTCAATATTACAACAAATTTCAGACAGTCCAAGGGCGAACCTTTGGCTCTGATACCACTTGTTGGGAAAATCGGGTATTTTTCCCACTACGACAACACAACTAGTGAAATACACCAGTTCAGAACTAATGAACTGGACAGAACACTAACAAAACTACCCGACAAATAATATTGAATACTATACTACAATAGGAAAGAAAGCAGTAAAACAACAATAAAGAGAACAAAACAATAAAAGAGATAAAGAGAGAAACACACCCGAAAGCTTTGCCACTAGAGCTCAGCCAAGATAGCTTGATCTCCGAACACTTGCTGAATTGCTTGCTTCTATTTATATGTAGAAGAAGATACAAGTTTTGGGATGATTTATATAAGAAGAGGAGGGGTTTATTTATAAGTCTAAAATCTCCTATTCATTTCATTACCACCGATGTGGTACTTCTGAAATAAGCCAATAATTCAACAAGATTGGTACTATTTTATAATCCTAGAGATGTTATCTTATTGTTAATAAACAAATAGACAAGTTCTAGCGTAGCTGGCACCTCAATAGACAAAATAATGGGATGTGTTTTCTGTTTAATTACATTCGTCCTAGTTAACACGTTAACCCATCTTACTTATGTACGTATATTTGTAAATAAATAACAGTTAAGATACTGACTAGTCATCATTTGCGTTTATTATTATATCTTGTATTCTTATGTCGGGAAGGACGGGTTTTAAAGCAACTGATAAGGTTGCTGTTTTGTGATCTTAATGCTACGGGTTCGCAAATCGCGAAATGATCCGGTCTTTTTCTAGACTTTACACAAACGTCGGTGCCTAATCTTTTATTCCTATGCCCGGGAGAGGTGTCCATTGTTGGATAGATGCTGGCAGTTCCATTGTTCATGAGTCACTCGTTTATATTATATCCTATGTTCAAATAATATAATATCCTATCCAAACAGTATCCAAATAATGTTATGCCATATTATTTCCTACATCTAGATAACATATTCTATACTCTCCGCCGTCTCCGGTATTGCTAAAGGGTGTCATATGTCAAGAATTGGTTACAGGAATTGATAAAATGAGTACTTAATGATATCAGAACAATACATCTCATATTCGTATCGACTTCTTACTTATATTCATTATTTATTGTCGCATGTAATGACACTATAGACTCACATCGTCCACTTTGTGAAAAATATATGGGTTATATAAGAATAATGTACAACCACATATTGCCTTAAGGTTTTGAATGGATATGATCCTCACCTCATGTAAAGTGGTTTCAGAGCAGGTTTAAAATGTGGAATGACAAGACCCATGGTTGGTCATTTATTGTTTCCTTTCACTCATGCCTGACTTGTGGTTTGTGATTGAGGTCGGTTATAAAGCGCGTGCGTATGTCAAGCCACGTTGTAACGTGAAGGCAGGCGGATTCTAAGACGCGTGTGTATGTCAAACCATGTTTCCACGTGAGGTTGGGTATTGAGAAGATAGTTTCACATTGTATACTTTGAGAAAAATATATTAGTTATATAAAAATGAGATATCATCACCTATTGTTTTAAAGTTTTGAGTTGGTATCCCGATTTTCAACATCATGAATTACCAATGCATTCTTACAAACTGCATAAGGATTATCCTTTTATTCAAATAATATATTATGTTTTCTGCAATATTAGCTGAAAGTAGGCCAGCAAATGAGCTGAGCCCAAAACAAGCTATTTAGACTCGGTTCGTTAAAGGCTCGGCTCGAGTTTGATTTTTTGCGAGTTTGAATTTAAATTCGAATCACACTTTAGGCTCGAAATATTTATCGAGTTGAATTCAAGCACCCTAGTATTCGGTTCGTAAGCTCGATGAAGGCTCGATAATTGGCTTGAATGTCTATATATATTCCCTCTTATTAATCCCCACCGTCCATTCCTAACCATGTAATTCCCACCATCAATTCAGCTCATGAGTTAGATTCGAGTTCACGAGTCGAGCCAAGCTCGCGAGTCACATTCAAGCTCACGAATCAAGCTCGGACCTTTTCTATGTGTTTCGGATTCGAACTCGAACTGTATTTAAAGTTTTGTCACGAGCTCGAGCTCGAACTCGAACCTGATGAAAATAATTAGAGCCAAACTCAAACCCAAATAGGTTTGCTCAGATTCGATTTGTCTAGAAAGTAGGGGTCTGAAATCGGTAGTAAAGATGACATACGAATGATCTTCTCATTACATTAACGAACCTATCACGAGTTATATTTTGGTTCTAAGCTGATTGTTCGCTGCAACTAATGTTTTAGTTTTTATGAATTACTTATTTCTTTTATAATGATAGTCATTGATTGATAAGATGGATAGAAAAATACATATTGATAACAAAGAAATCGAAAAACAAAAGTATACATATTACATGGTTCAATCAGATGGACCTATCTTTACGAGAGATAAGAGATAAATATTCTTATTCTTACTTAAAAAAATGATACAAAAAAGAGTTACAATAATATTTGTTGATTATATATAGGTCCATATTATCATCATCATCATCATTCGTACTCAGTATATCCCAACGACAGTAAAAGCTATCGCTAGAGTCTGTGAAAGGTAAGTGGTAGACAAACAGTACATCTGTACTAAGGGATAGAGAGTCTGCTTTCAACGGCTCTAGATGTACCTATATATATATATATATATATATATATATATATATATAGGTCCATATTATAAATAGATTTAATTTGTGCACTCGATGTTACCATCAATGATCTCATAAAAATATCATTCACTTCATGCTTCCAAATCTTTTAGGGATCTTCGGTTCATACTATGTCTCATTTTTATGACACTCAAAATGATCATGACAAGTGTAATATTCAAGATGAATTAAATACATATAACATGATCTTATAAGTGAGATAAAAACGAAATATAGAATGGTTTAAAAGATCACAACATTGCAGAAGAAGCCTAAAAAATCTTGCTAAAGTAAGATGCCATTTTTGCTAACATTATGAACTTATTATAATTACTATTTGAAAGTCTATTAACTTATTATTAATAATGTATAACATCATACCGTACAAAATATCTAAGATCGTAAATGTTGCATTTATCATGTAAACGTGGACAAAATCACTCCAAAAAAATTTCAGTTGCCACACCGGTAAGCCTCTTAACTGCTTTCCCGGCCGCCATTTCCATGGTGCTTTCACCCATGGAGAAGCTGCTTCATTTCTCCTCAACTCCTCCGCTAACAGCATTATCATTCTTCAAATCCCACCAAAGTTCTCTCTCTTACAATCCCAAAGCTTCTTCCTTTTCTCTCCGCCGTCATTGCTTTTGCCATTCTGTAGTCACCGTTTCTTGCAAGCTGGAAGCATCCTCTTTCTCTAAAGATGGGAATTCAAAGAGCAAGAAAATTGGGAAAGGAAAGAGCCCCGATGTAATTTTGGTGCCGGATTCTGATGGGGCCCCGCCCACAGGGGTGAAGCCAAAGCAGAAGCTGCCGGATAAGGTGAGTGGGGTCCGATTTCGGGTATTGAAGAAGTTGACGAATAGGGTTTTGTCTATACTTTCTAATTTGCGGTTGGCTTTGGCGGAGATGGCTGCTGTTGCTGCTTTAATGGCTTTGGGTGAGCATCTCTTTCTTCCTTCTTAGTTTGTTATCTAATTTCAAAACTCTATGTTATAGATAGTCTAATTTGAAAACTCTATATGTTATTTTGAAGACATCATTTATGCAATGCATTGACTAATTAGTAAAACAATCGTAAATTTTAAGTTTTATTCTTTGTTCTGTTGCTTATTATTGATGCGTTGTCTTTTGTTGGTTGTTTACAATTTACAAGGGTAAATTTGAAACTGAATTAATTGAA
The DNA here is from genome assembly GCA_036186865.1 of Eustoma russellianum. Lineage (NCBI taxonomy): Eukaryota > Viridiplantae > Streptophyta > Magnoliopsida > Gentianales > Gentianaceae > Eustoma > Eustoma russellianum. The sequence continues at coordinate 38,590,405 of AP025048.1, read as the reverse complement.
TAGGTTAATTTGTAGATGGTGGATGACATTTTTGGACATCTTAAAAATGAAGACAGACTAAGAAATGAATATGGTGTGATGGAGGGAATACTATGATTATGGTTAGACGAGGAACTGAGCGGTATTTCCTGAACATATTTGTGGTTTTGGCGGTTCAATGGATTCAATAAATTGCTTACAAATTTTGATGATACCTTTTCAATGCACTCTTGTGGTTCAATGGACAGATTAATTTGATTGCTCGACTTTGTTTATAATCTGTTTTCAAATTCAGAACCATGATGGGAAACTGATTAAGGTTTTGGCGGTTCTGTTAATCGGCTATGTAGGTACTGCTATTGATCAAGGAGAGGCTCCAGACTTTTACTTCCAAAAGTACCCAGAAGATAATCCTGTCTTAGGCTTCTTTACATGGAAATGGGTTCTTACACTTGGTTTTGACCACATGTTCTCGTCTCCGGTATTTTTAGGAACCTTGGGTCTCTTGGGAGCTTCACTGATAGCTTGCTCCTACACAACGCAGTTACCCTTAGTGAAGGTAGCAAAAAGGTTGGATTTGGTGTATGTATATTTGCGTGTTGTCATGCATATTCTCTCCTCCGCAATCCTTCAAGGAATTAGTTTATAGTTGGTTCCTTCTTTTTCCAGATTACAATAGGAACTTTTGGTAGTTTTTAACATATTCTTCTGTCATTAAATTGATTCTGAATCCACCTTACATGAAAAGGAGGTAAACATCTAAAAGCTGGATTCTTGATCATTTTCCACCACTGATATCTTTATACCGTTTTTTTACCATTACACATGTCGACTAGAGATCGAAGTACATAACTTTTTGAAAAGTTTCTTGTGTTTTGAGTTGCACGACGGTTGAAGTTAGTACTTGGTGACCTCTGTGACAGATGGTCATTCTTATACTCAGCTGAGGCAATTCGCAAGCAGGAATACAGTGATACTCTTCCCCGAGCTTCAATTAAAGATTTGGGCGTTGTTCTGATGGGAGCTGGTTATGAGGTATATAATTTTTCACTCATATGATTCACTTCCATCTGTTGTGGCTGTACACAAAATAGCAGTGTTGTTTTGGCTATAATAACAAAGCCGAAGGTATGTAGGTCATTTAAGGCCAGATTTCCAGCTAGATCAAAGTGGTGAAAGTTCGTCTGGTTTGATACCAATTGTTGATGTTTCTCCCTTTCGATTCTTTGGGTATTTTCTCCTGATTTTCTTTACAGATCAGATTTTACTCTGTAGTCCAACACAGGTTTCTTCTTTGTGCATGTTCAGGTTTTCTGTAAAGGATCATCTTTGTATGCCTTTAAGGGGTTGGCTGGTCGGTTGGCTCCAATTGGAGTACATTTAGCTCTGCTTCTAATAATGGGTGGAGCAACTCTTAGTGCTGCTGGTAGCTATAGAGGATCAGTAACAGTTCCACAAGGTTTGAACTTTGTTGTGGGGGACATACTTGGACCAAGTGGCTTTCTGTCTAAACCCTCACAAGCTTTCAATACCGAAGTTCATGTTAATAGGTTCTCAATGGACTACTATGACAGTGGAGAGGTATATACCGAAACAACTTTTTTTTTTACCTGATCTCGTGTGTTCTTTTCACCGTACCATATAGTTATCTTAGTTTCTATCTCTTTAACTTGTGTTAAAGGTCTCCCAGTTTCACACCGACCTGTCACTACTTGACCTGAATGGGAAGGAAGTGATGAGAAAAACGATTAGTGTGAATGATCCCCTAAGATACGAAGGAATTACTATTTACCAGACAGACTGGAGCTTTTCGGCACTCCAGATATTGAAGGATGGTGAAGGACCTTTCAATCTGGCAATGGCACCTCTTTCAAAAAATGGGGACAAGAAGCTTTTCGGAACCTTCCTTCCTTTGGAGGATGGAGGTTCTCAAGTTAAGGGAATGTGCGTATTTTTTTTCTTTCTACTTTCTACGTTTGCATGGAAAATTTAGTTTGCTCATGGCTAAGTGAACATTTCATTCGCTGGTTGACATCTCAGTTTCGTGGCTCATTATGGGTCATCGAGAAACAACCTCTATTTGTTTTTAACACATGGATATGGTTGCGTACATTCGACCCTTTTGTATCCCTCCATAGGCTGGAGCCTCTAAGACAATGGGGTAAGGTTGTTGTTGACATTTTCCCCATATGTCGGGTTCTGGAAACAAATCAATTCATCTCTCTCGTCCTCTGGCAGATCAATGCTAGCCCGTGATCTGCAATCCATTGTCCTTTACGATCAAGAAGGTAAATTTGTGGGAGTCAGAAGACCGAACTCGAAGCTTCCCATTGATATTGATGGCATTAAAATTGACATAGTTGATGCCATTGGCAGCACCGGACTTGACATAAAGGTAATGATGACATGATATCATGTTTGACGTTGTACATTGTCTTTCTATTTCAATGTTTACGTTTTCTCTACCTGTCTTTTTGTGACAATTTTCTTCTTCTATCTTCATTGTTTTTTTTTGGGTCCCCCACCCCACGTCAGACTGATCCAGGGGTACCTGTTGTTTATGCTGGTTTTGGCGCGTTAATGCTCACAACTTGTATCAGCTTTCTATCACATTCCCAGGTGATTTTTTCAAATCAGGAAATAAACATTCATTTGGATTATTGAGTAATAATATTTTGTTTTAACCTGTCACTAAAATATCAATAGGTCTGGGCCTTGCAAGATGGTACTGCTGTGGTAATTGGCGGCAAGACAAATCGTGCGAAGGGTGAATTTCCAGAGGAGATGAATCTTCTCCTGGATCGAGTTCCAGAATTAGTTGATGCATGTTCCTCTAAGCAATCTGATTCAACCAGTGGCTGATTTCAACTGTTAGGGCAAACATCCAACTTGATGGGTAATGTACATCAGGTTGATGGTTCCCAGTGTAGGTTTTTGGGGGTGATATAAAGACCATTATTAACATAGCCACCTAGGATACAGCCGGCATACGACAAATTATACTGCACCAAGCTGGCTAACAAGGAGATATAGTGGGTGCTTCTTTGTCTGAAAGAGATAAGAGTCTGCTCAGTTCCAGTTCACATAATTGGCAAGCTAACTATCTCAAGATCAGCTTGTATTCTGGACTAGGACCCGTCGAGTTTTGCTGTAGGTTTATCTATATAAATGGATGGAGAAGATCCTGGAAATTAAACAGTTGTACAATGTTTGCTTCACGTAACACGATGGGATTATTTGGCTACTGTGTTCACATAAACAAAAGTGTAAAGGATCACAAATAATTAGGAAGTATTCAAGTCGGAGTCATTAGTCTAGTTTCCCATTTAGTATGACATCTGGCTAATACTATCGCACTTCTGTTACATGGTTTTGGACTGGTATAGCACAAGTGTGAAAATACAATGGTTGATGAAATATTATTATGTATTATATGTATTATAGGCACAAAGCCCCATCTCAACCAAGTACTTATAGCCAGGTATATTGCTTTTCTTTTCATATGTGTGTGTGTGTGTGTGTGTGTGTGTGTGACTCTGAGTCGTTGATAGCTATGGTGTTATTTCTATGTTGCTTTTGGTGGTAACTCTTACTCTGGTTATGTAACTGGGCACCTTGTGAGAGTAAAGTGAGGGCCTTAATATGGAATAATTGAAGAGAGTGATAGTGGATCGAGTTGTAGGTGCATGTCTGGTGAATGGAGAACTGATTAATCGGGTTTCCAGGAACATTGACGGATTATAGGCACAAAGCCCCATCTCTACCAAGTACTTATAGCCAGGTATATTGCTTTTCTTTTCGTGTGTGTGTGTGTGTGTGTGTGTGTGTGTGTGAGTCGTTGATAGCTATGGTGTTAGAGTACCTGTCAATGGTGCGACCCATACTTGGCGGCATATTCACCATCTAGGCGAGGTCATTTGGCAAAGGTCAATGCTCCTAACAGAAGGCCAAAGGCATGACGAAGAGCTTCTGATCACACATTGTAGAAGTAGAGAGACCAATCATATCAATATATTTCCATAATGAAATACAAAAAACACATGCGTTGAGGAAACCTTTATCGAATCATTCATTACTTTAAGGATGTGCTCATCTGGGAAATATGAGCGTCAAAAGTTGCAAATGCCAAAAGACAATTGTTTAGTCAACTTAATTCTATCAGCAACAAAAGCACATGCTAAGCTCATAAACTACAACATATCTAAGTTTCCTGGGCCTACTCTTCAATCAGCACCCATGTTCCAAAATAACTGCAAAAGAACACACCAAGAAGCCGTATGAGTATTGAATGAGCGTAAAACTCATATATCTAATTTAAGTAGAAAAATGAAAATACAAGAATTTACATCAATGTTTAACAGATCACAAGCTAAATACTGATTGACAAACATGGCAAATGGCATACAAGATATCCAGTAGCCCTTCCCATGAATAAATACCAACAAATTTCATTTTCAGGAAAAATAAAGGTTGGTCAAACTCAGTAATATAATCTTATAGATTTAATTACAGAAATGGAGAGAAAATACGAATATGTACACTAAGGTCGACACATCTCAGGCAACATACTAACAGACATGACACTAAAAGGGCACAAGAATTTCTAACGCTCCTTCCCTGCAAGAATAATACACTTTGTTCACAATTAATAACATAAACACTCAAGAAACCATTCATACATAACATATAAAAAAGACCACAACATGTGGAACTTAGACAGGGACAAAATATCGTCTGTTGATACCACATACATCTGAAGCAAAAAAGATTCAATAGCTAGAAACAAATTTCAGAGAGAGATTTCAGCAATTCTGTTTCTTCCATACGGAGTTGGAATCTAATGGATCGTTTTTCCTATCAGATGCCTGTCGCCTCTATTATGCTATTGAAGGCCATCAATATTAATTAACAACTGAGCCACTATCCCGTTCTTTAGTTAAATATGCATCACACCCATAAATATGTTGCAATAAGAAAACTTTTATCATAACCAACAAGAAATTTTCTACAAACATCAACGTTAAAAAGCTGAACTTTCTCATTCAAAAACAACAGGACCATGCAAGATGAAAAAGCATGCATTTGTTAGGTTCCCAAATTAAAATTCTAGCCAGTAAGCATCATCCAATAACGCATGTAGAACACACGCCAAAAAAGGTCACAACCATGTCATCTATACTAACAGCTCTAGAGTAAGTATAATGCTCATCCCAATACACACCTAGGGCTTTGACGGATTTTTAAAACTGTCAAACATCTCTAGACATATGAATCAATATAATTTGATTCACTAAAGAACAGGGACAAAGGGATCAAACTATAAAAATAAACCACAAGGTCCATGGAAACTTCAAAATAAACCGAGATAAAAAAAGACTTGATCTTATTCAATAAAAAAAAATAAACCGAGACTTTCAAAAAGTGGAAACATTGACAACCAAATACAGTCCAATCATGATATAGCCAGACATACGGCCTAACTAATACTGCACCTACACAGACTAAAAGAGTGTACAACCATGGAGTTCTATTACAATACAATCACACAAGATAACCAAAATCCACAAACTGAACATTAACCTAGCAGCACAAAAGCCAGCAATAGCAATTCTAAAGTTCACGATCACACCCCCAAAAAACCCCAACCTCAATTCGTAATCGGGGACGACACCCGAGTACAAAAAAGAAGAACAACGCACATATTTAAGAAGTAAAACTGAAAATTCGACCGCTTAATACCTGAAAAGAGGGATCGGGAACAAGGAAGCACCTCAAAACTCAAGAAGGAGCTCTTCCTTGCTATCCGAAAGGTAATGCAGCAGGTAAGGAGAGATCCGAATAACGGCGACCCAAAAAGCAAACGTAGCAGCGTGGGACTTCAACTGCTTCAAAGCCTCAGCTTTGTCCGGCTTTCTCATAAACATACCCGGAAACATCTTTGCAGATTTTGTTCTCGACCGAAAACCTCAAACACGATTGCAATTGATTTCTCCAACCTCACAACAACAACAATCTAAAAACCCTAGACCTCGCTTTAAGAGGATTATAATACTTGCTACTTGCTCTCCGGCGATTTCGCCCTTCTTTATTGTGCTGAAGTCTGCATTTGTTTGGGCCCATGAAGTCTGTCATCCTTATAACCTGGGCCACGGACTGAAATCTGATATCCGTTGTTGAGCAGTCTATTGGCCCATAACTTGGGCTGCAGAAGTCTTTTATTCGGTTGTTGAGGGCCCGTGATTCAACAGGCCTTCGAATGGAAACGAAACAACAACAATCATTACCCCATTGACTTAGCGGTTCCTGCCTGTGGCGAGGTATGAAGGATCGAATGTACGCAAACATACCATGTGTTAGAAACAAAGAGGTTGTTTCTCGATGATCTATAATGAAAATTGCGTCAAGTTGTATCGATCAACTGTTACTTCACAATATAATAAGCGCAGCCAATTTAGTGAGTCATTTTGATTTATTTTATTATATTTCAAAGTCAAAGAAGAATATATCATTGACTCTAACCAACTGAGCTAATGTACCGTTGTTTACCAAGCATACAAATTATTATTCTTAATGTTGAGGTGGCTTCTGCAACTTCATGTCTAATGGAACTATATATGTATTCATGATAATGTATGCATATACATCGATCACATAATTTTTCTTCAATATTTTATATTTTCTTTGACATGGCTTTAAGTAGATATCTATATATATTTCATTACACACATATTCTCCCATACACATATTTGTAGATACAATACAAATTTTAAAACAGCCAATGAGTAACAAATGGCTTTTAAACTAATAAAAGATAGACGTATGAAACAGACGTCTTTATGTTGACAAGTTTTATAGTGCCAAATGAATAACTAATATAAATTGATAGACGAATAAAATAAATAATAATTGACATGTGACAATAATGAAGGTTCATATCACTAAGCTCATTCGATCCTATACCACTGGCAGTTGTCAATATCCCAGTAATGTGTCCAAACACCTACTAGTCTATAGCAAGTTATGAGTCAGCCAGGTTGCAGCCTAAACATATGCAGTAGACTAGAGCAACAGAGCAACTTTTTTAACTTTCGCGTGAGCCAACACATAGGTGATCGTCTTTAATGAAAGGATCTCGTCATCCTAAATTCTTTCACCCCATTTATAACCACGCGACACGTGGCAGTAGGGTGGGTGAGAGAAAATGGGTGTGAGGATCATATCCTAATTAAACATGTCATCATAATAGAAAGGGTTAATTACCTTTAACACCCCTCATGTATAGCATAATCTCTCTTTGCCCCCCTAATGTTTTAAAATACACCTTTAGGTACCTTCAAGTTTGGGTTAAAGTGAGACAATGCATAAAAAAGTGACATGTGGCAATTACTCCCCATACAACGGTCATATACTCCTTCCCTCTATAACTTTACACAAAATGGACTAATATACCCTCCCTACAAAGAAGACCCGTTCAGTGCTGGGCAATTTCTGCAAATTGTGCTTCCCGTAGAAGTCATCATCGCCTGAAACATGGCTCCGACCCACCAAGCTTTTCTGCGTCGAGAAACCTTTTCCTATTATATATCATTCAACGTAAGCTGCAGGTTATAAAGAAGTGAAGATATTAAGAGCAATATTGGGCAGGGCAGCAGGCATATAGATTCCCGGCGTCAAGACTTGGCAGAGATCAGTGCTTGCTTCCTTTGTAATGGGATTGTAGCCTTTGTCAGAACGCCCAGCGATCATTAGTAGAGATTGGCTCTTGGTCAGAAAAATGAAAATTTCGTCTAAAATTAGGTTTCTGCGTATTCATTGTAGCAATTCAAGCATACTGGCTGTGTATAAACCGTTGCGTGTATGATGCCACACCAACTGATCCTGCACGCCTGAGGAAGACACCGGGATTGTTCGAATAGTGTCCACTTCATGAGGGTAAGACATTTCAGAAAGTTGAAGAAGAGTCTGCTTGTACATATGCGAATCCAGCATATCCGAAACTCGAGCAGTAGGCCAGGAAGCCATATTTGAAGCTGACGGCTCATGCAAAAATGGTTGCGGCAGCCATGGTTCCCGTCAGACGTTAATTGAAGTTTCCGTCTAACATTACAAATTCTTTATCCAAAGAAAGCAAGTTATTCCAACCACATTACTCAATACAATAATATATTAACCAAACATCCAGAAGCAAACCATTACAATGCCAATAGATCGTGCATAATCATACAAAGCAAAAAAGCCTTTGATCCCTTTCTTTCCTTCCAAAAAGAGGACGAAAGATCAGTCCTTGACGGGATTGGCAGGAGCAACAGATGATAAATCAGATGGGTTTTCTTCAGGAATGAATGGGGTGCAAATTAAAGAAGAATTATCGGCATCATCGGGATCATGATCAGGATTAATAAGGCTTCGATGCCGTTAATTTAACCAACTTCATCAGAGATATTTTTGCCATTTCAGCCTAATGTCAGCTTCTTTGCCACATGTCACTTTTTTATGCATTGCCTCACTTTAACCCAAACTTGAAGGTACCTAAAGGTGTATTTTAAAACATTAGGGGAGCAAAGGGAGATTATGTTAAACATGAAGGGTGTTAAAGGTAATTAACCCTAATAGAAATGACAAGCTAATGTTTCGTACTATAAGTCTATATTACTATTTTAAGATGTTTTAAATTATAAATATATACGTTTCAAATGATGAACAAAATTATTATTTTTTTTTACGAATTTGTTCTAAGCAAATATATAACCTTCCAAACAACAAATAACTTCTCATCAAACATGTGCTTCCATTTTCGCCTTTCACCTTTTTGGTAAAACTAAAATCGCCAACAAACTGGAGGAGAAGAAAAATATGTGTCCCAGGGTATCGTCCAGTTGATACTTGCGGTGAGATTTGTTTCAAGAGGTCATGTGATTCCATTTTGGCCTTTCACCTTTTTGGTAAAACTAAAATCGCCAACAAACTGGAGGAGAAGAAAAATATGTGTCCCAGGGTATCGTCCAGTTGATACTTGCAGTGAGATTTGTTTCAAGAGGTCAAGAGTTCGAATCCAGAGATACGTACAGTGTAGGTGCTCCACTGCTGCTAGGCGAAAGGTCTAATTTGCAGGGAACACCTTGTATGGGTCACTGTCCTCACTCAACCCTAAGAGGCCGTAGACTTCTGATTTACAGCTTCCACAATACTCTTTAAAGCTGGGACGGTGGAGACCCAGAGTCAAATAATGACCTTTTGTTTTTTTTTTTAAAAAAAAACATAAGTTGAATCGGACAATAATTGGCTGTACGTACATCCATTTGTTATGATCAATTGGGGGGGGGGGGGAATGGGGGCAGATAATCGGGATAGGATCACCTCACCGCAAGGGGGTGCGGTGACGCGTGACCGCGCGACACGTGGCAGCAAGGAGGATGGTGAGGCTAGATGAGGGTGACCATCCTCCTTTAGTACTACGTGTCGCATGGTCACAAAGGGGATGAGGAAAGTTGGGGTGAGAAGATTCCAACCCCAGATAATCGACTAGTTGTTCATATAATTATGGTGATAAGATTCCTCATCATTATTAACATCTATTTCATGTCCCACTTCAAGTGAAATGACATATATGAAAAGGTTTTTAGTCAAACAACAATTGGGTCTCCGGTCAATTTTTCATTGATTGAATGAAGGGATTGAAACATTTGACGCGATCAACCAAAGTTTACAAATTGCCATTGTCACATGATTTCTAAGGATCAGTTAAAGCAAATAGGATCTTCTTATTGAGTGTCATCATCACACACTCAATCTTGTATTTTTTTGGTTCGTCATTTTTCATTCACTTTCACAACTATTTTCTGTTACCATATGTCGTATATATAAGAATTCTTATCATCGGTCCCATCATTACCATATGTATGGAGTGATTCTGAAGTAGAACAACCGATTATACAACCTACAGAGGAATGTCGAAACGTCACATCTTGTGGTGAGCCAACAAGGTGGTATTCCCGGAGAGAATGAGCCGCACCTCTCGTGTCAGATGTAACAAAGTAAGAGTCCTTTTTCCTTCTCGCGAACCATGTGAGTTTTCTAGTTTTGGGAATCTGGCATTCATTAAAACTAATATCTCACCGAAAGGTGGAAGGGGTGTCGAGATCCTGGGAATGGTATTTTAGACCTATGTTATGGGTCCCACCTGCTTACCGGTATGCTTCTTGCAGGGCGTCCCACTCCTAGCCCTTAGCTCGGGACGGGATGAAGTCTTCAAGGTTCTCTCGACGTCATCGTCTTGGGAAAAATCCAGACCACAAATAGAGACAACAAAGGTTCGATCCAAAAGTGTAAATGGTACGTGTCAAATCGCAGTAGGCAAAAGGTTGAAAAAACTCGGATCGGTTGATTCCCAGACTCGGTCCTCAATGTTATGATAGAGTATTGAATGTGATGCGTTTATTATCCATTTGTTATGGGATTTTGTTGGACTCTTATGGGAGATGGAATCTACCCACTTCCCACACACTCATCCTCTTTTCCACTGTCTGCACGTGGCAGCAAGGTGGGGTGGTGAGGTTTGATAAGTGTCATTTGCATCTAGCCTCACCATCCTTCTTGCTGACACGTGGCAGGCGGTGGCAAAGGAGTGAGAGTGTGGGGGTGAATAGATTCGGTCCCCTCCTATGGTTGGATGCGAGTAGGGTTGTAAATGAACCAAGTCGTTCGGCTGTTTGTCTCGTTTGTTTGAGCTCGAGCTCGAGCTCGGCTCGGATAAAAGGTTAATGAACAGAGCTTGAACACCTTTTTCTATTCGAGCTCGGTAATTGGCACCGTTTGTTTAAGGTGTTCGGCTCGTTAATGTTGTTCGTGAGTTAAACAAACCAAGCTTGAACAAGTAAATATGTTCGTTTAAATAAACGAACAAGCTCGGCTCGTTTGCTAAATTAAATAAACAGAACTTGAACAACGCAATGCTCGGCTCGTTTACAGCCCTAGATGCGAGTTCTCATTTGATGGATTTTAAGATTATCTGATTTATATGGCTTTCTACATTCTTTGTTTATGGAGTATTCAGTATCTTTTAAAAATATTTTTATGTATATAAACACAAACATAGTAAAGTAATAAGCAAAACACACATAAAGACAAACACAAATATAGACATAAACAACAAAAATGCGTACTTAAATGTTCTGAAATAAAGAATTACAAAATTATAAATTTAAGTTGCAAAGAAGTATTTAAAACAATACCGAAAAATATATAATCCTAAGCTGCATAGAATGAGAACTTTCGTCGAGGAAATATCTCAATTAGAATATATTCTATTACGTAGGAGTTCCTTACTCTTGTTCACAAAATGTTAAGTCCGAGTTATGTCCAGTAAAGAATTGAGGGCATGACTTTAGCACTAATACTATAGGTGCCAAAAAATCGAATCGACGATATCTTATACTATAATATAACATTTGAATAACAATTTAAATACACCTTTAGCTTGATTGCTTTTTTGTTTATCGTGGGTCCAGTTACTTCTTTCTTTTGTGGTACAAGGTTTCACCTTCAATTCTAGGTTTCATTACAGCTTTTCAAGTTTGTGCATGTATATAGTTGAGATTAAGCTAAAGGACTTGATCGATGGAATAAAGCAAAATGAGATGACTCACTAAATTGATCGCATTTCTTATATTGTGAAGTAGCAGTTAATCGACACAGCTTGACGTATCATTATGGGTTATCGAGAAACAACCTCTGTGTGTTTCTAACGCATGAGTATGGTTGCGTATATCCGACCTCCGTATCCCGTCATATACGGGAATCTCTAAGACAATGGAGTAATGTTTGTTGTTGTTGTTGTAAGCTAAAGAATTAAGAGATATTTTCACCTTGCGAGGATTGACGAGTTAGTTTTTTTTCCCGAAATTGAAAATGTTAATAGCTAGAACCATTTCAATTAAGGATTAAAAAATAGTGTAACTGTTAAGTAGCGTGTTTATTATTATTATTATTATTATTATTATTATTATTATTATTATTATTATTATTATTATTATTATTATTATTATTATTTTTATTATTATTATTATTATTATTATTATTATTATTATTATTATTATAGTGGTAATATAAAGGCCTACGTTTTTCTTAAAAGTAATGAGCATAAGAACTATGACATCAGAGAAGACCAAATCTGAAAGCAAATCCACGTATAACACCTACATTATTGAAATTAGGAGACAAGTAATAATGGTAACCCAACAGGTTGACAATTTTTTTAATCTGCCTAACGTAACATACATTAAAAAATCTGACACGTAGAAGATAACACCGATTAATTAAACCTACTCTTTTTTTTTGGGTATATGTTACTGTCTCTAGATACGCGACCTCTCGTTGTGTTGGAAAAAATATTTCAGTTACTTTGCAGGTGGCAGTATGAATTAATATTATAAATGGAGAAGTTCCACCGTGACCTATGATTAATTATTTGTTTTAGTATTCACACAAGTTCACGGTTTGATGCAAAATCGGTTATTTACTTAGTTTTCGGTTTTCATAAGTACTTTAATAAATTATTCCATATTTTTATAGGATACGCTATCATTTTTACATTTATATAGGTGTAATTCATCAACGGTCTATTGTTCATGCCACCATAAACATAGTTATAAATTATATTAAAAGATTCTTAAAATCTCACCGTCATAAGCTTGAAGAAGCACTATTTTACATATACGCTAAAAAGAAAGACAAGTTAGATAGTGTTGATTAGAACTCTTCTATGTCTTATTTCTACCACATTGACTTTTTTGGTTAAAATGCTAATATTAACAAGAGAAATCAAGGCATCAAGGGGACGCGATCCATACAATAGTCCTATTTGTAGGCGCACATGCCGACTCACATGTTCTATTTAGTAATGTATAGCAATGTTAAAACATATGAGCAGCGACTATATCCAAGATATGTGAGTAGAGCTTATACATCACTCTATATACATTAGTGCATATTCTATGTATCTACCACATTGACTTTGTTTGTATGATTTGTAGTAATAGTAGGTTGAGTTGCCATAATAGAGAGCTCAAATCAAATAAAATAATCTCATCTCCTCGATGCTACAAGAACTAACTTACACTTAGTTTTTACCAGACCATTTTCATGAACCTCAACCACAAAAAAATTTACATCGCCACTCGAAATACCTCATATTGTATATGATTTACTCTAAAGAAACTCGAATAATTTACATCGTTATAATATTCATCAAGTGCTAACACCTTTCAAATCGTTGCTTTTCTGTGATTCTTGTTTGTGAATCGCTCAATAAAAACCTCATTAGTCCATAAAGACGAATTACAACAAGTATAAAACATTAAGTTTTGTTTTAAACAACAAAACCATCAAACTCAAATACAACACATTGTTTTTATGAACCAACTCATCAAACAAATATAATCAATATTTATCATAAACATCTTTATCATGTATTCAGTATGCAAAACAAAATGTATATAACCATACATATAAGTTCAAACAACAAAACCTTTCCACTATAACAAATAACAAATATTTTGGTATTGATTTAATTTAAGAATTTTAGTATTTGACTCATGATTCATGAATAGTTTAGTTATATAACCCGACTATAATTTATGAATATACGTAATATCGCAGAACAATTTCGTAACATATCTAAAATTATTTTGTAAAAACTTGGGTTTATATAAATGCTACTGCAGGTCTAACATCACCAAATGTAAACTTTTCACATTTTATAGGTGGAAGAAAAGTGATGTTTGGACATTATCCCCAAGAGACAACCCAAAAAAGACAAGCAGCCAGTTAGACATTTAGGTGGCGTTTGGTTGGCACTTGGAAATCGGAATTAGAATCGGAATGGGTTTGGAGGATATGAGTTTGGGGTTAAAAGTGATAGTTGTTTGGTATTAAAGTGGGAATGAGAATACTAACCGGTCGGAATAGTGGTCACCGGCGGCGGCGGCCGGCGGTGGACGGCGGCCGGCGGCAGTGGCCGGCGTCGTTGACCGGCATTGACCGGCGGCTCCCCATTCCCTCATTCCCACATTTTGATAGATGAGGGACCTAGTATATCAAAAAACGATATCCATTACCAAATAGTTGGATATCAAAATGAAATCCATTCCCCTATTTACCCCAAACAAACAGCCGGAATGGGTTTGGAGGCCTCCAAACACATTCCCTCATTCCCATTCCCCCAACCAAACGCCACCTTAGTGATTATCCAAATGTGGAAAATTCGTATTCAGATTTGCTACAGTATTATGCGGATATACGTTTAGATATTGGATTTTTTTTTAAAAAAATATCGTTTGAATTTTTAAAAAAAATCTATATTTCATTTAAGCATCATATAGATTCTTTTAGACATATGCAAAGACAGATGTTCTCTCTATCTTTAGAGATAAATGTATTGTTTATCTGTCGTTTATCATTCTTAGACTTTAAAAATTGTTTATGATATTGTTAGGATATATTGGGTATAATTAACGATGGATGATGATAGATTCTTTTAGACGATATTAAACGGAACAATGATGTAAGAGTGGTGTGAAAAGCCACAGAGGATCGCTGTTATTTTCCCACGCCAAGCCGGTTTACGTTAAAGTAGGTAACCATTTTGACGTTTCGTCCTGAGCTCTTTACAGTTGGCTCTGCCTAGATGTTGCTGACGTCATCCCTTACTATAAAAAAACAGAACTTAGTTGGCGTTTAGTTGGCAATTGGGAATCGAAATTAGAATCGGAATGGATATGATAGAGAATGAGTTTGGAGGATATGAGTTTGAGATTAAAAGTGATAGTTGTTTTGTATTAAGGTGGGAATGAGAATAGTGACCGGTCAGAATAGTGGTCGTCGGCGGCGGCAGAGCGGCGACGGACCGGTGGCTGACTGGCGGCGGACGGCGGCGGTCGGCGGACGGCGGCGGTGGCCGGAGTCGTTGACCGGTGTTGACCGGCGGCTCTCCGTTCCCCCATTCTCACATTTTGATAGATAAGGGGCCTAGTATATCAAAAAACGATATCCATTACCAAATAGTTGGATATCAAAATGAAATCCATTCCCCCATTTACCCCAAGCAAACAATCGAAAATTCCTCCAAACTCATTCTCTCATTTCCATTTCCCCCAACCAAACGCCACCTTATAACATATTTTTCCCATGCCAAGCCGGTTTACGTTAAATTAGGTAACCATTTTGACGTTTCGTCCTGAGCTCTTGACAGTTGGCTCTGCCTAGATGTTGCTGACGTCATCACTTACTATAAAAAAAGAACTTATAATACATTATAGTAAACGTACCTAATGATTCCCTAACCTAGACGTTACATCCAACAATTAGCCTTGGGTGCAACAATTAGCCTACATGATAAAGGACATATTTTCCTCTATACATATCTTAGTAGTTTTAGGTAAAAGTTCCGAAAGAAACGTTAGAGATTTGAACTTTACCGAAGGCAATAATGTTTGAACTCCTTCCATGCTAGTTGCATAGTGTGGGAGCACTATTGGCCCGTAGAATGACCTGATAGGCTGACAGGACAGCCCGTCGGTTGTTACTTCTGTGCCAATAGGCTCCTTGTGCTGTCCCTGTGCTATGACAAACTTCTACTAATGGATCCTGCAAACCTGATTTACATTACTACACACACTGTGTGACCGGAGTTAGCAGGGACCCTAAATTGTTGGTGTTTAACTTTTTTCTTTTTTTGATAAAGGACATACTCGTACAATAGTAATCTGCAATATGCGTGTATTAAATTGGATGCTTAATTTCAAAGAATTTGTGCGATATTTGAAGAAAATTAATGGCAGATACTAGTCAATCCATATTATTAAATTATAGATACAATTTAAATACCGGATGAAACATTTAAGGGTGACATATGGAATCATAAACGAAGCCTCCATGTAAAACCATCAAACATTATTACAAAATATAAAAAACACATAGAACGCGGAGATATGTTCAACGCTGTAAGACATCCATTCATAGACAACTTAAGTATCATTGTCCTATTTTTTTAAAGAAACAAATAATCAATATTTAATTCTTATTTATAATCTTATAAGTTGATTAAAAAAAATCAATAAATTTTAAGATGACAAAATAGTCAGCTTACTGTGAAATCAATACTTTTTATTTTTCCATTTGTGAAATCGAATATTAATTTCCTAAGGGCAAGGTTCGGAAACAAGATAATACCAGCACAGAGTGAAGTGAATTACTTGTAAAATTTTGACAAGCCAACAAAAATGATAAAATAAAAAATACAACTGTTATGAAGCACTAACTTATATAACCATTTGTGGTTAAATAGTTTATTTGTTCATTTGTGGTTGTAGCTAGAGCACCGATAACAACAACATATATCTAGTATATCTCGACGAAAACAAAAATTATTGCTAAGGTCTGAAGAGAGTGATATGCAGACAAACAATACCTTCATCTCATGGTTGTAGCTAGAGCAATTACATTTAAAAGTATGTGAAAATTTTTGAGCTTTCATTAATTTTACAATTACTTCTGTAGTCTAATTGCTTTATAATTAGTTATTCACCCTCCCTCATGTTACTACACAGTAACATACAGTTATTTTATGGTGACCTTCAAGCATTGTGTTTCAATACCTGCATATAGGGATGTTAATGGACCGAACCGAGTCAAATGTTAGGTTTTCGAATTCGGATTCATTTGGTTAAACAAATTGTTTGGCTTGGTTCATTTATCTAAACGAGTTTTAAAATTGGTTCGAGTTCGGCTCGATAACATTATAACTGTTTAAACGAGCCGAACAGTTCGTGAATAATTCGACTCGTTTAGCTAAACGAATCCAAATAAGTGTTCAAATTTGACTCGTTTAAGTAAAATTAACGAACGAACTCGAACTGAATACGAATCGAAACGAACAGTTTGCAAACTGTTCGGTTTGCTTAACATCGCTACCTGCCTATACAATTCAGCCCTGCATCCCCTTCCCTTCATATGTTATTAATCCAATGAAATTATCAAAATTTTTCAATTTTGACATGAAACATGGTGTTGCGAGACCATTTTAAGTTTTGTCATTCTAATAACACAACTTTATTTTGGTAGCTACTGTTGCGGACTCGCCCAATCAAATGAAAATTATGGATCATCTTCAAAAACTAAATAATAATAATAATAATAATAATAATAATAATAAAAAAATCCATTTACCACATTTTCCATAATGTCACCGCTACTCCCTTCTATTTCATTAATTCCATAAATCCTCCCAATTTTGATCTCTTAACATCTAAATAGTTATGCAAAAATTAGGAAAGAATGAGAGATCATTGATATATTATGAAAAAAAATAAAGTTACATTACATCTCCTCTCGTCTCGCATTAGGTAAGATGATTACATGTGTATTAAATTAATATATTATGTGCAACAAAGTAACACAAATAGCATGATCTCGTAATAAAGTTTGAGACAACAACTTTATCTGATTTGAGAGAAATGATAGCATAAAATCACATAACTGAACAAAAGATTTTATGATGTTCCATAATCGAAAGTAAAGAGCAACTAAACACAACGATAAGTCATAATGCTATTATGGATGATAAGTCATAATGCTATTCCAGTTGGGAAGAATTTGCAGGCACACGGCGTTGCAGCCGATAGTGAATGTCGGTTATGTGGTGCTGATGAGGAAGATACTATGCATGTGTTGCGGGATTGTTTTTGGGCTAAACAGCTTTGGCGGCATCTTGTCCTTCCTGCGGCTGCACCGCGGTTCATGGGAATCGCTGACCCAAAAGAATGGATATATGAGAATTTGCAGGAATCATGGGGTACATCGCGTATGAGAGCAGAATGACGCTATGTCTTTCGGGAAACCGTATCGCAAATATGGTATTGGAGGAATCAAAGAATTCATGGGTGTATTACCGACCTCCCTCCCTCCAGTCGAGTTAGGGACGAAATTGTAGGTCGGGTTCATAAGCTCCTAGCAGCTCATCAGATAGATGTTACATAGACATAGCCTTTGCTTTTTGCTTTTTGATTGTAAACGTGGACATTTTTACCTATGTTAATAATACGATCCCTTTCTCCGAAACACATCGATAATATCATCCTACAAATATCGGTAGGTATATTTTCAAAAATCTACATATAATTGAGTAGATTTTTAGTTGTCTGAAAATCAACTTCAAGGTATTTTTTAAAATTTCTCCAATGGAAAACCGGGCAGCCGCTACCCCTAGCTACTAGGCGAAGAAGCTTCTTTCTGCTACGTAACTACATTTACCAATGAACCACGTGTCTTTTTTCTGCTAAGTTGAAATCCCTCTTCGGAGTTCCACCGCTCCAGTTCTATATAATTGGAGGATATAAATCAGGAGTCTACTGGTTTGTTAGTTTGGATGAGATCTTACGCAGTTATCTATATAAGGTGTTTCTAACAAACAAGCCCTTCGGCATAGTAGCAGAAGAACACCCACACTGTACACGTCTGTGGAACCGAACGCTTGACCTCTTAGAGCAAATCTCAACCCGAATACTAATTGGACTATATGCCCTGAAGGCCTTGCGTAGCCAAATTTAATTTTACAATAGTGGGTGTATGGACATACAAGGCTAGACCGGATCAGAAACGAGGTGTTTCGAGAAAGATTAGGCGTGACTAGTATAGCAGATAAGATAAGAGAGGGAAGAATGAGATTTTTTGGGCATGTCAAGCGGAGACAGACAACGGCGTCGGTCAGAGCAATTGAAAGCCTCATTGTAGAGGGGAACAGGAGTAAAGGCAGACACAAACTGACTTGGGATGAGCAGATTAGGCACGACCTACTAGATTTGCACTTCTCTGAGGACATGGTCTAGGATAGGAGTTCATGGAGACATAAGATTAAGGTTAACGAGGTATAGGTCATATATAGGGACACCTTAGAGTATTATTTAGGGACATAGATAGGCGTAGACACTATCCACGGCTCACTTGTTTGCTGATGTTTTACAGTTGTTTTGCCTTACATGTACATATACACGTTATGTGTATTTTAATATCGAAAGCATGTTCTTTGTATTTCATGAATTCCCTCACTAACACACTAGCACATCATCTCTCTATTATCATGTCATTTATGCAGGTACATATAGAGCCGGTGGTCTCACTGGAAGAAGACTCTCTATCCTTTGGGACATAGGTATTGTCTGCCTATCATTTACCCTCCCTAGATCCTAACGATAGCTTTTGCTGTCGTTAGGATATACTGGGTGCGGATGATGACGACCACGATGAATATTGTTGTTTTGTTTCTCTATATCGTTTAAAACTTCCGTTCATCTATATATACACCTCCATTTCCTCCCCTCCCGAAACCTTTTCTTATAACAGAATCCCTCGAAAACATCAAAATCCTCCTTACATCTTTCAAATCCTTCATTCAAACCTCATCAAGATCTTTCATCACAAAATCCCAATACTATGGCTTGTTTCAAAACAACAAACAACAAAACAAACGCCAAAACCACCCCTTCCGCTAATGAAACAATATCCCGCCGGCGTCAAAAACTCATAACCCTCATGAGCTCAGAAACAGTACCTTCAAGCAACCAAGAAGACGATAGTACCGATGTCTCTCGCCGCAACAGCAGCGCCTCCGGTTCAAGCACTCCTTATTCCTTCAACACAAGCAGTGGCAACGCTTCTCCTTATTACATGTCACCATTTAATCAACCTTCTCCTTATTCCAAATCTCCATGGATCACACATCAATATCCCTCACTTGAATCTTTCGAAGAAGGTTCTGATAATCTTCCTCGAATTGGCCTAATCGGATCCCTTTTTCGCACAGAAGGACATATATATGCCTTAGCCACTTCCGGGAATTTGTTATATACGGGATCTGAAAGCAAGAATATTAGAGTATGGAAAAATCTAGAAGAATTCTCCGGGTTTAAATCAAATAGTGGATTAGTTAAAGCTATTGTTGTTGTTAAGGAAAAGATCTTTACCGGCCATCAAGACGGTAAAATTCGGGTTTGGAAATCTTCCGGATTTAAAAGGAAATCGTACAAACGGGTCGGGAGTTTACCGACTTCAATGGATTATTTGACAAGTGCGGTGAATCCAAATAATTATGTTCAAGTTAGAAGACACAAAAATGTTCCATGGAATAAACATTTTGATACAATTTCATGTATGGCGGTCGATTTAGATCAAGGGTTTTTGTATTCAAGTTCGTGGGATAAAACACTAAAGGTATGGAGATTGTCTGACTCAAAATGCATCGAGTCCATCAATGCCCACGACGATGCTGTTAACTCTGTGGTCGTAGGCTTTCAGGGGATGGTTTTCACCGGGTCCGCAGACGGAAAGGTGAAAGCGTGGAGGAGAGAAGTTGTGGGAAAGCACATGGAGCATGTCTTGGTGAGCCTTTTACTTGAGCAAGAAGCCGCGGTGACGTCGCTGGCAGTGAGTGTGACATCAGGGACGGTTTACGCTGGGTCGTCGGACGGGTTGGTGAATTTTTGGGATGGCGAGAAGGGTTTTATTTCGCCGGCCGGAGTTTTGAGGGGCCATAAATCGGCGGTGCTTTGTTTGGCCGCAGGTGGACGGTTGGTGATGAGTGGGTCCGCGGACAATAGCATATGCGTGTGGACAAGGGAAAAGGAGAGTGGGCCCCACACGTTTCTGTCAGTGCTGACTGGACACGGCGGGCCGGTCAAATGCTTGGCTGTTGAACAAGAATTACCGGAGGAGGAGTCCCCACCGGCGGAGAGGGATCAAACGTGGTTTTTGTATAGTGGGAGTTTGGACAAATCCGTCAAAGTCTGGCGAATTTCCGAGACTATCCCCGACTCCACATAGATTTGAAACATGAAAATGTTTTTTTTTTTGAAAATGAAACATGAAAATGTTGAGAGAATTTATTTGAATATTGCCCTCGGGCATCACGTGCTCCTCATGTGAAAATAGGAGGTTATTTTAGTCACTCAAATGAATCATCATTCAGTTAGTTTTTTTTTTTTTTTTAATCATTAGACATTGTAAAAAGAAGGTAGTATAGAGAGCATGTAAGTTGTGCTAGATCAGTAGACATAGATATCCATGTTATCATTTACATTCTCCATACATGTTCTTTAGAGTTGGGGCGATAGAGACTCACGAATGAGAGATTTCACATTTGTTCTAATATATCTATGTTATCAATAAGTTTGGATATATAGTGTGTATGTTGAAGTTCAATCGAGGATGAAAAGTCCAATAACATGGGACTTTTTCTCTGTTTAGTTTCATTATACCTCCATCTGCCTTGTGTTGAAATTTAACATGGGAAAGGGGAAAAAAAGGTCATATAAATGTATGTGTATGCAATCCTTTTGAGGTTTTTTAGGAAATTTGTACTGATAGCTTAAAAATTTTCTGCTTCGACTTATCTCCTGTATTGGCTTTGAGCCAGCTTGAGGAGCATGAAGTTCTACTTGAGCAATTTTTGGAGTAATTAGTAAGGTTGTTGTTTTGTGGCTTTAAGGCCCAGGGTTCGAGCCGTAGAAACAGCTTCTTCACGAAACACATTAGTCCGAGCCCACGTTGTGGATTGTGTGACCGCCCAACAGAAGATACGATGCATACATTTCGTGATTGCCTATGGACGAAGAACTTATGGCGTCAACTCATAGATCCAGTTCTTTGGACGTCCTTTATGAGGCGTGATAACACCAAGGAGTGGGTTTTGACGAATACCCATGATTCGATCCATTACGGCGACACGTGGTTGGAATGGAGGTACATTTTCCGGGCGGCATTACACAGTATCTGGTATTGGAGAAACCTAAGTCATTCATAATGGTATCACTCAACGTCCACCGGTCTGGCAAGTTTGTCGTGAAGTCCTTCGGAAGACACAGAGTTTATTCGTTGCTTGTTGTACAAATTCTGTTTCTACATGTACGTAGTATATAGTAGAATAGTTGACATAGTGTTATACTCTTGTTAATCATTTTAACAAAAGATCTTTTCCCCCAAAAAAATAAAAATAAAAATTGTGAAACGATCCGGTCCCTCTCCGGAAGGGTAAGGTTGCATACATTAAATTGCGAAGCGATCCGGTCTCTCTGGATCCTACGCAAACGTGAGAGCCTAGTGCACGGAGAATGTCCTTTATTCAAGTTAGTAATACCATTAACTTATATCCACCTTTATGCTAGATAGTACTCTTTTTGTATTAAAAATATTATCACATTTGGTCAATCAGGTAATTAGTCAAATATCAATGAAGATCAAATCGTAAAAGTATTTAACAAAATATTTTGTCAAAATAGTCTTTTTACCATTCATGATAAAATTCTATTGCACAATACATAATATTGGAGATGTTAAAAAAGCGTTATTGATGTATTATGTTCTGGTGTTCGCGATCTGATGTACATAGTTTTACGTTATAATTTGTGTAAAAGGCTGTCTCTGCAGCTCGAGCCCATAACCCTAAAATCACAAAACAGTAATCTTACCAGTTGTTTCAAGACATACGGAGATGTTAGAAAATTTTAATTCGCCTAAAAAGAATTAGAGTATCTACACTAATTGCTCATATCAATCAGTAATTTATGGTATTCGAGGAATACTAAAATCTAACATCCCTTGCATAGATGTATGCCCCATCTCCCTTCTCTCTCTTTGTATAATCTATTTAATAAAATCTTTTTACTTGTTCTGAAACACCATACGCCATGAACATTTTAAAATATGCGCATGTTGATCCTATTGAGCTAGAAGTAATGGTTTCGTTCTTCAGTTTATATATATTGCGAGATATACGATTCTTTGTGTAATTCAGGTTGCTAAAAAAGAGCCCATGTCTTGACACAATTGTTGCTTTGTGATCTTGAGGTTACGGGTTTGAGCCGCGAAAACAGTCTTTTACACAAGTTGTAAGTAAGCCTGCATATATCAGATCGTAAAGCGATTCGACTCTTCTTCGAACCCTGCACAAACACGAGACTCTAATACACCGGAAACGTCCTATGTACCTGTCATGTTAAATAATTTATAATTGTCATAAGTCATGGTATATAAGTGGTAACAATTAGGTGGCACGCAGTTGAAATTTTGCATGGTTTTGTACCTGAAAATTAAAGAGCTTAGAACATATGAACCTTAATATGAAAGGGTGTTGCTCAACCGGATGAGATCAGAGGAGGCCTCATATGAGGTAAAATATGAGGCATCCAATCACGCGACGCCACGTGTACAAAAGAGACTTTTGTTAAAAAAATAAAAAAAAGTAAACACCGGAACCTTTTATACACGTGGCGTCGCGTGATTGAAGACTTCATATTTTACCTCATATGAGGTCTCTTCTGATCTCATCCGGTTGCTGAACATGTCCTTTTTTGACTGCTTTGGCAACTGCATCAAAAAGTCGTTACATTTTTCAGCTTTTCGTGCCAGTTTCTTCAAGACTCATGAACTAGAAAGTGCAACAAAGCAAAGGAGCAATGTATTTTACGCAAAATTAATGGTATATTCCATTAATTTCAAAGATTTTTTTAGCTCTATACATTACATATATTATGTTTTCAAAGGGTATAATAGAGAATAATTTTTTTGGACAAAGACATACAAAAAAAAGAAATCTAATGAGAAGTTTTAACCGAATCTAATACATATAAAATTAGTAAAATTGGCACATATAATATGTATTAGAAAAAGGAAATTGCAATGTGAACGTTGCTATTCATGTTTGGATCAAGTCCTTAGTCTTTTTTTTTTTGCATACTTGCACATAGGGACGACCGCTTGAATTCAGTAAGATAGATGGGTACTCAACTATGTGTGTGAGTTAGATATAAGATAATAACGTGAGTAATTGGTAAAGGAAGGTAAAAGAACGTTTCCGGTGCACTAGGCTTCTACGTTTGTGTAAGGTTCGTGAAAATACCAAATCGCTTCATAATTTGATATACACAACCTTACCCTACACTTTGTGTAAGAGGCTGTTTCTAATCCCGCAATAAGACTAGGATAGTGTGGATATAAATTGTCCACTTACCACATATCACTGCTATGCTGTATCTAAGAAATTTAATATCACCAACATAGAAGCACAGATATATATACATATCTAAATTTTTAAATACATGGTCTTCTTTATTTTTAATGGTCATTTTCCGAAGAAAGTGGTCTTTTATTCATCAAACATATGATATTACATCAAGAGAAAAACAAAAACAAGAAAGTATATTAAAAGCTTTGATTTCTATTAACATCACAAATATACTGATATGCAGCATCCTGATACTTTACTCGACTCAGAACTTCCTTCCATAAGAATGTGGAGGAAGGTAGCTGAGAAATGTTTCCATGTATAAATTGATTGCGCCAATACCAAATGCAAGATATGCCTGCACGGAAAATATATCGCCACTCAAATGTAATGGAATCTTGATGCCATAAATTGCTCAGATTCCTTCGGACCCAATCTGCAGGCTCAGTTGGTTGGAGGAACAGCGGCAAGATATCTGGACAGATCAACCTTAACCACATGCGTCGTGTCCAAGGACAATCACGAAGTGCATGGAGATTGGAATCACTGTGGCATCCGCAGATGGCACAGTGACCATCTATAGCAATACGCCGTGAAAAAAAAAAAGATGCTGTAGGAAGACAAGCCTGGCACAATTGCCATAATAGGAGATTAAGGCGTAATGGACCTCTCATTGCCTAAATATAATCAAAATCCGACGACTGTGAGACGGTGGCATAATGTTTATCTTTGAGAATAATTTTTTTTTTCCCCAATTTGTGAGTAGGTAGGAACAATGTTATCTCCAGTTTCATTCCCCCTATATGAAGAATTTTACTATGCTCGCGAGCGAGAGATTCATATCAGTAAAACCACAATGCTGCTATGATCTATTTGAATTCTTAAACCGGATTGTTGCTCTATCCACCAAAGTTGATATTCTAGCCTCCAGGGCATAGCTCAGTTGGTATTTGAGTTGAAATTTGTTTCAAGAAGTCAAGAGTTAAATTACAGGGACACGCACAGTGTGGATGTTCCATTGTTTTGCGGGCGGACACCTTGTGTGGGTCACTGTGTAAGTTCTCACCAAACCTAGGAGGTCGTTGGGCTCTTCATTTGCATCCTCCACAATGCTCCTTGTAACTGGGGCGGTGCGGCCCTCAGGGCTAGAGAATGGCCTTTATGCTTCAAGTATCTTTGTTCTAGTATAAGTATAAACATTTTTAAGGGTCAAGAGATTATATAATGAGATATAGAGCTATTCATATTTTATATATGTGTGTTTGATGTATATAACACCTATCCATATGTCTACTATTTATATTTTGTTATCTATATGTTTCAAACTCGTTATGTAGAGACTCATTTAACGGGACAATCCTTGAGCTAATGGATCAAAGTTCACATCGTTTAATTGTACATGGATGTGACTTGCAACCGACATAGAATATATAAATATGGTTTGTAATGATCATTAAACATATGGATAGAAATTGACAAATTCAAATAAAAACATGTCATGTATTTAACAATCTACTAATTCTCGAGTTGCTTCATTACATACGTGGTGTTTTGTTTGAGAATAAAATTGTTTTCCATTGATTTCGTTGGTATAGAAAATAGCCTTTTGTTTAATCATATCCTATTGCAAACTATGGTAGTAAATAAATGCATGACATGAATATAAAGATTACAATAATTTGATTAATTTGCTTTCATGTAATCGAATCCCCCTGATTTTAGTACTTTCGAACACTCGTCAAGTTGAGTCGTGGGATCTCTAATATCCAACCTCCATCGTGTTAAGTCGAATATCCTTTCACTAACTGCTTTTGTAAGAATATCCGCCAATTGGTTCTCAGATCGTATACAAGGAAGCTCAATATGACCAATGAAAGGGTGTTACCAGTGCACTAAGCTCCCGGGTTTGCGCAGTGTCCGGAAAGGGGCCGGATCGCTTTGCGATCTGATGTATGCAGCCTTACCCTACTATTTTTTGTACAAGATGTTTCCACAGCTTGAACTTGCGACCTCAAGATGACAAAGCAGTAACCTTACAAGACATAAATACAATACCAGTTCAGATCAGGAGAAGTTAAAAGTGAAGCAAAATATGAGACCTCCAATCACGTGTCGCCACGTATAGAAAAAGAGAAGAGGTTTAAATTTTTTTTTAAAAAAAAAGAACAGTTTTTACACATGGTGGCGTGTGATTGTAGTGCTCATATTTTGCCTCACCTTTAGCCTCTCCTAATCTAAACCCAATACAAAGATTACAAAATTTTGATTGATTTGGTTTCATGCAATCAAATCCCTTGATTTCAGTACTTTCCATCAGGTGGCGAAGTTAACAACTAGAAGAATTAAAAATAAATAAATAATATACGAACACCGTGTGCGGGAGGCGTAAAAATATAGCATTAAAGTGAGAGAGAAGATGTTCTTGCCAAATTGCTACAGAAGATTGAAATAAAATGCGTCACCAATATAGTTTGAGGATAAGCCGTTTGCTTGGATACCCGAGTTTGAACCGAACGAGATCACCTGACCCCCTCCCCGTGACCGCTCACGTGACCGCCCGACACGTGGCAGCGGGGTGGGGTGGTGAGGCTGGGTGCGGGTGACCCCCACCCAACCTCACAACCCCCCCTGCTGCCACGTGTCGGGCGGTCGCGGAAGGGGTCACGGACTTGGCGGTAAGGAGATCCGTTCACGGACTTGAACGCGTAGAAATATGTGTTTGTGGACTGAGTCAAGAGAATTGGTTTCAAACTTCTCCCGTCCTCTTTCAACTTGACTCCTCAAAGCCAACTCTCCCATGAGAAAATAACAGAACAAGAATTCAGCACAAACAGTTGATATCTTCATTTAAGTTAGAAATTTTATCGTCAAACTATTTGAAAAAGTAAACATCTTATCATAGAAGAAGGTTGAGACTTGAGACACTAGACTTCAGGGTATAGTTCAGTTGATACTCATGTTGAGATTTGCTCCAAGAGGTCAAGAGTTCGATTCCAAGTACACGCGCAGTGTAAGTGTTCCACTGCTGCTAGACTGAAGGCCCGCGTAATTCCTCACCCAACCTAGGAATCCACTGGATTCCTGATTTACATCCTCCACAATGTTTCTTAGGGTTGTGGCGGTGGACCCCAGGGCGAGCAATTTCGCCTTTGCTCCAAGGTTGAGAGGGAGTGGATTTTTAATATTTCTCTGTCTCAAAAATAAAATCAGAGTTGACTTGTTTATATTAGTCTGACGAGTTTAAGGATATTTCCGATGCAATAGTCTCTCATGTTTTTGTAGGGTTCAGGGAGAGCTTGAATCGATTCGTGATCTAATGTACACAGTCTTACCCTACACTTTTTATTGTTTCTGCCGGTCGAATTAAGGTCACAAAACAACAACCTTAACATTTGCTCTAAGGCTCGTCTTTAATATATTAGACAAGTTAACTATGATAATATTTTTAGATGCTCTAATGACCATCCTCAATATGTTAGACAAGATAAGTATGATAATATTTATAGAACGGATAGAAGTAGTTTTTGAATGGAATACATTAAGTCAAAGGATTTAGACAAGTGAGGGAAAAGGTGGTCACTTTTTCTCAACAACGATTAGCAGTTCAAAGAATGAGAGAAGAAAAGAATAATTTATTCATTGCAAACAATTAGAAGTTTTATTAATTAAACCATATATTAAAGATAGTGAGACATTTTCAACAGAATAATCATTCTTCACCAATACATGTTTGAATTTTTGGGAAACTTTCTCTCCACGGGTTACCTGCATCAATATATTAATATTTTATTTAGGCGTGAACTTACCAAAATTTTGTGCCTGGATCGTTTTGCGATCGTTTTGCGATCTCATATATGTAATCTTACCTTAGATTATGTGCAAGAGACTGTTTCCACGGCTCGAACCCGTGACCTCAAAGTCATAAAACAGCAATCTTATCAGTTGTTTCAGGATCCGTCCTCTATTAATGTATATTGCAAATTACTAGGTAAAATTATATTTTAGAAGAGGGTTGTTGTAGCGCCCCGCTCCCGAACCCTAGCATCGGGAACAGTGCACCCGCCGTATCTCGCTGAGGAGAATACAAGGCATCGAATCAATCTCTTACACGTCAGAAATAACGTAGAAATTTTTCTCGCGGAAACGTAAATCATAACTTAAATTAAACTCCATTAATCGTCATTACATTACTGAATAAAGACTCTAGAAATAAAATAGTAAAGTAGTGCGTGGAAATCCTCAAAATATAATAGGAACCAAACAGCTGCAGCGTCCCCTCATATCCTAGCCGCAGCTCTCAACCAGCCCACTCTGCTATGTCCGCCCCGTCCTCAATGAAGATGTGCTCGTAGTCCTCATCCGGTTCACCTGGGAAGTAGGGGTGAGTGACAGAAATCACCCAGTAGATGCCCGCCTCAAACAAATACAAAACGTACATACCGAAATGATATAGCCACATAGCACATAAACATGATATAACACATAGCACATAAATATAAGGTAACATGCATAAGATAAAGTAAATGCGGTAAGTAAAGCACTCCACAGAAAAATGCGCAAGTACGTGATGCATGCTCAATTAACGTGTCACACGCAACAAGAATCATGTCATGCAATATGCCCTAGACCTATATGCAATGCATGATCCCGGGATTGACTGGATGCCTGTAGCCCGTGCACTACAATCCACCCTTGCGGATGCCCGTGGCCCGTGCACCACGATCCACCCCAACCGATGCCCGTGGCCCGTGCACCACGATCCACCGTAACCAAGTATCCATGGCCCGTACACCATGATCCTCTCCACTCGAGCGTCTGAGACCCGTGCATCTCAGCCCACTCCAATGCAATGCACGTGCCATGAATGCAACAACAAAATCGCCTGGGGCCCGTGCGCCCATCCTCACCAACTCCGGCACTCAACACTAATCGTCTGGGGCCCGTACGCCCACCCTCACCATCTCCGGCACACAATATTTAGTTTAGTAAATTTTAAGAACATTGAAAAGTTGTTATTTAGTATCCCCTCATTTTCCTTAGCTTGTATTAATTTACTAGAATTTTCTACTAATTTCCCCTATGTTTCCATTACTTAATCCTATTTATTATTATTAATTTTTTTTAATTACTTAAATTTACAAAACTTTAGAAATTAAGTGAAAATAATTTAATTTTAACCTTTTATATATTTTTTTTGAATTTATTTGAATTTATTGATATTTAATTATATTTCCCTGGCCTGATCCGCCAGACCCGATACATTTTTTTTTTGAGAGGTTAATGGGCCGCCTTCGGCCCGACCCGCTGGCCAGTCGACCCGGTCCGTTGGCCGGCCTGTTCTCTGCTTAAATTTAATTGTTTATTTATTCATTTAATTGGATGTTCCACCAGTGGCAACCCGCGCTGTGATTTGTTTTTCGATCCCAACCCCCATTTTCTCCTATTTCCAATCTATAGGAACCTATTCTAAGGCCAACACACAACTTTTTAAAGGCTCCTAATGTAAAAGCCCCCCCTTTTTTTTCCAATTCTTTAAGGTTATTTTGTTTTCGATTCAATCATACCACCAATTTCACACACATACACGCACATAGCAGCCATAAACAATATATCTCATGCTTCCCAACATATACAAAATTTACAATTTAAACAAATAAAAAAACAACGAAACAAAATTTACAACTTAAGCAAATAAAACAACGAAACACAATTTACAACATAGACAATTAAAAACAACGAAACACATTAGTATACCATCAAAGCATGCATGAATCATACTCGTTTGAGGGGGGAAGAGGCACCTACCTTTTTGACGAATTAACTTCCTTCTCCTCTAGGCTTGAATCTAAACAATTGTAGGATAAAAATCAATACCTAACAATAAAGGTTAATTTGGCTTACTTAATATAATTAGTTCCTAGCTTTCTATTCTTTTCCTATTTGTCATACCAACACACACACACATACATATATATATAGTCTTATACTTTATATTATAAAATATGAATGCACCATTTTACAAATCTTTTGGCCCCCTTTTTTTCTCAAAGATTTATTAAAAGTCACAACTTAAATCCACACCCACACATTCGGTCACAATACTTGAAAATTCACCTTGCAAAATTCATACCACCCTCAGCATATGTATTTACGTATACCAAAACCCATGACATGGTAGCGGCAGCAGCACAAAACGAAAAAAAAAACATAATTTTCCTCAATTACATGGACTCCATACAATTAGCACATATGATTTCATAAAGGAAAAAATAAATGTTGCTTCATTGTCCATGGGACGGTGGCCTCCCTTCGGCACCCACCATAAAATTCATAGCATAGGTAAATCTTTGTACCGTCGACACACACAAATAACCTTTGTATATATATATATATATATATAGTCAATTTATTCATATAGTACATACATATACATATAATCAGTACATAATTACGTCGAATATGTATATATATTCAACAATCTATGCGATCACAAATAAACATGCATGATCCGATTTGATATGAAAATAGTATAATAATATTGGAAAATCATAGTAAATATAGCAGGAGTACTTGCCTCGTGTCTCTATTATACGCGATATACGAAGAACGGGGTTGAACAGATTGAAGTATTGGTTGAATTTCCCCCTAGGTGCGTCAGCAAGATTGCTGAATTTTCGATGAAATAGAGGCTTGAGGCTGAATATTTTGAAGAAAATAAGTCTAATGTAAGGATTGAATAAATTGAATTTGAAACAATAAGGTGGCTGCCGAGGGGTTTCTTGGTGGCTGCCGTTCTTTTTTTTTTTGTTTAGTGTTAGGGTAAGAATTGTGTGATATGTATGTATAGTTATAGGTAGAGATGGGTACAAATCCTAGGATATTTAGGTTATCTTCTTCAATTAGAATTTGTAATTCAATTTAAGATTTATCTACTATTCACTTCCTAATCATATTAGAATCCTAAGTTCTAAACTTATCTAATTTTATTTATTTATTATTATTAATTTTTTTTTCCTTATACCCCGGTAGCGGGCATAACATTCTTCCTCCCTTACATTAAGTTTCGTCCTCGAAACTTGCGTATGGTGTATCAACGACTTAGTATGGTTTCACTTGATCCATTTACCTAGGTAATGACCATACTAACTATCCATTGTGTATTCTGATATGTTAACCACTATACTTCCTCGACACATGACTGAGTCTTCAAAATCATTTCTTGTATACTGACAAGGTAATTTCTAAGTCCATTGTTCTCCACTTGTTTAAAATCATAACCTACTGTTCTTATAATTCTAGAATCAAGCTTGGGGTATTGTCACCATACCAGGGGTTTCCTAATCCAATTGTCATTCGACATCATACTTATATCCACGGTCATCAGCAGCCCACTAAAATCAGTTTTTGTAGGCATACTCTAATCTTTAACTTAATTCTCTATAATTACAACGTATAGACTTCCACTTATACCACTGGACGTGTATCATTCAACTTGTTGCATGTACTCTTCAATTCCGAATTCTTAAACTCATCATCTATGATTCGTCCTCTAGTTACATGACCATCCGAAATGTCCATCGAGTCCTCCAATATGTTAATCATTTCACTTCATCAAATATAGAACCAGGTCATCGAAATCAATTTTTATATCAACATATTATTTCTATGATCATGTCCTTACTTTTCAGGTATACTATCAACACCTAGTATACAAAGTATGTGTACGGTCATATCTTTCTTCAATTTAAAGTAGTTTACGGAACTATAATTTGGAAATATAGCTTTATTTGCTTAAAATAATATATCTTCTGATTATTGTAAACACAAAACCCCAAAGTATCATATATTTATTTTTGCAATGTGGTGTTTCAATTGACTATTTATAAAACAACAATATACTTTTTAGCAAAAATATACGGTTAAAACCACTTTAAAACAATTGAGACACAACATCGTAAAATTTTCTTTTACAAACGATTTGAACACGGTGTCTTTTTCTCTTCAACGAAATATATATTTTCAAAGATATGTTTTGTTTCACAACATACAAGAATTGAAAAGTCTGCAAATGTAAAGATTCATAAAATAATTTTAAATACGGTACTTCTCTTTTTTCTTTTCCCAAAAAAATAATAGGTATCTATATTTTGAAACTATTTCTGCTTTGCAAAATTAAACAAGTTCATCGCAAGCAGATAAATATATTCGAACGCATTTAACGGTAAAATGCTTGCAATATCGATAGTTGACAAATAAAATTATTTTAACAAAATAAATAAAGCTAAACAAAATTTTTTTTGAGAAATATAAGACATATATAAATATATCGTTGTTCGAAAACATCAATATTTCAAAATGTATCAGCCTTGTCAGGGGTACTCGAAATTCCATAAGGTGGCTATACGAATTCCGAAAGGAGTATAAACTTGTAAAGTAATATACTATATAAAAAGAATGAAGTTAGTTGAAATATTTAGAAGTAAAATCTTTGAAATACCTTTGAAATGTAGGATACATCTTGGTGTACGTGCTTATAAGAAAATGTGTAACTACTTGAAAAAAAAAGTAGTAGTCCAATACTTCGTATAATTTTTTTTTTCTAAGTCACCCCTTAATGTTAGTGGAAAAAAAAATCCTCCTATGTACCGTTTCTTATAGATCTTTAACTTAAGTTGTCCAATACTAAAATGACACACTAAATATTAATCGACTTAATGTGTTCTAATTCACCATGCTTCCGCACGCCACACTGACCCACCGTACTTCTTTACTTGGTTATTTCCTCTCTGGCTTTTAACTTGTTAGATCTCACCTGAAAAACAACTTGTTCATACTTACTCTGCTACAATTCAAGCCTACTCGGTACATCTGTACTTACGTGTTTCTAGGGATCAACACTTAATCCAATTTGTAATAATGCGTTATTCCTTTGTACATATTTTAGTAGTGTTCACTTATCACTATCAATCAATATCTCTAATAGGATTAATATCTTTGGCTTATTTGACATTCTAAAATTCAACCTCTTAATCATGGCTATAAACCCCTTTTTACGATATTCTTGGCTAAACTCTACTGATCATAATACTAATAAATCTTTTCTTAGCAATTATCATTTTACTACAAATCGTCTCCTACAAACTACGATTCCAACTTAGACCTAGTCACATTCCGACACTACCATCAAGGTAAAAACGTGAACCTGCTTCATTTATCATAATGGAACCGGGTTTGCAGGGGTCGGATCCAAGAATTATACAAATGATTATAATCAACACTTAGGAAATGCAAATAAATCAGAGTCGTATGGAGTACGCTAGGTATATGCGGGCATATCTCTTATCTGATCATCACTTAGGTCTAATGTCATGACTTATTTCTAGAATCGAAACTTGGTATCATCATTCCTTACGTCTAAAATCATTACTTACTTCTAAATTCAATGCTTAGAATATAATCAAAGCTTACGACTAAGACCGGTGCTTGTGTTTAAGTCATGTCTAAGATCACTTCTTAGTTACAAATCGTACTGAGTATATAATCAGCGTTTATGACTAAAATTAATGCTTAAGTCAAAGATCAACTCTTAATCAAGATCGCCGCTTATGTCTAAAATTGTGGCTTACGGGTAGGATCATCACTTAATTTATAAGGTCACGTCTTATTCACAGTAAGATGCTTCATATGTAATCATTGCTTACGACTAAAAATTGGTACTAAAAATTGGTACTTATGTCTAGAATAACTCTTAATCGAAATCGTCACTTATGTCTAAGATGGTGACTCAGGGGCAAAATCGTAACTTAATTACTAAGATCATAGCCTAAATCTATGATTTCGTTGTGGATCTGGAGCCATGCTCTGAAAGATCGCACTGTCAAACACGTAGTACTTCTTGAACTCATTTTGAAATTAGATCCAGATCGGCGGTGTCAGTTGTACTGCGCCATCACTCCTCCGCATCTCCTTGTCGAAGAATCTCTGGTCCGAGTGCGATGGTGGTGGAGACGGTGCATGCTAGTTCAGCAGCTGGTGCTACTGTGCTAAGGTGTTGGTGATGACGACTATGGCATCTTCAAGTGCTTGTGGATGATCCCCTAATTCGGGTGGTTCTCACCATCGTTCCCAGTTGGCTCACGTCGTGGAGGCGTTTCCTGTTATCCAAGTTCATGAGAAGAAATCGGATTAGTCAAAAACAAGTTGAAAGGTTGGACGCCGATAAATCGATAGGTAGACAAGGAAAACTCACCATCAGCACACACCTCCCGTAACCCGATCATAACCTAGGTCTAAGATCATATCTTAAGTCTACTTTGTTTATTAGGGGTAAAATCGAAGTTTTATAAAAGATCGTAGCTTATGTCTAGGTGAGCTAGTTAATCCTGCGTTTCCGAGGCGGATCTGAAGCCTCGTCTCTGATACCACCTGTAGCGCCCCGCTCCCGAACCCTAGCATCGGGAACAGTGCACCCGCCGTATCTCGCTGAGGAGAATACAAGGCGTCGAATCAATCTCTTACACGTCAGAAATAACGTAGAAATTTTTCTCGCGGAAACGTAAATCATAACTTAAATTAAACTCCATTAATCGTCATTACATTACTGAATAAAGACTCTAGAAATAAAATAGTAAAGTAGTGCGTGGAAATCCTCAAAATATAATAGGAACCAAACAGCTGCAGCGTCCCCTCATATCCTAGCCGCAGCTCTCAACCAGCCCACTCTGCTATGTCCGCCCCGTCCTCAATGAAGATGTGCTCGTAGTCCTCATCCGGTTCACCTGGGAAGTAGGGGTGAGTGACAGAAATCACCCAGTAGATGCCCGCCTCAAACAAATACAAAACGTACATACCGAAATGATATAGCCACATAGCACATAAACATGATATAACACATAGCACATAAATATAAGGTAACATGCATAAGATAAAGTAAATGCGGTAAGTAAAGCACTCCACAGAAAAATGCGCAAGTACGTGATGCATGCTCAATTAACGTGTCACACGCAACAAGAATCATGTCATGCAATATGCCCTAGACCTATATGCAATGCATGATCCCGGGATTGACTGGATGCCTGTAGCCCGTGCACTACAATCCACCCTTGCGGATGCCCTTGGCCCGTGCACCACGATCCACCCCAACCGATGCCCGTGGCCCGTGCACCACGATCCACCGTAACCAAGTATCCATGGCCCGTACACCATGATCCTCTCCACTCGAGCGTCTGAGACCCGTGCATCTCAGCCCACTCCAATGCAATGCACGTGCCATGAATGCAACAACAAAATCGCCTGGGGCCCATGCGCCCATCCTCACCAACTCCGGCACTCAACACTAATCGTCTGGGGCCCGTACGCCCACCCTCACCATCTCCGGCACACAATATTTAGTTTAGTAAATTTTAAGAACATTGAAAAGTTGTTATTTAGTATCCCCTCATTTTCCTTAGCTTGTATTAATTTACTAGAATTTTCTACTAATTTCCCCTATGTTTCCATTACTTAATCCTATTTATTATTATTAATTTTTTTTTAATTACTTAAATTTACAAAACTTTAGAAATTAAGTGAAAATAATTTAATTTTAACCTTTTATATATTTTTTTTGAATTTATTTGAATTTATTGATATTTAATTATATTTCCCTGGCCTGATCCGCCAGACCCGATACATTTTTTTTTTGAGAGGTTAATGGGCCGCCTTCGGCCCGACCCGCTGGCCAGTCGACCCGGTCCGTTGGCCGGCCTGTTCTCTGCTTAAATTTAATTGTTTATTTATTCATTTAATTGGATGTTCCACCAGTGGCAACCCGCGCTGTGATTTGTTTTTCGATCCCAACCCCCATTTTCTCCTATTTCCAATCTATAGGAACCTATTCTAAGGTCAACACACAACTTTTTAAAGGCTCCTAATGTAAAAGCCCCCCCCCTTTTTTTCCAATTCTTTAAGGTTATTTTGTTTTCGATTCAATCATACCACCAATTTCACACACATACACGCACATAGCAGCCATAAACAATATATCTCATGCTTCCCAACATATACAAAATTTACAATTTAAACAAATAAAAAAACAACGAAACAAAATTTACAACTTAACATGCATGAATCATACTCGTTTGAGGGGGGAAGAGGCACCTACCTTTTTGACGAATTAACTTCCTTCTCCTCTAGGCTTGAATCTAAACAATTGTAGGATAAAAATCAATACCTAACAATAAAGGTTAATTTGGCTTACTTAATATAATTAGTTCCTAGCTTTCTATTCTTTTCCTATTTGTCATACCAACACACACACACATACATATATATATAGTCTTATACTTTATATTATAAAATATGAATGCACCATTTTACAAATCTTTTGGCCCCCTTTTTTTCTCAAAGATTTATTAAAAGTCACAACTTAAATCCACACCCACACATTCGGTCACAATACTTGAAAATTCACCTTGCAAAATTCATACCACCCTCAGCATATGTATTTACGTATACCAAAACCCATGACATGGTAGCGGCAGCAGCACAAAACGAAAAAAAAAACATAATTTTCCTCAATTACATGGACTCCATACAATTAGCACATATGATTTCATAAAGGAAAAAATAAATGTTGCTTCATTGTCCATGGGACGGTGGCCTCCCTTCGGCACCCACCATAAAATTCATAGCATAGGTAAATCTTTGTACCGTCGACACACACAAATAACCTTTGTATATATATATATATATATATAGTCAATTTATTCATATAGTACATACATATACATATAATCAGTACATAATTACGTCGAATATGTATATATATTCAACAATCTATGCGATCACAAATAAACATGCATGATCCGATTTGATATGAAAATAGTATAATAATATTGGAAAATCATAGTAAATATAGCAGGAGTACTTGCCTCGTGTCTCTATTATACGCGATATACGAAGAACGGGGTTGAACAGATTGAAGTATTGGTTGAATTTCCCCCTAGGTGCGTCGGCAAGATTGCTGAATTTTCGATGAAATAGAGGCTTGAGGCTGAATATTTTGAAGAAAATAAGTCTAATGTAAGGATTGAATAAATTGAATTTGAAACAATAAGGTGGCTGCCGAGGGGTTTCTTGGTGGCTGCCGTTCTTTTTTTTTTGTTTAGTGTTAGGGTAAGAATTGTGTGATATGTATGTATAGTTATAGGTAGAGATGGGTACAAATCCTAGGATATTTAGGTTATCTTCTTCAATTAGAATTTGTAATTCAATTTAAGATTTATCTACTATTCACTTCCTAATCATATTAGAATCCTAAGTTCTAAACTTATCTAATTTTATTTATTTATTATTATTAATTTTTTTTTCCTTATACCCCGGTAGCGGGCATAACAGTTGTTATGTATAGTAATTATATGTTCGTCCTCCATAAAGAGAATTGTCATGTATACAATATAAGTAGTTATTATATATTCGTCTACCATGAGATGAGCCGTAAAAATATCTCGTTAATGGTTATTTGTACTCAACTCAATAGTAAGTAGTGAGAGATTTTGTGCCTATGTTTTATGGAAAGACACTGATGAAAGATATGGGAAAGCATTTCGATCAAATTTTGATTTGATTATCATCGCAAATCTTTAGTTTTTTTTTTTGGAGGGGTTGTTAAATTAGATAATAAATGCAACAATATTATCTCGTCTTAGAGTCTCTAGTTTATAGCAGAGTATGAAGGTCGGATGTACGTAACCACACTCATGTATTAAAAACACAAAAGTTGTTTTTTTGATAATTTATAATATAAATTATGTCAAGCTGTATCGATCAACTGATACTCACAATATAAGAAGCGTAGCCAATTTAGTAAATGATTTTGGTAAGGAATGGAGGAGACAGGCCGTGTTTTGACCTCTATCGTAATGATACGGACAATAAAATTAAACACCTAATGTAGAACTTTTGGTGGAAATGCCAACTTTTTCTTCGCCCTTTTGGTCTTCATTTCCTCATTGGAAGACCAAGTTACAGATTTTACACCACGAACCAAAAGTCTGTCGTGTGGAAAATGTAAAGTTGATTCCACTAATTACTCAAGGATTTAAAGCATATCTTGTTCAATTAAACTACACAAATTCCTTAAAGTATATACTTAAATACATAACCAAAGGATTGATTAGTATGCAGATGTTACAAATGATTGCTTTTGGAGCAATAAGGTGAAATCCTTCCCCTTGGGGGCCCCAATGTATTAACTCTAAGGAGCATGTATGGAGGATCTCCTAAATTAGATGAAATCTTATGCAGTGACCTACACAAGGTGTCCCCCGCAAACCAGGCCTTCGGCCTAGAAGCAGAGGAACAATCAAACTGTGCATGTCCCTGGAATCGAACTCCTGACCTCTTGAAACAAATCTCAACCCAAGTACCAATTGAACTATCCACAACAAACGATTGATTTTAGTATATACTCTTACGGTTCCCTATTTTGACTCATTCATTCCCCTCAACAAGTCAGTTTTCCTTATAATATATACACACACACACTTTGCCTCATTCATTCCTCTCAACAAGTCCAATTTTATTTTTATTTTTATATATGTGTGTATATATATGTGTGTGTCATTAGTTAATGACTAAAGTTCATTGAAAACGTATATTAGTATCCGGTCTCGATCTCTTTACTATAATAAACTGTGGCAAAAGGCCGCACGATATGTAACAACAAAAAAGAGCTGTAAGATTAGATAAAGAATGACCAATATAAAAGACATGAAGTTAAGTATAGAGAAGATGACTTTGTGTGTCGTGAAATGGATCCAATGTGATCGTAGCACGTGTCATGCACATCCAATGTGTATTTTGTTTAACGAAAAAAAGCATATTTTCTCAGTTAAACTCCCTTTTTTTAATAAAGAAAACAGATTAGTTTAACTAATTGAGTAGCATTTAATCTACATTAAAACTCAGGTGTGAAAAAATGACGTATTTTTACACGTAGGATATAGGAGGAATCATCGTGATGGTCTCCTCCCGTAACTGACTTCAAACAACTGACAAGAAAATCTCCAGACGCCAACTTCAAATCCCCACCCCCCACATGCAAACAAGCTAACCACCACCTCCACCGACACCACTTCCCCAACCGCCGGGAATTCCACCGGGCGAGACCGTCGAAGAAGAAGAAAAATACGACTCTGTTGTTAATTTATCAGCGCATTTTCGCTTGCATTTCCTCAGCAACTCTTACACGAAAACGTATAGAAGAACGCGTTTATATTGTGGAAAATCTGTTCCTCTAATTATTGCTTCTCAAAAGACTTGGTCGTTTCTTTACTCTTTGCTAGGTCATCGCCGTGGACTTCAGTCTTCGTCTCCATTTGTTAATTGGTAAGACATGACTAAAATCCTCTTCTTCTTATTAATAATTCCTCTTCTTTTCCTCCTTTTTATTGTGCTTCGCTTGAGTTCAAAATAACACAATTTTGCATGTTAGGGTTCAACTAGGATCATATTCTGAGTTATTTTACGCTTAAGTAGAAACTATTTACGTATTCTTCAAGTATTTGGGGTTTATGTTCTGAAGGTTTTGCAAAGACACCAAATATTATTTCTGTTCGATTAGGATCGTGTTAAAAGCTGAGTTATTACGTTTAAGTAGAGATTATTGATGAAATTTTGAAGTTTTTTCGGTGTATAATCTGAAGGCTTCCGTAGAGTGAAAATATGCCTGGTCTTTTGAGAAGTAAAATGCCAGTTGCGGCATCGAAAAATGATGATTCTGAGAACTACAATCCAGAGTACTCATTTGCAGCTGAGTATTCTGGTCCTCCGGTTACTTATGCTATTCCTAAAGTTGTTCCGGTCGACATCCATCGGATTCCGGTTGCCTCTCCAGTTTCTTCGGCCTCTCGTGTCAATGATGTGGCAATCCCAGTTGTGCAACCCATTCTGAAGAGTGAAAACCGAACTAAGGAATCGTCTAAATGGTCAAAATCCACTGCCACTGTGACCAGTTCTCTGGGTTCCGGGAGAATTTCTAGGGGCGGATTTCATGGTTCCGGTAGAGTTGTTCCATGTGATACTGAAGATGTCGAAAACTATGGCGAAAGCCCTGTAGAGGTGCCTGATGGAGCTGGAGGTTCAAATGATGCTTATGGAAGGTCAGAAATTGATGATGTAAATGAAAATATTGAAACGGGAATAAAAGTTAGTGGCCCTGTGCAGCATCCAAATTTAGAAATTAGTGAGCAGAGATTGAGCTCCCCTGATTCTTCCCCAGAGATTGTCCCGTGTGAAAGGATTGAAGATGGTACTACCAGCGTTTCCTACAGACGCAAAAGAACAACAGTAGTAACGTTTGTGGATCAGCAAGAGAGTGAATTGAGTTCAAATGGAGGTTCTCCTCACATGATGCTGAATGGGATTGAAAAGCCAGCAATTAGAAGGGATGTGAAAAAAGGGATATGCTATCGTTGTGGTAAAGGGAATAGGCTTACCAAGAAGGAAGCTTGCATTGTTTGTGGTGCCAAATATTGCAGGAGTTGCTTGTTGAGAGCAATGGGGTCAATGCCTGAGGGAAGGAAATGCATTACTTGTATCCAGTGTAAAATTGACGAGTCAAAGCGAGCATATCTTGGA
Source organism: Eustoma russellianum (assembly GCA_036186865.1). Taxonomy (NCBI): domain Eukaryota; kingdom Viridiplantae; phylum Streptophyta; class Magnoliopsida; order Gentianales; family Gentianaceae; genus Eustoma; species Eustoma russellianum. Next base: position 38,549,757 of record AP025048.1, on the reverse strand, counting down.
AAATCAACCAGAATCCTTAGAAGTTTGCTGGTGGACTCGGAAGTTAAGCAGGTTATGAGAGCTGAACTTTCATGTGAAGCAAATCAGCTGCCGCCTAGTGTTGTGTGGGTAAATAGTAGGCCTCTGTCCCTTCGTGAGTTAACTGCATTGCGAAACTGTAGGTTTCCACCGAAGAAGCTGAAACCAGGGAAATATTGGTATGACAAGGTAGCTGGATTCTGGGGAAAGGTGAGGATCATCTATTCCATACATTCTATGTAATGAATAATAAATTTCTTTAAAAGAGGATTATAAGCATCTTTTCATTTTTTTGGCTAAGTAAAATGCTTGTCTACTTAATAAAACAGGACGGAAAGAAACCTGATCAGATTATCAGTCCGCATCTGGATGTTGGTGATGCAATGAAACGAGAAGCAAGCAATGGAAACACTAATAGACTGATAAATGATCGGGAGATCACTAAAACCGAACTCTTGATGTTGCAGGTTTGAATTCTGTGAATGGATAATGTTTTTAAAACTCAACTTTCTGCTGTATAATTTTCGGCATTTGTTGAAATTTTGCAGTTGGCAGGAGTAAATTGTGAAGGGAATACGCACTATTGGATGAGTGCAGATGGTACCTTCCAGGAAGTGGGCCAGAAAATTGAAAGGGAGAAGATCTGGGAAAATGTACACATGAATTTGACTCTGAAATTTTTCTTGTTTGTTATACTTGTTATTAAAGCTTCTTCTAACATATACTTTTACATACCTGTTTTCAGTCTAGAGTCAGATTTCTCTGTGCTGCATTATCTTTACCAATTCCTCCAGAATATTTCAATGAAGAAAGTACACAAAATGCTGATGGAGCAGTTCTAGAACACCTTACTGTGAATTTGATTAGTAAATTCCTTTTAGTTGGTTGTGACCAATCAGGGACAAGTACATTATTCAAGCAGGTAACGTTTTCTCCTTTTTACAGGGCATATTTCATTTTCTGTTCACCACTATCTCACATGTTAAGACTTGTGAACTATAGTTTTCTTATAACTGCTTAGTTTAAGTCTGCTTAATAATTCTTGATTATCTAGAACTTATGACTACCTGCAATAATGGTTTCATTTCATTGACCAACTAGTCAACATTCTAGTAATTGGTTGTGGCCACAAAGATGAAGGCTCGTGGAAGGAGTGTTATACTTGGCCTACTGTGTAATCACATGGGCATCCTTGCTATGACATCTCTCTCCTGTGTCTTCATTTCATTAGGCAATGGTCAACTATTAAGATACTGAATTTCATAAACCACCATGAACTTTATCGTGGTATATAGATAGGCCTGATTGCAGCCTGAACTTGTATTGCAGCTTCATAAAATAGTCTATGCCTAGCGATATGAGCTTGAAAGGTTAACAAGCCTGTGCTCCAAAGTATAGGTCACTGTTTTGTCAGATTTTTCTATCTAACACTGTAAGAACCAGCATTTAGTGCTTGAATTGCTTGTTTGTGAGCATTGAATATGGAAAAATTAAGTGATTTTGCTTTTATCTTGTTCTTTGACTCTTCAAATCATAAAACTTTAAGGTGCAACTTGTCCTTAGTTCTTTGCCCAAACAAACCAATTTAGCAGTTGATTCGCTCCTGTTTATTTGGTTTTTCACTTTATGGACTAAGTTTGCTGTCTTTCGTTGTTAATTAAATTTTCTAAATAGTTTGCTTAGTTGGAAGAATGGATCAAACATCAAATTGAAGGCTTACGGCCAATGTTCTTTCTTTTTTTTCGTTTCGTTATTGTTTCGTTTCGTTCTGTTAATTAATTAATTATTTTTTATTATACAAAACGCCTCCAAGGATAGCTCAATCAACCACCAAAATGTTGTGCCTTGAATCCTCTTGTTACTCTAAGCATGTATATAACATTTATATTTTCACGGATAAGGTCTCATATGCTTACTTTTCTGCGATTTGTGTATCCTGTGCTCTCATATCTTCATGAGTTAGAGAGTAAATTCCTAGAGGAAATGTACATGTTGATTTTTGTCCGTTGCAGGCCAGAATTCTGTTAAATGTTCCTTTCTCACAAGCTGAGCGTCAGAGCATCAAGTTCATGATACAAAGTAACTTATATCGTTACATTGCTATTGTTCTTGAGGCTCGTGAGGCATTTGAAGAAGAGCGCTTGCAAGAACTAAGGATGCAACGTCTTAGTCAACCTGGCCCCTCTGGTAAGAAAATATCAATTTTTACCGTATCCTTTTAGCTTGGCTTGAGCAGATGTCTTTGGTGTCTCTCGGATCCTTAAGGTGAAGTTACGATAATAAGCTTGAATGTCGATTCTTGAACCTTTTTGGGGGTTTAGTAGCTAAGTTATTGGGAAATGGTGTTAATGACGAATAACTTGTTCACTCCCAAGCTCCTTGGAACTGTTTCCAGTTCAGGTTTTGTTTTAGAGATTTTGTTCATAGGTCTTAGATCTGATAAAAAAATATTTCTCAAGTATCGATGAATTCCTTAGTATATGCTGTTAGCTTGAGTAATTCAATTCTTCCTTAGATTCTTCTAGCATTTGAGGCCTAAATTGATACCCTCTAGTAGAAAACGCTACTTGTTTTTAGTTTGATGAATTACTTGTTTTAAACGCTACTTGACATCGTCTTACTGAGTTCTAAGGATCTGCTTTTGACAACAGTGTTTCCTGACCAAGTAGAAGAGAATACTGAATACACCATCAGTGAAAGGCTTAGATCTTTCTCTGATCTGCTTCATCAAGTGGTGCTGTCTGGCAACTTGGAGGCCTTCTCCCCAGCAGCTACACAAGAATACGCACAACTGGTTGAGGAACTATTGCATAATGCTGGCTTTCAAGCTGCGTATTATCGGAGAACTGAGATAAATTCCTTGACCAGGGCTGCTAATTATTTCTTAGATCGAGTAAGTTGAGATTTAGTATCTTCTCTTGGTGAGATTTACAGTCATTACATTGAGTTTTTGTGATGTTCTATTGATGGCATTCTTTCTTTTCTGTTTATAAGGCTGCTGAGATTCTAAAAGTAGAGTACGAGCCTTCTGAGATGGATATTTTATATGCTGAGGGCATCACTTCGTCCAATGGAGTTGCATCTATGGAATCGTCATTGCCCATGTCCGCTCAGAATGGCTTCATGGAGCCTGGTGATCAGTATGAATCATCAATTAGGTCAGCTATATGATTTGTTTCCGCATATTCACTTTGTTACGCAAGTCAGCAACTTTAGAGACTAGAAATTAACATTCTGTCGGAGCAGAAATTTCCTGGGGATATAAGCCTATAGAATCAAGGGATAGGCACTATCTAGTTTCCAAATCTTCCTTCAACAGGATTTGAGCAAGCGGAGAAAGTTCCTCCAGTAATTGTGGCGGTTTATAAGCTTTTAATATTTTTTGAATCTATCAAGTAGGACTGGTAGTTCCTTCTCCCTTGTGTACTGTATTATACACCCTAAAATGGCATTTTTCTTGCTGCAAAGATGAAGCAGCTTATGTTAACTTATGCATGTTTGTCATCTTAAGTTTAACCACGCTGCCAACTCAGAGTCAAAGCCATAACAGGCTTAATAAACTGACTGAATTGAATTGGCCTTAGACGATGGTCCTTTAAAGTCAGCAAACAATAAAGGGATATCTAGAAATTGTTTTCCTCTTTAACCATATATTCTTTTGGCATTCACTAAATTAAACTGATCGCTGCCCATTGTTTCGTTAGCTTTATCTTATACTTATGCCGAAATTGACAACATTTGCAGGTTCGAGCTCATAAGAGTCCATGAAAGAAACCTGGGACAGAACTGCAAGTGGTTGGAAATGTTTGGAGATGTTAATCTTGTGCTCTTTTGTGTATCTTTGACAGATTACGCTGAGTTTTATGTAAACCATGAGGGTGTTTACATGAACAAGATGCTGGCAAGCAGGAATTTATTGGAGTCCATAATAGCTAATCCAGCCTTTGCTGATAAAAACTTCCTTCTAATACTTAACAAGTTTGATCTGCTGGAGGAAAAACTCAATCAATTTCCTCTGTCTCAGTGCGAGTGGCTTCAGGATTTCAATCCAGTAGTCAGTTATCACAATCAATCCAGTAGTTCTAGCAACACTAATCCTTCCATGGCGCAACACGCTTTCCACTACATGGCGGTGAAGTTCAAAAGATGGTTCAGTTCTCTGACGGGGAGAAAACTTTATGTTTCATCAGTCACGGGCTTGGAGGCGGATAGCGTAGAAAGAGCTCTTCAGTATGGCAGGGAAATCCTCCAGTGGGAAGAAGAAAGCGCTGCTACAATCGCCAGGAATGACTTTTCTTCTGGAAGCATTGAGGCCAGCACAACTTCCTGACCTGTAGCTCTTTAATTTCACGAATGAGTAGTAAATAAAGTCCTCAGTTATTTTTATTATGGTTTTATTATTAAAAAAATAAAAATAAAATAAAGTCCTCAGCTTTGCCAATTTTATCATAAAGATATACGCACATCAAATTGAATAAGATCTCATTCAGATATAGTGGAAATCTCTTTGTTGATGGGATCAAAGCAAGTGTAGGCAAAAGAAATCTGCTGCATGTTGCAGATTTATACCTCATGAGTAAGATTTTTTTGATTGATTTCAGTTGTATTTATTTATTTCCCTTTCTTTACATTGTTTGTATTCATGCAATTTGAGCACTTTTTGACCCTTGGTTCTTCATCACATTTGGAGCCATACTAATGAAACAGGAAATCTTACATAAATCTGCATCATACATAACAAGGAACTATACACTATAGGTATACATCATGGATGCAAAAGCATATACCTACAGAATTTTGATATACTAGTTTATTGGAATCCGTCAGCAGAATGATTCAGCTGTTGACGAATTATTTGACATAGATCTACAAATCTCGAGATGAACAGAATTTTGTTCGCTCATTTTCTAACTCATCTAGTGAGATCATATCACGTGTATCAAATTAATATTCATGGCATAACACGATTATGTGGGTTAGAAATGACACTGCCCAATTCGGCATAATGGAATTGAACACTCTGTCTTGTCAGCAGGGTGCAAGTCTGTCCATGAGTAGCAGCTTTATATTCTTTCTTGGGATTGTTCATCTTCAGGAAATGATTCCTGGTGGGCTTTCACCTTATTTTTCACCTTAGCCATTTCTCCCAGGCACACATCTATCTAACACGAACGTTTCGACCTGATTTGAAGAATTCAGTGTATTTCTTGAAGTGGAATGCAGAGAGGAGAGTCGAGAAGAATTCTTTGCTATTCTATGTCTATATATCGCTACCAAAACCTAAGATGTTCGAGTTCGTTTGTTAATGTCAAGACGAATTCGAACATCTATTTGGATTTGTTTAGTTAAACGAACAGTATTATTTGGCTCGTTTAAACAGGTAAAGTGTTATTGAGTCAAACTCGAACTAATTTTAAAGCTCGTTACAATAAATAAACCGAGCCAAATATTTCGTTTAGCTAAACGAATCCAAATTCGAAAACCTAATATTCGGCTGGTTAACACCCTTACCAAAACCTGAGAGATTCTTCCTTTTTTTTTTTTCTCTCTTTTCTTTACGCACTTCCAAAACGTTTGAATGCCAAGAGACTTGGTCTCACCATCAAAAGCTAAGGTATCCAAGACCAGGTATGAAAGCCTTTTTATTTTTATTTTGGTAGCGATAAATAATCTCCGATTTTCAATTTTATAACCTTCCAAAACGGCAGGTTTGGCTGCAGGACTCACTAGGCAAGAAATTATGGTAAATATTGATCCAACCATCCATGGTCTTGCAGAATCGAGTGGTGCATGTAACTTTTGTGTGCTAAATACATCCGGCTGGAGGAATATAAGGATATCTTCCCCCAAGGATATTTAAGGAAATATAAGCTATATTTTCCTTTTATACATGGAATACACTATCTTCCACCGTCTACTGGAGAATGAATCAATATAAACTACTATTATACGTGGAATAAACCGAATAAACTGCCATTATTGTAATATGAACTGATCACTTAGTAGAAATAATACTACATTTACAAAGATTCAGACTCAAGACCTATTAGTTTTGAAGTCTTTAATCTCCTCACTTTAAATATGAGCTTTATTTAGACACGTCAAAATAGGGTTTTCTTTAAATTCAAAATCCTTAATGGAAGCTTCTATTCAGGATTTGTATTTTTGTTTATCTTTTATTTATTTTTATTTATGTTTTTTTAATTTCTTTTGATGTTTTCTTGTGTGTTCTTATGATTGTTCATTATTCTATATGTTTTTTACTCAAATATTTTTACACAAAATAAACTTGAGAAAAAGACATGAAAAACAGTTAAAATGTTCAAAAAGACACAATCAAAAGATACTGAAAAATAAACAAAAGATATAATTAGGATCTCGTTAATGGAGAATTTAAGAAAAAAACCATTAAATTGGCATCGTCTTCTGAATTTTATTTTTCCTGCAAACTGTAATGCAATAAAATGTAATTCACGACCAATGGTTAAGGTCCTCTGGTACACATGATAACAATAAATACGTACGTGTTTCCTTTCTCTTTGATCTTTCTTTTCCGTGAAGCAAATAATGCGTAATTGTTTGATAGTGTGACCATAAACCAAAAGAATTGAAAATGGACCAAATGGTTAGAAATTTCCCAACGCTGATGTCGACTTGACCTCACAATTTGCACATGCCAATTACAGTTCAAAAATTGCCTCACCCTACAATAACACATACCCGCCATCATATCTCAACAATATCAAAAACTATCACTAGGGTCTGAGGAAGATGAGAGACAGATAAACAATACATTCATCCCAAAAGATAAAGAGTTCGCTCCCAACAAAATCATCGGCTTTATATGTACCACGTGCATAAACACCTAATGAAATTGCCTCACCGTCCAAGCAAGCAAAATGCAAATTTTCTTGTTTATTTCATTGTAATACTTTTCATTATCATTGATGTCTATAAAATGCCTTGTACCATTCACTGAAAGTAATGTTATACCATATTTTCTTCAAAAGTACGTTTCCGGTGTACTAGCTTCCGTATTTGCACAAGGTTTGGGGAAAGACCGACTCGCTTAGCGATTTGATGTACGCAGCCTTATCCTACACTTTGTGCAAGAAGCTGTTTCTGTAGCTCGAACCCATAACCTCAATGTCACAAAGCAGCAACCTTAACAGTTGCTCCAAGACCCGCGTTTATCATATTTTCTTTAAAAAAATTATGTAATTTAGGTAATGTATTTTTCCCACTTTTATGTTCACATGTTTCATGGTTTAGCTGATCAGTCTTCTCATTGCAACTTGTATAATGTCCCTTTTTAGCCTTAGATGATTAAAAAGTTATGAGTGACCAGTTAAATATGGTTGAGAATTCCACATTGGCTAATTTGATAAAAAATACATGGTTTATATGAGGATGAGGTACCACCACCCATTATCTTAAGGCTTTGAGTGGATATGAGTCTCACCTTATGTAAGCCCAAGTTTCAACATGGTATCAGAGTAGGTTTAAAATGTGGACTCACCCCTTGCCTGGCCCATGGTTGGCCACTTAATGTTTCCCCTCACATAAGTCCAGATGTTCATGTCTGGCTTGTGGTTTGTGATTGAGGGCGGGTTGTAAGGCGCGTGTGTACGTCAAGCCACGTTGCCACGTGAGGGCGGGTGTTGAGAATCCCACATTGGCTAATTTAAGAAAAAATGCATGACTTATATGAGGATGAGGTACCACCACCCATTGACTTAAGGTTTTGAGTGGATATGGCTCACCTCATGTAAGCCCAAGTTTCAACATGGTATCAGACTAGGTTTAAAATGTGGACTCACCCCTTGCCTGGCCTATGGTTGGCCACTTAATGTTTCCGCTCATCTAAGTCCAGATGTTCATGTCTGGCTTGTGGTTTGTGATTGAAGGCGGGATGTAAGGCGCGTGTGTACGTCAAGCCACGTCGACATGTGAGGGCGGGTGTTGAGAATCTCACACTGGCTAATTTGAGAAAAAATGCATGGCTTATATGAGAATGAGGTACCACCACCCATTGCCTTAAGGTTTTGAGTGGATATGTATAACCCCAAGTTTCAACAAATATATATCAGACTCTACATCAGGATACAGATCTGAAGTGATTTAACCGTCGGTGCAATATGCCTGACAGATTATTGTTTGATTCATATGTATTTCTTCTTTTTTCTTTTTGCCTTTCTTTACATAACCTGTGTTATACATTTTGAGCACTTTTTGACCCTTAATTATGGACGCACTAGGACCCATAATACAACAACATTACCTTATTGTTTTAGATGCTCCCGTCTATGTCGGAGTATATAAAGATCGAATGTACGCAACCATACTCATGTGTTAGAAACACACATCGGTTGTTTTCATGAAAATTGCGTCAAGCTTTGACAATCAACCGTTACTTCATAATATAAAAGATGCAGCCAATTTAGTGAGTCATTTTGATTTATTCCATCATATTTCAAAGTGAATGAAAAGTGTGTGCTTGACTCCATTGGAAATGGAAATAATACGACCCATAATAAGAGAACAAAAATCTTAAATGAATCAGCAATATATATAACAGAGAACCTCGCAATACACTAATTGGAATGAACAAACACTCATACATACATATAACTATAGACTATCGGAATTTGCTATACATGATATAAGCACAAGCATATCTATGCATAATTTCATCTAAAACTATTTGACATGATCTACTAGTCTTGATCTTCTATCTCAATGTGGATGAACCATCTTCTAACCCACTTAGTAATTAATACATATAACATGATCTCGTTAAATGAATTAAAAATAGTTCATGATACGGATAAGTGATCGAAGATCCGACTCAATTCCGGGTCAGCAGGGTGCAAATCGGTCCATGAGCAAGAAGATAGTGTCTTCTGACAGAATACTCTCATCACTGACCACATCATTTTCAACTTGAAGCTCCATAGAAGAAGAAGAAAGCTTGCTTAGGCTGAATTGCTTTACATCTTCAGACACATTTTGAGAATGTTTCTTGGGATTGTTCATCCTCAGGAAATGGTTCCTGGTGGCTTTCACCTTATTTTTCACCTTACCTATTTCTTCCAGCCACACATCAACTACTGCTGCCATTTTTTTTCAAAATCTCCACAAGGGTTTCTAGATTTTGAAGGATTCAGTGAATTTCTGTAGGTTAATACAGAGAGAGAGAGAGAGGTGGAATATGGAGAGGAGAGTCAAAGAAGAAAAGTGAACTCAAGTATGAAGCTCTCCATACTATAGTATGTCTATTTATAACAACTTTTAAAACGTTGCTACAGCATGTTTTACTTGTTATTTTTAGCCAATGGCGTTCCGGCTATTGTGTTTACGCATAGTTCGGGGAGGAGCTAAATCACTTCGCGACTTTTTTGTACAAGAGGCTGTTTGCATTAGGCTTTCATGTTTGCGCAGGGTCCAGGAAGTGGTCAGATCGCTTTGCGATTTTTTTGTGCAAGAAGCTGTTTCTGTGGCTCAAACCCGTGACCTCAAAGTCACAGAGCAACAATCTTACCAGTTGCTCCAAGGTCCGTTGAAATGTATAAAATATATGTTGATCATTCATAATCACTAAACCATGTGTGTTTTTCTAGTCAACTTAATAGGAACTTTAATTCATTATTGTAGTTTTTTTACATCTTTTTTAATCACTTGTTTATTATTTACTCATTCTTTCGTTTCTTTGTATTCATATGTATAAAATCACTTAAAATTATATACACATATTACTTAGTATAACGCATCCACGAAAAACTTTGAAAATGTACACGAAAACACAAAGAACCTATAAACTCAAGAGAGTCCTATTGAAGTAACCCAATTGAAGACATATTCATCAAGCCAAGTAACTTCGATTTTCTTTTTTTACTTGACGTTATATGATTAGACAACTATTACTCTTATAGGAGACGACCCGGATCGCTTTGCGATCTGATGTACACTTTATACAAGATATTGTTTCTGTGGCTCGAACCTGTGACCTCAACATCACAAAACAGTAATTTTACCAGTTGCTCTAAGATATACCCTTGCGTTTATACATAGCTAGTAACAACTAATTACTCTTATAGAAGCTCGCGTGTATATATACAACTAGTCAAACGAGTGTGCTTTCCTACTTCTATGCCGTCAAGTAAGACTTTTCTAAAGTTGTCAAATAAATAGAAAAAAAGTTTAATCACAACCAGTAATGGTTCCTGCCACACACAGTTCCAAAGTAGTGTAGGGATGTAAATCAGGTATCCAACGGTCCGCTAGCAGGAGCTTGGTCATTTACACAGTAGTCTGCATAAGGACCCCAAACACTGCAGGCAAGCCTACAGGTCAAGGAGCTCTCACACTATGCACTTGTTGGGCCCGCTAGCATGAGCTTGGTCATTTACACAGTAGTCTGCATAAGGACCCCAAACACTGCAGGCAAGCCTACAGGTTAAGGAGCTCTCACACTATGCACTTGCTGGGAAGTGGCTCTCTTGCCTTTGGCAAGAATTGAACCTCTGACCTCCCTTTCGAGAATCTCTGTCCGGAACCAGTTGGAGTATGTACGGGAGACAGTTGCCAAATAATTTAAAACACCCAAAAGAGAGAATACATTTCATACGTACAACTTACCAAGCCAGCAAGACTCGAGAAAAGCCAACCAATTATGGTATGTGTTATTGTTCAAAGTGGTCCTATGGGATCAAGTGGTGCATGTAAGTCTGGGTGCTAAACGCCCTTGGATTCACACGTCCTATTGAAAGTATATAAGAATATCCTCCTCCTACATTCTTCCTTCAATTATATGCCTTTTATTTAAAAACATCAAATCAGACTTGTCGGTTATTGTGCTATCTATGCAGATACATTTAGAGCCAGAGGTCTCACTAGAATCAAATTCTCTATCCCTTGGGATGGAGTTATTGTTTGTCTGCCTCTCACCCTCCCCAGACCCGCGATAGCGTTTGCTGTCATTGAGATATACTGGATATGATTGTTGTTGTTGTAAATCAGCCTCGTCGGCTGAAATTTTTTTACTGTGAATCGTGATGTGGTAAGATTTAATATCAGTCTCTATCTTAGGTAAGGCAAAAATTTTCCGGCCTTTAAATAGGGGTGTTAAGCGAACCGAACAGTTTGAGCTCGATTCAATTTTGTTCGAGTTCGTTCGTTAATTTTATTTAAACGAGCCAAATTCAAACACCTATTTGGGTTCATTTAGTTAAACGAGCCAAACTGTTCGACTCGTTTAAAAAATTATACTGTTATCGAGCTGAACTCGAACCAATTTTGAAGCTCGTTTAGCTAAACGAACCGAGTCAAACAGTTTGTTTAGATAAACGAATCCGAATTCAAAAACCTAGTATTAGGCTCGGCTTAGTTCGTTAACACCCCTACCTTTAACCCTTTCGAACGAGTCCATGTGTGACTTTATAGACTATTTTGTTAACGTCAAATTTAATAATGTTTCTCGGACAAATACGACTAGTTATTTCTTAACTAATCAAATATATATAGTGTATGTGAGCCCCTGCTTTGGACAATCACTTATTGCTTTGTATATAGATAAATCTTACGTGACATCATTTTGTTATGTCAATAGTTTTTTCTGAAGTAGCGTAAAACTCCTGGTTTGTTTTTGTTATCTATCAACTTAGAAAAAATTGTATATGATCATTCATCAGTCAATAACACACTTGTTTCCTTTCTTTCTTTTTTCCATTTCTTAGTTCATGAAGGAAATAATGATTGTTTGATATCAGCTGTGATGCGCGGTTGTCACGTCTCTTACGGATCGTCTCCTTTAACACTTGGATCCTTAACGGTATAGGCAAGAGTTTAACTCCCTCCTAGCCGTTGATCACCAAGGTTTTTGTTTGAGCATTCCTCCTTCAAAAGTTACTCGTTTCCTAAGCAAGTTTGCACCTTCTTGGACGGCCACACCTTTGATTTTAGATATCCCTACAAGGTTGCTCACCCCTTGATTAGATTCTAATTTTGATCTTCAAGCTGGTACGTTATACGGAACTGGATTGGAGCATATGACAACATAACTTTAGCAATGGTTATATATATCATATTTATTATACTATGATTTTTCATCGTTAAATTTAATTTTGTACTATAAGCCATACTTAATATTACCAAATTCTTTTATATATATATATATATATATATATATAATTTTTTTATATCACCTATTTAATGTAATCAATAATATATGTCCTCTTTGTTATTAAAAGCCAAATTTTGTTTTAGCATTGGTTATATATATTATCTTTTTTGTATTATATTTTTTCATTGTAAAATTTAATGAACCGTTTAGCTACGTAAAGATATAATTTCAAAATATAAAAAAGGATCTTTTCTGATCGAATATAAATATACAAATTCAATTAGTTACTCAAATTCTGAAATCTCAAATATAATAAATCTATTGATTATAAAAAATCGTTACGTGCACCATTTTCCCTTTAAAATATACTGCTTTTTTTCCTCTTCTTGCAGGCTGTGGGTGGGGGTGATTTGACTCGGGATATTAATAAATATCTCACCAGGCACATCGATATTTTTCTTTTGAATCGATTAGATATTTTGTTTCTATTATAATTTTTTTCAGGACGGAAATTGAAAATATCTCTTAAAATATCTTCTAGAACTCTAGATTTCCCCAACGTATGAATCAGTAATTTTATCGTTGAGCAACTAGTGACCCAATAAAATGATGACAAATAAGCTTTATCCATATGTAAGAAAGGGGTGATTTGTCAAAACAAAGGGCCCATAAATATTCTATACATTTCATTAGTCATGGATCAACTAATCATACTTACTCCTTGACCATTTTAAAATTTGTGCTTATGAATGGGTATACTTTTATACTGTGTTGTCGCCTAACATTATTATTCTTCGAGCAGAAGGTGAAAGTACTCACTCGGAGGCCCACCGACCCAGCTTTAAAGAGTATATGTGGACGATACAAATTAGGAGTCCATCAGTCTCCTAGATTGGATAAGATCTTACACAATGATCTACACAAGGTGTCCCTCGCAAATCAGATCGAAAGGCCTAACATCAAAGAAACACCATATTGTACGTGTCATTGGAATCGAACTATTGACCTCTTGGAGCAAATCATCAACCCTTAACATTATTATTCTTATATCATTAGTAGGAGTTCATATGATATAGTCATGTTTTCTTCAAAATCTTATATTGTTTTTACTTCATCTAACACTAGTGTCTTCCTAAAAGACAAAAGTTAGTTTTTCTTAAACCCATTGAAAAATTTTAACTGACCTGAAATGGATTACCCCAGAGAACCTTGACATTTAAGATAATGCTTTTCTTCATGAAATTATATAATAAAAGTGGTAACGTGAATTATGTGGAATAATAAATATAAAAGAAAGAGGATGTAAAATTACACTCTCTTTTTTACTCGTTGGTCCACTTACTTCACATTACCTATCTACAATCGTATGAAAAAAACTGAGATAAAAGCTATGTTAGAAAATGTATATAGAGACTACCGTTTATGACGGGGTATGAGAGGTCGGATGTACGCAACTATACACATGTGTTAGAAATACACAGATGTTGTTTCCCGATCAATGAAAATTGCGTCAAGCTGTGTCGATCAACTGTTATTTTACAATATAAGAAACGCATTTAATTTAATAAGTCATTTTATTTTATTCTATCATATTCTAAATCCATTGTAATATGAGATTATCATTATTATTTTTTCTTTGCCCCTTCGAAAATAGTTATATTTAGTCGTCGAACTATTATTTTATTGAATATAGTAAGTGTATGTACTTGGATTTAGAACAATATATCTAGTTGACAATGCTATCTTGAGTTTGAAGCTATCTACAATCGAATAGTTTAATCATACCATCCAAATATGAATAAGATAGAACAATAAAGAGAAGATATATAGTATATTAATAAATAAGATAGACCTTCTTTATTCTTGTTGATGCATTTTATTCATGCTTTAAAATTCATGTTCTAAAATGTTGTTCCTTTTTTTATACAACATGGATATTCATGATACGAGACATGTTATTTAAATATTATGAGTTGAAATCTTATAACTCACTTTATATCTCATATTTTATCTTTCTTCAACACAAGTATGGCCACACATATCAATTCATTATAAAATTGATGCATATGAGTGTATTAAAGATGTGACGTACTTGGCTATGAGATATTTACCCTACCAATGTCTCCAGTACATATCTCAATGGTTTTAAGTTAGGGGTTTCGAAAAGAACGTTGGGGATTCGAATCTTGCAGTAGTCAAGAATGTTTTAACCCTCTCCATGCTAGCTGCATAGTCTGTGAGCATTATTGGCCCGTAGAATGACCTGATAGGTTGCAATGTCAGCATGTCGGTTGTTCCTTCGATGTCAATGGACTCCTTATGCTGTCTCTGTGCTATGACAAATTTCTACTAGTGGATCTTAGATACCTGATTTATTTCATTATATTTCTTTGTGGGACCGGGGATGACAGAGTCGGTAAACCTTTCTTTACCCCGAACGAGATCACCTGACCCCGTCTCCGTGACCGCCCGACACGTGGCAGCGGAGTGGGCTGGTGAGGTTGGATGCGAGACCCCCACCCAGATTCACAACCCCCCCCTGCTGCCACGTGTCGGGCTGTCGCGGAGGGGGTCACGGACTTGGCGGTCAGGAGATCCTGACCCTCTCTACCCTCCCAATTGTGGTCCCAAGAAAATACTACTTTTCTGACGTGGAAGACCCAAAAGGCCAAACCGGACAAAGAGCCCGCTGAATTAGGAACAGGATCTCCTGACCGCCTCCCTGGTGACCCCCTTCGCGACCGCCCGCCACGTGGCACACAGGGGGTGGTGAGGCTAGGTGGAGGTGACCCCCATCCAGCTTCACCACCCTCCTGTGTGCCACGTGGCGGACGGTCATTTCTTACCGCCCCACTGGGGGGTCAGGCGATCCCATCCGGCTGAATTATTCCACTGGTCCTACCGCCGCGTCCTCAGGGCCAAGTGGCCCACCTCCCTTCTGACTCATTAGCAACTCATCGAACATCAACAATCAATCCACACCCTATAATCACCCAATCTAACGGTTAGAACTCGTCTTGAGAAAACAAAAATATCCATATACAACCACTAAACCTGAAATTATTTTTTTCATTGACTTTATTCGGATACAATAATTTTTATATATGGTGCTACGTACACGTTAACTATAAAGGAAATAGATAAAAAAAATAAAATATAATATTTGATTGATTTAATTTGATTGATTTCATTATGCTAATCAAATCATTTAATTACACAAAGAAATACGTATTACATCAAGGGAAAAAGCCAGTTAGATGCAGATAGGTTTTCACCATTAAATATAAGACGAATGACACTATCGAGTGATACAAGGCCTTAATAGCCTAAGGGTACACGCAGATATGTCTTTGATTATTCAAAGAATTTTTTCCATTAGCAAAAATTGATACCATCAGGGTACTGTTCTTAGTGACAACAAATAAAGACTAGTCACTTCATCAGTTCGATATAAAAAATGTTTTTCTCAATTGAGACTTAAAAGAAGAAGTATGAAAGATATATAAACTGAAGGATGTAAAAAAATGTCTTTCTTTGATGAATTCTAGAAGGATGAAGTGTCAACTCCGAAAGGCTTTGTATAGAGGTTTGAGAGATTCAATATGGCAATAAAGCGGTATGATATAAATAGAGTAACTCTGATCACACTCTGTTTCTAAAAAAACGAGATAATCTGGTCACTTGCTTAATAATATATGTAGATACACGATCATAACAGGAAGTGACAGTAAAGGAATCACAAAACTGAAGGAGAATCGGTTCAGCGTGTTGAAATGAAAGACCTAAAAGGATTGAATTACTTCCTGGGAATTGAGGTTCTACGATCTAGCTAAGGGATCTTTATATCTCAACAAAATATATTCTGGATTTACATCCAGAGATAGGTATGGTGGATTGCAAGCCAAGTAATACTCCAATGATCATGAATCACAAACTTCAGATAAAACAAAGGGCGACATTGAACGATCAAGAACAATAGCAAAGACTAATGAGAAAGTTGATATATATCTTCCACACAAGATCTGATATTGCATATGCAGTCGGAGTAGTTAGTCAATTTATGCATCAAACCTAGGAAGAGCACGTGGAGGCAGCCATGGGGATGATACCGTACTTAAAGAACACACCAGGCAAGGGCATTATATCCAGAAAGAATGAAAACCTAGATGTTGAGGTTTTCTCCAAGAAATTCAAATGACTGATCTACTTCTGGGTACTTTGCCTTGATAGGTAAAAATTTGATAACTTGGAGAAGTAAAAAAAAAGATGATAGTTCTATCCGCTACTGAGACATAATTCAGAGGCATCGCGAGATTATAATGAAGATTATGTGGTTAAAAAGGTTGATGAGTGCGATTGGTTTTTGACCCAAAGTCCGAATGATTTGATGTGCGACAATAAGACAACGATAAGTATATCTAAAAATCATGTACAACATGACAGGACGAAATATGTGAAGGTAGACCAATAGTTTATAAAACAGAATATTGAAGAATGCGCTCTTGAGCTTTCTTTTTTTGGTAGATATTTTTACGAAAACAGTTAGTGTAAGGATATTTGTGTCGACACTATACAAGTTGGTATTGCAGTCCCCAATACTCAGCTTGAGGAAGAGCCACCGAAATTATAGATGCAATCAAGGAATTTGATTAGTAGAACCAAATCAATCAAATTATTATATTTATTTTTTGTATTTATCTCTTGCAACAATTAACGTGTATATAATACTATATATATTACTCATTGTATACCAACTGAATAATTTCATTCCCAAACATAATATTATCTCTTTATAATTCTAATTCTAACAAAATCAAAAGTGCAAAAGTGTCGAGAAGAAAAAGCAAAAATATATAATAGAAAATATAATCCTTTTATTCAAGAAAATAAAATAAGCAATCCTTATCCAGAGTCATCATTACAAACTAAAAGCTTTATAAAATAACGCACTCCTCTTTTAAGCAAGCTCCAGAAAATTAAGCTGATCCAGAATTACCAGTACTACTATTAGTTTCAATGGTGCATTTAATCCCTTTTAATTCTTCAATTTCTTCTAATATTCTTCTTGAATCGAAGGATCCCAGATCTCCATTTGCATCATCATCTTCTCCTAAGATTGTTCCGAATTCTAAAATCCATTGTTCTTCTTCTTCAAGGAACCATGCTTATATACCAAAGCTCGAGCCTTTTAGCAGAAGCAAATTGGAAAGAGTGGTCAAAGATCCTCCTTTGATTCAAAAATCTGAAAACCAACTTGCAGGTTTGCCTTTTTTGCTTTGTGGGATTCTACAGTAATACACATTTCTTTTAGCGATTTATTTTTTTTCCTTTTCTTTTCTTTTGATTGTGAAAATGTTGTCTCATGTTATTATTGGAAATTTGAGAATGAAAGATGAAAACTTCTACGAAAGATTCGCAAAAACAAACTAGATCAAGAAATTTCAGGAAGAAGGAAAAATATTTATAATGTTTTTCACAACTCAAGTTCTTTTAGACATTATACAGATTCCATCTAATTTTCTGTTCATTCGACAAAGAGTACTTGCATAAAGTTCTATTGTGATTTTGTGCACTGCCACCTATGTTAGCTTATCTGATGGCATGAAATCTTGATTAGTGAATGATGCTCTTAGTTGATAATTTTCACTTTGATATTTAGATTATTGTTCGACGCTCGAGGGAGATGTATCCTATGATTGTTGGAAAGCCTACTTTGAACTCAAAGATCTGGAGGTCAGTTCTTTTACCCACTAGGAAGTCATATAATAACAAGGACACATTCTTCCTTGACTTTGGAATATGATGGAATAAAGCAAAATGATTCACTTAATTGGCTGCATTTCTTATATTATGAAGTAGCAATTGCTCGATACAACAACAACATTACCCCATTGCCTTATAGGCTCCCACCTATAGCGAGGTATGAGGGGTCGGATGTATGCAACCATACCCATGTGTTAGAAACACACGGAGGTTGTTTCCCGATGACTCGTAATGAGCATCAAGCTGTGTCGATCAATTTCTATTTCACAATATAAGAAGCGCAGCCAATTTAGTGAGTTGTTTTGCTTTATTCCATCATATTTCAAAGTCAAGGAAGAGTGTTTCTTTGACTCCACTGGAAACGAAAAGAATTGGTCGATACAACTTGACGCAATTTTCATTATGGGTCATCCGAAATCACCTCTGTGTGTTTCTAACATATAGATATGGTTGCGTACATCCGACCTTCTATACCCTGTCATAGACGGGAGTCTCTAAAACAATGAAGTAATGTTGTTGTTGTTGTTGTTGAAGTCAGATAAGAGAATGTGTAAATTTACAAGATTGGTGATTGCCAAGGATTGCACTTCTCTCTTTTTCAGCAGTTAATTCAAGTTTGTCTTGAAAAAAACCCTTGTAATTACGAGTTGTTTTACAATTCTGACGTTGTCATGGGTTAAATATCAATGCAGAAAGAGTCACCCAAGGAAGAAGTGGAGAGGCTGATAGTTGAAGCA
This sequence comes from Eustoma russellianum, assembly GCA_036186865.1. Lineage (NCBI taxonomy): Eukaryota > Viridiplantae > Streptophyta > Magnoliopsida > Gentianales > Gentianaceae > Eustoma > Eustoma russellianum. The sequence goes on along the minus strand of AP025048.1, from coordinate 38,531,118 downwards.
GGTGGAGTGAAGTCTCTTATAGGATGCATACATGGAATTGCTGGAATTCACAAGGCAAAGAAAGAAACTAACAAACGCCACCAGACTTCAAGCTCTGAGCAGACACGAGTCAGGGCGTGTCCGGTTCCTGATGGATTGCCCAAGTCAAGGGAAGAGATTGAAGAGGAAGAAAGCAGCAGAATGCCCGACTCACCATTCACCAGGTTGCTCAGAACCAAAGGGACTCACCCTGCTTGGTACACCCCTGCACTCGATTAACGGATTTGGTGAATTCGACGACAAAACAATCCGGTCCTTTCCTGGACCCTGCGTAAACACGGGAGCATAGTGTCCCAGGATGGATTTTAAGTTCATGAAGCTGCTGCGTTATCAATGAATGGTGCTTTTTGGATGATAGAGTTGTTCCGTTACTTTGGCGTCAACGTTCAGTTTGAGAGTGAAGTGTTTGGATACATGTTGGTAACTTAAATTCCACATTGCATCTTCCTGTTAGGTACTTTAAATATTTTAACTAATATTGTTTTGTAATTATTTTTCATGAGTCACCAGTGTTAATGAACCGTTTAATCGAGCGATTTATACATGTTCAGAATTTGAGTTAGATTCGTGATTTATATATATATATGATGCTTTCTAGTCTACCACGTTGAAATACTCATTTTTGGTAAAGATTACGATGCATCCTTGTCTACCACGTTCAGATACTCATTGGGCGTTTGCAGGACCCAGGGGTAGGATTGGAGGAATAAGTATCATTTAAATGATATCTATTCTTTATAAAATGAAATATTCAAGATCTAAAGTTCATACACCAGCAGGTAAGGATTGTAGAGAAAGCCCTAGGATCATGATCGCTTTCTCCCAAGTATATGACAAACCACAAAATGCAAACAGTCTGCTCTTTTAAAATAAAAAAAAAATACAAGCAACAAAAGGTTATCAGTATAAATTTCACGGATTTCTTGTGGAGTGAGCACAAACCATTTTTATAAGATATAATCTACACTAATCAGGACTAACAAGAACCTGTAATATGCTATGATTTTTGGAGAACAATTGAAAGGGAAATGGCCCAACTAGAACCCCTTCTGGTATTTACAAGAAGTTGAAGGAAACAAATAAAAATGCTTGCCTTATTGTTTCAGCTTTTTAAGCAGTAGGCACTGACGTTGAAAGGATTAAATAAGACAAGTACTGCAGCCCATCCTGAATCTTGCCCAAGGCTGTACTCTGATCAGCACGGAGGTTCTCAGAACACTCATTTGCCTTCTTCTGAATAGAATTATGGGGAAAAACATTGGCTGAATCAGAAGTGGAACCTTTAACGGCCGACAGATATGCTTCAGCTACATCCGATATGCCTGCATAGCACTCTGAATTAGCACACATAACGAATGCCAGGTAACAAAGGGTTGATATGTTTTCAAAAGATGACTTGAGATGATATTTGGATTGTATGGAACTTCAGGATTTTGAACTTAAGCTTGATGCAGAAAAGACTTAACATAGACATGAAAATCAGAAATATAATATAAGACATTAATCTTTAAAACAAGCTCTCATGATTCGGGGGAAAAAAGACTGTCTAGTATGTATGACTTCATCTTTGTCGTTGAAGTCGTTACTATTCAATCCAATTGCATTTAATTTGTCGTATGCAAGATTAAAGGAACTTCCTAAAAGTTTTAAAGACCAATGGCTACAATGCAAGATTTTGTTTGAATATCGAATTCTTTCAAAACTTCATCTTAGAAATGCTCTCTAGCCAACATCCACAAGCAGCTCAAAGACGTGATATATGATGGGGAGCAGAGCAAGCTCATGAAGTTAACTGCACTTTTTCTTTGTCAGTAAGGTAAATTCAATTTCAAAGTTACGTATATACTGATGTAGAAAGCAGCAAACAAAAATACTCATGAACTCTGTATGGTATATATCTCATTGATACTATGTAATGCATCTCGCAAGGCTATACTGCAGTGATAGTGAATACAAATATGACTTCTAAAAAGAAACGTAACACAAGAAGAAGCCCCAAATTATAGGGTTGGCATGTAATGAAATTGAAAATCAGTGAATTTGTCATAATAACTCTGAATGGAAAGGCTCATAGACACTGTTCGCAAGAAGGCATGGGATACATGACTTCATTATACAGCCGCAAGGGTCCCAATCTCAGTTTATCTTGTTCTTGTATGTTGTGCATTATTCACTTCTCTCCGACTTTTTTTCTTCCACAAAACAACATCCAGGGTGAAAGGAATCAGCACAAGCATACCTGACATGAAACTATGGCATACAGCTTCCACATTTCCAGTCATTGACTGAGCCTTAGCACGAATAAGTTGAGCTTTTTCAACACAGTCCTCAGGCCAATTGATTTTTGCGATTTCCTTGTCAACATCCTCTACTTCTGCTTTGCTTACATTAGAAACTATTGATTTCCCAATCATCAGAAGATGAGTTACTGCAAAGCAGCACACCTCTGATAGTCTCTGCATATAATGGATCAATAAAAGACATCACACGACCAAAATTACAAGCAACAACTCATGTTCAAGAACATTACACTGGCTAGTCATAACTACATAGCATACATACATGAACACCCTCTGAGTGAAGTAAATCCAATCTCCCGGTAGTTCTTTGAATCACATCACTTGGAGCAAGCCCAGCTAAAGCAGATGCAAAACTGTAAGGTCATGAATAAATATTATTCTTTATTGTGAAATTCAAGTCAATTAACAAGCATTTCATGAAGGCCAGGGTCGTCACTACTTCAGAGATAAAATTTCACTAATACATATGATTTCCATTTTCACATACTAGCATCTTGACCACAAAAAAAAAAGAGCATATTACCCGGCAGCTAGTTCAGCAGCTTTGCTGACACTGGAATCATGTAACATCTTCATCTCCTTGATCGTGCTCTCAGATCCAGCATCCACTTCCTTACCTTTGTCAGAGTCTGTTTTACTTCCATCAATTTCAGAACTTAGGTCAAAGATCTGCTGAATCTGTTCTGTTTTGCCATCATAAACACTTTTCTGTTCCGCAGTCAGCTTAGTTTTCCTCCGGTTAAATAAGAGCGCGTAGTGATTAGACAATGCCTCCAGCTCCTGAATTACACCAGAAAATTTTTCACGATGCTCTATCAAAGAGAAGCATATCTAAAGAAAATTAGAAATACAGAAGTAACCTCCAGTTGCTCTGGACCTCCATATATGTAGAAGCATCTGTCAAAGCTAACTTCTTCAAACAACTGGTCGTCATCCATTTTCCCCTCAACTGGCCTGCCGTTTACATCAAGTCCAGTTTCTGAAATTAGAAAATCCATTGTTTCTTTGCCTACCTGTTCAATCACTTGCATTCCCTTAGCAGTAAAAGCTCTCCCACTCTGCATGTTTTAAATATTAGAAGTAAATAAAAGAAAACAAAAGCACCTGTGGAACCGTCGCTAACCTCTAATAAAGATGGTGCAACCGCACCAGGTGCCACTGATAAACCTCCGTGTTGAATAGATTCAGCTAAATTCACAGCAGAGTTCTCAAGCCTGAAAAGGGCAGAACCAGAAAAAGTTTCTAGAAGTACATTACAGTGCTTGAATAACAAAACCAACCATTTCGCATATCCAAGTTGATACTAGACTTCAAAAGAGAACAACTGCATCTATAACCAGCATAAAATACAACTTAGAGCATCAAAGACAACATAAAAGGCAGAAGAATTATGATCAATAGTTTGAGGAAGAAATGACACGGCTGAGAAGGCAGGCATACATAGAAAGTAAACTCCATATGCATATGTTAGGCATCAGAGTTCACTTACAGAGCCTTTTTAAGGTACTAACAAAATTTTAGAACTTGCACCTGGAGAACTACCCCTAGAAATTACCTCCTTTTTTCTCATCCTCAAAATACAAGAGCTTAAGCAGCCGCATAGCACATACAAAGACCTATTTCTTTAGATGTACAGATACATATTTAGCCGAACATACGTTCCTAAAAGGCCTCTTGATAAAAAAAATAATGACGAACTCACAAAAAGGCACGATGAACACGAAGAACAAAGATAAAAACAAAAAACTTTGTTAGACTCTTTGATGAACGGAGCTTCGCAACGAATCTCGTTAGACCCCACTGTTTATCTGCGTTGACCAATCCTTACTTGATCAACAATTTTAGGCTAAGAACCATGGTAGACCCTTAGAGAACTTTTTGAACAATATAAAGGATGAATTCAGACCACAATTCCTACTCAAAGAATTAATTGAATTCAAACGATCGAAGCTTGAGCAAACAAACTTCAATAAACGCACAAGGCTGATTTTGGTGAACAAAAACTCGATTTATTTCAACTTTTATTGATGAAAGAGATGCTAATAGTAATGCCTAAAAGGGCCTAGTTATAGGCTCCAAAAACTCCTAAAACTTGAGCAACAAGAAAAAAAAACTTTCCTAACTAATTATCCTCATAAAATAACCTAAAATAATAATAAATAAAAAAACACAAAGGTCAGCTGGAAAAAAAAAACAGCACAGTCGCTGGTCCTACTAGATCAAAACAAGGCCAAATTACAACTCAAATTTCCAAATAGCATGCCGACAAATTTTAGTCCGCCCACCCTCCTCCCATGCTCTTGTTAGGCATTTTGAACTTCAATAATATTAACCTAATGTAGGTCCTCACAGTCTTGCAAAAGCTCAGTCTGTTTCACCTAGAATTCAGCTAAAATTAATCCAATAGATGCTTGAATCTCCTTAGCTCTTGCACGCGTGAGTGGAACTCCATTATGATATACTTGGGCTTCGGATCCATCATCAAAAACGCGCGTCTACTCCACCACATTGGTTGGATGCGGATCAACTCCGTTGGGATCACCAGCAATGCTACTTGATGACGCATCATGTACCTTATAGTAAAACATTTTATGTACCTTCCAAGCCATGCAACTAGTTCAATATAACATATGTGTTTCTTGAAGGAAATAGCCAGTTGCCCCAACTAATAGGAAGTCGAGGTAGGTGACCTTTGCTGATCAATCATCTCCGTTTACAAATTAAAGTACTCCTTCTTCAGGTAAAATTAGCAGTCAAAGGTATTGCATTTGTTGGGCTTTCGCCTCCATAACTGTGCTTTTAAAGTGGGCGCACATGGAAATAGACAGCACTAGTAGCACAACGCAGCAGACACTGATCCTCCAAAAACTATGATTGTCAAACAGGACAGGCACTCAAGTGAGTAATAGCACATTCTTTATCATTTGGTTTACTACAAAATCAAATTAGTCATTTAACTGTCAAAGTAAAGCCTAAAGGTCACACTCCTAAAAACCTAGAAAACACTGAGGTATTTGAGGCCTGAGCCTTGAAACAAAAAAGAAACTCACATGCTTGGGGTAAGGATAAAGGATAAAGACATCTGTAATTATACTTCCAGAGTTACTAAGGCATACTTATGGACAAGTTCAGATCCCCCTCTCCATGCACTTCCAAATGCTTGCCAAGCTCCTGAAGCAAGATTCTCAACCGAGTTGTCAAGCACCTTCAGACCCTGGATGTGCAAAGAAAACATCATAAAATCCAAGGTGCAAAGGAACCATGTCATTATGCTATACCACTTCCTGCTCAAAGCAAAGAAGTGAACAATTTTCTAACTTAATGACATGCCTACCAACAAAGAGCCTGATAAGGCCAAAAGTCATAAAACGCATGGAAAGCATTTTTAAGTTGAGAAGCAAAAGAAAAAGTTCAAGGCATAAAAATTGGTAGCTTGCCACAACAACAGGAACCTTGAATCAAATGTATTTAAACAAACAAACAGAAAGTTCTACCATTTTACTCACCTGTCCTAGGAGAGATTCTTCACTTGATTTCTCAAGCTTCTCAAGGGCAGACTTCCGTCGCTTGTCATTTTCATCTTCACTCTGGTCTTCAACTGCAGATGCTTCTGTATAACCATCCTTGGAAGATTCCGAGTCTTCATCTGGTTGTAGATCTGAAATGCCTTTTGCAGCTATTTTAGCAGCCTCCAAAGCCTGCAACAACCATGTTCCAAATGATTGAACCAAACTTACCAAGAACAACAACGACAATATATAATAAGTAGAAGAAGATAAAACAGCCACAGCCCAGCGAAGGAATGACGACTAAGAATACATTTTGACGAGAAAAGAGTTTCGAGAAATACCATAGAAATACACAGAACCACAAAATATTTTACTTGATTTATCTTCATTAACTTTTTGCAGTAAGAAGAGTTGCCAAAGAAAGGAAAAAATTTACCATCAAAAGACAATTCTGCCCTAGTTGAATAGTTTAGCTAGAAATGATTTGCAAATTCCATCTTATCGTTTCAGATCATCATCGTTGCCCATTGGACAGAAGGAAAACCAATTATAACAATGAAAAAGCAGAAGCTCGTAGAAGTCAATGTGCATCATGTTCAGCGCAGTGAAGTTTATTGTGGAGAACATACACTGTGGCTTTGGAGTTTTAGACATTCAAATTCGTAGCCAGAGATTGCCTCCATATACAATATAGTGCATTCTAGTGAATTTTAACATAGGCATTCAACAGAATTTGAGACAGTTAACATGAATAACACAAATTCGAAAATTTCCTTCTGTTCTTCCCCCAAAATAACCTTAGTAAAACACATAAAATTATAGAAATTAAGAACAAAAACTCATCATGACAGAGTGTAAAATGCTCAATGTAGAGTACAGAAAATGTTGCACTCGATATTTTTCTCATTATCATCAAGAGGTAGACTTAATAGTATAACCTAAAATCAATCCCAATAACAGATCAGAAATCTACAAAATTTTACAAAGCATATAATCTTCAAGTCGTGCAGTCCCTGCATTCCCTCTCAGTAATGACTCTAGTGCAATTCAATTTACTACATTACGAACAATTAACAAGGTAGAAAAAAGTACATTGCGAGAGATCTCTTCGGCAGCAACAGCAGCGGCTTTCTGAAGATCTGAGAGATAGGACAACGGAGAAAAACCCCAACCACCCCATCCTCCAGCACCGGCGGCGGCGCTGGCAGGTTTCGGCTCATTTTTCACTTCAGGAGGCGCCGATTTAGTTTCATCTACTGGTGCTATCTCCCCACCAGAGGACTTCCTCTCATTATCAGCCATTCCAGTACTGAAACTGTAGCCTCGGCGAGTGATTGGATCGAGTTCAACTGAAGCAGATGTCGATATTGTTTTCCAGAAGACTTTCAGCGTCGAGAAATCGTGATTCCTTCATGAATTTTTAGCATCAACTGTCTTGTATATACTTCCAGCAACCACAACGCAAGGTATTTGATTTGATTTGATGTAGTATCACGTTTCAATCGATCAGCTTACATTTCACGATTTTATTTTTATTATAATGAAGTACTTCTTTTTTGGAAAATTATTTTTGCACCCTTATCTTTTGGACTAATTATCTTAGGCCTGTTCTAGTTTGTTTTTGGAAAAAATTGGATCAAGGACAATAAGGTTTTAAAATTTAAAATTAGAGAATATATTTTAATAATTATTGTGAAAGACTTAAAATTTTTGTAATTACAGCAGCTTCAAAAACGAAAAACATACACATACATATATGCATACATAAATTTTAGATGTGTGTACACATATACACACTCATACATACATACATATATATATATGTGCATGTATATACACACATATATGTACATATATATATATATATTTATACATATACACACATATACATGCATAGATACACACACATACACATACATATATACACAAAGAGATGTATACATGTGTGTGCATAAATCTTTTACGACGTGTCATATCTTTTCTTTTTCATGTGTATATATATTTAGAAATGTATATGAGTGTGTGAAAAAAGAAAAAATTAAGATCATAATAAGTATGATCCCAGACTTGAGTTTGAAGTGTTTGTCTTCAAGATTTTCATGTTCAGCCTTGAGATTAGAGTGTCCTTTCTCAATGTTCTTGTTCTTTTATCGAGCACTTCACTTATGAAACCAAACAATGGCCTTGTCCGGGTCTAACCCAAGTTCAGAAGCTGTCTCATTTTTGTCAGTCCTCAACTTTGATTTTGGATGATCCGAAAAGCTATTTTCAAGATGATCCATTTGCTGGATCCAGCTTCTTATATATATGTATATGTATATGTATATATATGTTGCAGTTTCCTTATTTTTCTTTGTTCATTGTCCTTCTACTATAAGGTGGAGCTAGCTAGGTGGGAATGTGCGAGAAAACATAGTCAGATCATTCATGGTGAGAAAACAAGGGAGAAAGAAGAGCATCTAGCTGCTATTTAAAAGTGAAGTGCGTGCATCATGCATGTTCCATGCGCACTCGTGGGTGTATCATGCACGCATCATTCGTATGCATTCACGTATCATGTGTGTTTGTGCATGTATGTTTTTAACATATGTGTATGATAGAATAAAGCAAAATGACTTTGAAATATGATGGAATAAAGTAAATAATGCATCTATTTCCAATAGAGTCAAGAACCCTCTTTCTTGACTTTGGAATATGATGGAATAAAACAAAATGACTCACTAAATTAGCTACGCTTTTTATATTGTGAAGTAGCAGTTGATCGATACATCTTGACACAATTTTCATTATGGACCATCGGAAAACAATATCTGTGTGTTTCTAACACGTGTATACTTGCATACATCTGACCCCCCAACCCATACGCCGTCATAGACGGAAGTCTCTAAGACAATGAGGTAATGTTGTTGTATTTACAATGAGCATAGGCAACCATCTATTGAAAAATGGACCCGCATGAGCTGTTTTACATGGTGTAGAACTTAAACTAAGAGCTTGTCCTTCTGGATAAAAACTGTCCATATCATAAGAAACATACAAAATGACCAAATGTTACAACACTAGGATACAAATTCTATAAATTGGCCCAATATTGGAAAAGGACGGCGTTAACTCGTGCTTCCTGACAGTTCCCCAGAAAATGCACTTCCATATGATGCTGATCCAGTGTGGGAACTAGCAGCGCGAGATTTCTGCAGTTGGCGTAGTTTGAAGACATCTCTTGGAAGCGATTGGCCTTGATCTGCTTTAGCAGCCTCTTCATCATCATGTCCTACCGTCACCAAGAAGATTATGATCACAAGTTAGAAAGGTGATAGTGGGACATAACACAACATAAACATTACCCCATTGATTTAGAGACTTCCGTCTATGGCAGAGTATGGAGGGTCGGATGTACGAAATCATACCCATGTGTTAGAAATACACATCGTTTGTTTCCCGATGAAACATAATGAAAATTACGTCAAGCTATGTCGATCAACTGCTACTTCACAATATAAGAAGCGCAGCCAATTTAGTGAGTCATTTGCTTTATTCCATCATATTCCAAAGTCAAAGAAGAATGTGCCCTTAACTCCATTGGAAGTGGAAATAAGAAACAAAAGCCAGATAATGAGTATCAATTTTACCACCAGAATAAGAAAAAAAAGTTTTCAAGCCATTTCCTACCAGCCTCCAGTAGAAAAACATTCGCAAAATGATCGTGTGGATGGAATGATCTCAACCTCATACATAGTAACAAATTCAGGCAGCCTTTGAACATTAGGAACAGATAGATATCAGTGCATGGCAGATGCTACTGCAATGGGCTCAAACAGCCTATAGATTCATTCAACTAAGTCAGGTAGACAACCTATATTCCATTTTCATGGATCTAATTCCCTATGCCTCACAATATTCCCTATTTACACGAAGGAGGGGAATAGATGGAACACAAAGAGGACACAGAAGAAAAGGGGGAAATAAAAAGAGTAACAAGACTTCCAAAGCAATGCACACGGAAGTTAACGTACTTTCTTGATATTTCCTCTTCTCGGCATGCCTATCTCTTGGCTTGAACTTGGCAGAACTAGAGACCTCACTTGTGGTTGGAGCAGGACCAGCTTGTGCTTGCTGAGAGATTGATTTCCCCGTTGCCAAAGGTAAGTTACTTTGCAGGCATATGGATATCACAAAATCAACATTTGGTGATGGACCTAATATATGCATCAATTGTTAGAAAACTAGGCAAAATATTGCAGAAACTTCAGAAAAGAACCAGGAATACCATGCACTAGCGGAAAGATTTTATAGCCAGGAGCGCAACTAAGTATCAGAATCACGAGTGTAGAACATTGCTGCCAGACCAAAAAAAGCACCCAGCAGACTCAATAACAGCTATAATGATATAAGAATTAGCATCCTCGCACATCCAACACTGTACTATATAATCCAATAAGATTTCGTTGTTTCATCAGGTTATCAGAGCACTAAGATCTTGGGTCACTGCATCAATCTTGATAGGCTAGTATTATCCAAAAGCTAAGCCAATTCAATTCCCTTATATGTTCGAAAAACTGAAATTTGTGAAGAAACATAACCACTGGCTTGAACTACATACTAGCATGAATAATATTCCACCAATTGACAAGCAATTGCTGGCTGGAAATAAACTAAATGTTCAGGCCGGTGCAAAAATATTGCCAAAAGCAGAGGAGTTCTTCCTTTTTAGATTGTGCTGCAGGAGACGGCGACCAGGGGCTGGGAGGTTGGAGGGGTAGAGAAAAACAGGACTGATAATTAAAACTATCTAATTTCCTCACACCTCTCAACAGCGTATTTTCCATGTTAGAAATAAAGCCCCACTAGATGGGCAAGGAGAGAAAATACACGGCAGTTGGGAAACATACATATTAAAGATGTGCATGTGTGTGTGTCAATAGATTAAGCAATGTGCCCTAATAACTCATCAAAAGGGATAGCTCCTGGACTACATTGCGGTATAGAAGGATGCAGTCACATTGAGTAAAGTTAGGAAAAAATGTACTCCCTTCGTCCCAAAATATTTGTCCATATCAAACTTGCATATAATAAAAGTTAGTTAAAACATTAATTTAATGCTTGTAATTCCCAATTTACCACTAAAAAAGCCTATGGTGTTACAAATCCACTCATTTAATGAGGCCAAGTTAGTATATTAACCACTATTATTTTACCATATATAGAATGTGGACAAACATTTTGGGGACATCCCAAAATAGAAAGGTGGACGGTCTTTTCGGGATAGAGGAAGTACCATTATGCTACAAAAGAAATAAATGCACCGGAAAAACAGTAGTATTTGCTAGATGGAAAAAGAAGAATTGAGTGACACCTGCAACAGATGGCAAGTTTGCAACAAATGTTGCTAATGCAGGTGGCAAGCTATTAATGGCATGATGGTGCCCATTAGCTGCTGCAGCAACACCAAGTGAAACACCAGAAGGCAAATTGCTCGAAATGCCAAGCTGCGCAGGAGCCTGGAGATCTAAACCAAATCAAGCATGTATATCAAGAAAAATCAAACGTGTAGAAATCAAGCATGCTAAAAAGCACTATTCCAAATGTCAAACTTGCAATAGATCTTGTAAACTGCCTGTCATGTTATTTTACTTAAAGCTGCCTTATTAACATAGTTCGTTCCAAGGCAGGGGGGGAAATAGAAAAAGAAGAAGAAGACAAGAAAAGTGGTCAAAATAACCCTCTAAAAATGGCAAACAAAACACAGACATCCAAACGGCAAAGGAACAAGTGTTCTTTTTTTCTCTTCTTCTTCTCTTTAATCTTTTATTTTTTATTTTGTAGGGAAGAAACAAGTGTTGGTACTAAATAAAATCCACAGAAGTCACTGATAACAACAAGGCAGCACTGGATGACGGAACAAGATTTTCTCTTTTTAACCTTAAGCGCTTTCACTATCTGTAGATACAGAAGTAGCGGCACAACAGATAGCTATTTGGTGACATAACAATGTGATCTTAAGAAAGGAGATACGAGGATCAATCCCCAGCCACAGGGATAATGGTCTAGATAAAGCAATGAAAATAAGTTTTTCTCCTGACCTCAAAAAATAAATATATTTTTGGAACAGTGAATAAGAATTTCAGCCAAAGAAAAGGTATCCGACAACCCATATAATCCTGATTTAGGTAAAAATGAAAGGGAATAGCTCCAATTTGTCTATGCTGAATTTTTACGAAGTCCCATCTATCAATTCTGCACAAGCAGGTCTCTGAATATTGATTGATCATTTTCTTTTCACGTGAACAAATATTAAACTCAAAAGTGAAATTCAGAAGAACATGTCCTACCAATCTTTTGCCTAGGATCATAAATCACCATCCTTGAAGTATCTGGATAAACAACTTTGGCAGCATTCGAACTGTCAGGAACTCCAGGAAAATTCCTGTCTGGGCTCAGGAGAAGATGGTCAGTTTGCTGTCAAATTTTGGCCATAATATTCAAGACATGTATTTACTTATCAATACTCTAAAAGTACCTGAAGGGCCAACCCCTTCAGCAAGAGCAGGTCTTTCAATCTTCTTATCGATGTTTTTGGAAAGCCACTACAATAGAAATATTAAATTAACGATTAATGTACACCAAAGATTGTCAAAGGTTTAAACACTTATCTCATTTTGGTCCATTTTCTAGAAAAAGAAATAAGAAACATGCATCAGGCTAACACGCATAGACCCTCTTCCTTTTTCTTCTTCTTCTTTCTTTTTTTTTTTCTTTTCTAGTGTTGGGTCAGGGAAGGAGTGAAGGAGAACTTATTTATATGAATCACTACCTCTTGCCTTGCTAAATGATCCAGATCCTTGGAAGAGCAAGGCCACAGGTCCATGAAACTATACCGTGAAACAACATCTTGGAGTGAACTCCCAAGAGCTGATTCTTCCTCGCTACCAGTTCTAGAAAGAGCCTCCTTTCGTCTCTGCTCAACCTGTATCAGGTTAATAAAGGAATATAAGCAAGTACCTGAAACATAAACCTAGAGAAAATCTACATGTGCAAGTGCGACAAGAAAATAATCACATGATATGCCTTCGTTCACTCTGGAGAAAAATTGCATATGTATCGGTCAATTCTTGAAGTCTCAGAAATACCTTTAACATACTTGCAAGGTCTCCATACGTTTGCTCAAACTGAGTAAACCTTTTCCAGATCTACAAGAAGAGAACGAGAGAGATGAACAACAAAAGGAGCATTAGTAGGCATGCATGTATGGCTAATCACAAAAGAATTTAATGAATGCCAAGTATCATGAAACTCCCCCCCCCCCCCCTCTTACCCCCTCTCTCTTTCTCCTCCAAACCAAAAAAGAAAGAGACCAGTTTAAAAATACTACTGTAATTATAACTTCCTTCTAATCATCTAATATTAGCTGACGCACAGAAGACAATTAAAAAAGGCATAGATTTATTATCCCCTAACAACCCTTTTTTTTTTTTGGCTTAATTGCATCTAATCTGGGGCACTACTGTCTTCCGAAACAACGTAACATCAGCCGCCCTACAACCTGGCATTTCACCACTGCCTTGTTAAAGTGCATGACTAAAACACCCACGATGAATCAAATAAAACCAGCACCATCCTCTGTTCTTTTCATCATTCCTAGTTCCATCAAAGAAGGCCATCACCATAAATCTGCAATCACAGTATCATAACAGTCAAACATAAGCACCAATGCAGACATCAGCACCTGCATCTAAATGTCGTGCCTTCATGCATCATCCTTACCAAAACTCCTCACCACCGAAAGGTAGCCTGTCGGTGTGCTTTTGCTCTTAAAACTTTGACTACATATGAAATTCACTTCTTAAAAAGGTATCATACTAGACACCATGGCTAAACCACATTTGTTCTGATGCAACGTCATTGTTGATCAGATTTGGAGGAGTTAGGAACAGGCAGAAATGGCGGAGAACATGTAAATCAGAAAAACTGCTAATGGAGGGGTCTAAGATAATAACGGAAGCCTGGAGGGTTGAGTCACTGGGACATTTACCGAATGATACACCAGCTAATTGTGGAATGCCATGTCAAAAGGATCTCATTTATGCAAAGGAAAGCAAAAAAAAATATGTTTTTCTCTCCCCTGCAAATCTAGAGACATGGAGCTTAGAGATGGACTGGACCACCCATCTGGTGCCCATCCGCTATTCCTTAAATAAAAGCAAGGTATGGATCTTTCATAACAAAGTTTAGCAGTTGTGCACATATTAGGGGAAGGGTTGTTTAGAATATTTCCGAAAACTCAAGAAGTACTGGTAGTATGATCAACAGATAGGGAGGAAGATGTGCTTGACCTTAGGAGTAAAACAAGTGAATACTGCACTTTTTTGGAAGTCAAACAAAGAAGTGGTATTCTTTGTACTATTTTTTTTTTTTTGTAAATTAAAATTTTATAAATATAAGCCAAAACGTGGCAATTTACAAAAGATGTTACCACAGCCGGCAACATGATGTTTGACGGAAGCAAAACATAGGTGGCAAGAACAATATTCTTTGTACTATTTAACAACAAAGATTCCCATCTTATCCATAGGATCTATTGTTTCTAGGTACGCTCAGAAGTACATCTAACCTCGTCTGATTCATCAGGTGGGAGCAAGCTTAGTGCTCTCTCAAACAATGCGCGGATATTTCTGTCATCATTCAAGCGAGCTAGAAAATCTGCATATCTGCAGAATAGGAAAAAAAAACTTGGGAATTAACACATGAACACGTGTCTACATAACTTCAGTAAGGACTAAATTCTACTGTGAGTTTTGGTGCATGCAGAAGAAATGGTGGGTTGGCAGGGAATACAGCTTGTAAGTTTTAATGTGCCTGGATAAGCTTCTGCGAGTTAGGAGTCCACTTGCAATGGGTTTTTTAAATTGATCAAGACCAACTAACTTTTTACAAGAAGACTTGGTATGACATTAGTAGCTTCCAAACGGGAATCATGAAGTTTCATACTAATACTTGTCAGGCAGCAATTAATTGACCTCTAAAGTGAATTTTGTACGGACAAAGTCTTTGCAATCCTTATCTACTTGACATCATCAATTCTCAACTAATAAACACGATAGAAGTAACCACCACCAACACCAACACCAACACCACCACCACCACCACCCATGTACAAATGGAGTTGCTAAAAATGTCATTGCAAGGTACAGTAACATCACCTCATAAATCATAGTATTCCATTTTAACTTCATAATTTCTAGGTTTTTGTAGAAGATCTACTAAGTAAATTCTTCAGGTATTAAACTTTTGGTGATTAGAAGATTCCTCAAACAGATGTAAGGTTGAGCACCTTTGTGATGTTCCTCATGTTTCATGAACATTGAACAATAACTGTACATTCTTTCGTAAATATGGAATGCTATTTAGAGCAAAAAGTAGTGTAAGTGTCTTGGTATATTTCTCCAGTCACAAGGTCAACTCCCAGCTACTTTAACGTAGAAAGTAACAAAATAAAAAATAATAATAATAAAAGAATTACAAGGGTAAAATTCAGGAATGATTAAAATGTACTACATGACCAAAATCCAGAACTGCTACATCATTGGTGACTTCAAAAGTGAACTAAAGAATTTATGCACACAAAAATGTTCAAGATATTAGAAATCTTTTTCTTCTGCCCCATTTTCTTCTCTTCACCTGCTCCCTAGTTTTGTCAGAATAGCTCTCATTAGCTAGTTTACAACAAGTCATTGTAGAGAATGAGTAAGGATATGTCTTGATCATTAGGTCCTCAAGATAAGCACAAAAACTTGTAATATTAACCAAAAAATCTTTACAGAATCTCTCTACAAGAAATGAGAGTCTTACTCGAGAATATACGACGGCTCGTGCATGAAACGTTTCATCCCAGCTTCAAACACACGGTGTGCAAGCTGGAAATATGGAGAGAAGTTATGAGAAGACACTTAAACAACATTACCGTTCAATGCTTTGGCAAAGATAGAACGAAACTCCATGCAGTTTTATATTCTCGGACAACAATAGTAATACAGGAAAGTTTTTTAGCGAGTTATGAACAATTCAGTGTGAATTCCTGCATTACAACCAAAGTAAGGCACTAGGTTCAATGTCTAATCACATTTTAATATTTTAGCGAGTTATAGACGATCCAATGTCTTAATCACATTTTAACATTTTATTGAAGAAAATACAAGGCTACTCCTTGATAAAGGTTCTCTTTAGCATCATTAGGATGATCTATATCTTCGTCAATCATTTCAAACTAAACCAGTGGGCCAAGAATGTATATCCATTTTATTGTGAAAAAAAAATATTTCCAGAATCTCAAAGGAGAAATTGGGAGAGCAAGGACCACGAGGAAACTTTTCCGAAGGTTATTTAAGGAAGAAACAAGGCAGTAGACCTAGAGACGTATCATAGAACTTGGGATTTTTCCACACAAAAAAAACGTAAATAATCTCAAGCATCAAAAGATAACTGCCAGGGCTTGAAGTAGTTTACATCTTCTGTTTCTTGGTCTCATTTGCTTGAAAATGAAAAGGTTGGACAAAGAGGGCTTCACGAAGAATTCACTTAGAGAACAGACCTAAATTGTGGTGTAGAATACTACATGTTTGCGAAAATAGAATTGGAGGGCAGCTATATGTTTGTGCTTTACTTTCTTTTCTGCTTTGCATAATTAAATGAGGGTGGTATAGCCGGCTCTAGGTGGTAAAGGAGGGCTGTTCTCAACGAAGTTTAAACTGAGAGAGAGAGAGAGAGAGAGAATGCAGGATGTGTTAAGAATGTCGCAAAAAAACTTCCTAATCATCGTTCTTTTTATATATAAAAAAGAGGACCCTATGTCTATCAATACGGGACAACATTAAACAAGAAATAGCACAAAAGTTCAAGCTGATGATGGATGTATTAAGCACCTTTGCGTCCTTATCGAGACAAAATGCCATTGTTGCATAAGCAACATAAACATGGTATGTGCAACTTGGAGACTTGAGTGAGTCCATGAAGTATTTGCGAGCTGCGTCCACCCCTTCTGTTCTTCTTAAGAAGCGAATGAACTGCAACATTGAGCATATTAACATCACAAAAGCTAAAGTCCTACACGCCTTGGAAGTTACAAACTCCAATAGAAACTCGAGTATTCTTCCAGATTTTCTTAATCCGGTCATCATATGCAAAGTAACTGTACCTGTATATGTGAAAGAGCTGTAGCATTGGCATCCACAGCCAGAAGACTTTCATACACTTTCTTAGCAGCCTGCATCAATTGCATAAGAGTCAGATAAGAAAGAAAAAAGAATAATGGATGAAAGCGCACAAAACTTAACTAACCTGAACAGATCCACGGGACTCCTCCAACTCAGCGTAGGCATATTTGAGCATTTCTGAATCTGTACATGATAGATCAAAATCTCAAGTAAGAAGCACAACAATCACAAAACCATGGAGGAGGAAGAAGAGACAAGAATCAGCGTACTGCTATTTCAACATCAAGCAGAAATTATAAAGAGGGTCAGTACCTACACAACCCTTTTTTAAGAGTTTCATTCAATAGAACATGAGCCATTTACAAAAAGAGTAACCTCCCAAGAAAAATGACATCTGCCAGTGTCATTACTTAACATTTGGAAAAGAAAAACAGCAAAAGCTCTCTTGACTGAAATAAGAAATAAACAAACAATACCAGGAAGCGCTTTCAGAGCTCTGTTGAAAATTTTAATCGCAGCGTCTATTGAACCACTTTTAGCTTGCCATGTGGCATAGTCATACCATATGTCAGGGTAATGGTATAAGTACATGAGACACTGCGAGAAAGGAAATCAACCCAAGTTAGTCAGTCACATATGATGTTTTAAAATACAGGAGAAACAACAGTAGCAAGTTCCCTAGAGTTACAGATAATTCAAGCTAGAGTAGGAAAGCAAACAAAGCATCTAGGTCAATTTCTCTATAACCAGACAGATGACCTAGTCAAACAGTTTATTCTGTAATCTGTTTAGACATTTATTATGAGCCTGTAAACTCTTCATCGTAAACAACATTTTGGCTAATACAGGAAGAGATAGACTTCTTTAAAAAAAATTTAATCATTTTATTTATTTTTTATTTTTTTTGAGGGGTGGGAGAGGGAGATGAGGGGGGAGAACCTAATTAAATTTTCTCTGGCCAAGCCCCTTAGGGCTTAACAGACTTCCACAGAATCACACTGATTGCTTTCAAGGTTTAAAGGTTTTAAATTAAGACCTTCTTTTGTGCCAAAGCAGAAGTCTTTGAACACAAGTTAAAGCTAGGCCATGCCTCTAATCATTCACATCTCGGGAAGTAAACTGCAGACAGTTTTCTCCATGAACAGAAGAGGTCACCCGTAACCCTTTTTCATCTGCACCAACAAGCCAACAAACATTGTATTATTACTGTTGAAAGATCCTTTCTACCCGATTCCTGTCTACCCTTGGAGTTGATGGAAACCGAAGGATTCGAGTTATAGAACCAAATTACCAAACAAATTAACTTTTATGTCGATGAATAAGAGGTAGATGTCAGTCAAAATAGAAATGCCATAACATCTCATTGAGCACCAAAAAAAGGGGGAAATTGAAATGTGAACTCATAGACAGTCTCAGAAGGCACCTGTTCATATGTAAATGCTACTTGTCTATTTGCAAAAGCACTATCTATCCTCTGAGGGTTTCCTCTGAGAAAAGAAAAAGATAGTCAACACAAGACCATGAATGACATTCAGAGAAATAAAACTGCATGCTGATCAAAATTTTGATTCTGGAAAACATTGAAAAATCTGATGATGTTTTAAATTGGAGAAAATAATTGTACATTTGAATTAAGCATATCAATCCAAACAAAAGTGAACACAACATCACTCACTTTTCAAAAGCTAAAAACCTTTTCCACGCCATCCACTGTGTTTCTTCCTGTAAATGGTAGATATGAAATAGATTCATAGACACTAGCATTTCTATACATCCAAATTTAGAAAGGCGCATCTATGATATACAACACAATGAAGCATCTACAGAAAGACTTGTAAGTTATCTCTTTTCCTCCCAGTAATTATAGTCACATACAACAGGAAAAGGAAAAAGTCATCCTTTAGATCATTCATGCTATCTTCTACAGTTCATAAAGCAGCAAAAGCAAGATTTTTTCCCCCTCTCTTTCTTTTTCTTTTGTGTTTTTTTTCCCATGCAAGACCTGAGGCAATAAGCTCCAATGAACAATTTTAAATTTCGATCCAAAAGGTAGTGCATGAGGATTACCTGAGGAAAACCAGATGGAGGCACAGCAAGCATGTTCCAGTCAATTTCATCTATGTACTTTTTTCGTTCCCTTAGTACAGCCCTTGCACTGTTATATTTAGCTTGATATTCAGATAACAGCCCTTTAGCCTGCACAGATATATATCATTAGATCACCAGGTAGACAGCATAAGTATAAGAAACATCAGGCAGCAGCATACTGAATGTCGATTTCTGCTGAGGTCACTAGCACACAGATAAAAGCAAGTACAACAAATCTGTTGGGCCAAACGACCATACTCATATACAAATAGCTGCTGGGTTTTTCACCAAGAATTAGACTCAGAAGTCACTATCAATGTTGAAATTAAATCAACAAAAATATTGACCAGTGGGAGATACTTATTTTTTTTCCAACTATGACATACTTAAATAAAATCAAGCATAAATTACATTTGAAATCAAGAGAGTACCAAGGCACGGCCAACTGAATTCTCAAAAAATTCGTATTCCCTCCAAATTTGCTCTATGTTGAATGTAGGTGTCACAATAGCTTTTTGATACGCTTTCCGAACAGCAGTCATTCTTTGAGTTTCTTCTATAGAAGTTGGAGCCTGATAGATAACATGATATTAAACAGCAGTACAAGACTAAAGGCACTTTATCTGGTAAAAAAGCAGAATGAAATATTTCCTAACCGGTAATGACTTCAAAAATGTAATGTACTCCATCCACAGAGGACCAGATGCAATGTCTGCCCCTGTTAATTCACAAAAGCAATTAAATATTTTCTATGGTCATGGTCAGACACAAAGTTAGGTGTAATAATAAATTTGTAATATTGAACTGTGAGGAAAAAGACCAATGCCATTTTTTTTCATGTCTTTCATCGGCTAGTATTTGGAGTTCAATTTTGCAAGGTACTACATAAACCCAAAGGCCCTATAAGTGGAAGGTCATTCTTGAATAGCTGAATATAGAAGAATGGAGATCAAAGTTTCAGAAAGAGCTCGTGAAACTCTGCCTGGCTGCATCGGTTTATGGCATTTGGAAAGAGAGGAACAAAAGGATATCGCAGAAGACCAATAGGGGCTCAGGTCTGACTGAGAAAGGAATAGTAGCAAACATGAGATGTTTCCTAAACTCGTGGAGAGGAATGAGAAAGGAAAGATCTAACTGGGAAATTGCTGCCAACATGTGCATTGATCCTAATGTGTTTGTGAACAGATAGAGTGGTGGATAGGGTGTTTCCGGGCAAGCGGGTTTCTGTTGGAATTGCCCTAATATTGTAAATGATTACCTATCAATGAAATTTTACTAACAAAGAAAGGAGCCGGCCACGAGACATACACAGTTATCATAATATAAAATTCCTAGCCTTAGATCCAAAAGGAAAATAAAATCCCTAGTCTTGTTCCTGAAGATCCCTATATATGTATCATTGTGATTACAAGTTCGTGTAAGCTCTGATGCACTACCTAGTAGTATAACATTTTCAAAATCACCATTCCCCTTGTGAGATAATTTCATTAATAGACCACAGGTATACCATGCGCCGACTGAAGATTCCGTACATAAACCAAACAACTGAATTCTAACTATTAAAGACTGATATCTAAAAAAAAATCAACAAGTCTTAATAATTGCAACTGATGGTAATATGCTAAAAATATAGCCTAAGGTAATCAAGACAGTAGGCATACCAATGCAATTAAGCAGGAAATCAAAAGCCTTCCTAGTCTCCTCCTGGCCTTCTATACCTCTCTTTTCATTAACTTTCCTAATATATTGGATATAGCAGCGCCTGTCATACCAATGGTGAAATAATGTAAGACTTCCAATAACGACAAAGAGAAGAAGTGACAGGGAAAGGAGGGGGCGGGCAGGGGGAGATGAAGAGGAATGATGAAGCGTTGAAGATAAATTAAAAAAATGAACAAGTGCGCAACATGGGAGAACGCTCAAGGTTAATACGTTCGACCTTACAAGTCAAAAACTTCCAACACTCGATTTCACTTCGAGATTAGAGCTTCTTTTTAATTGAAAGCATATTGAGAATATTTTTATTTCCTTTTTCGACAATAAATTTGAGAACTTTGTAACATAAATGTGACACAACAGTTAATTTGTACAAGGTGAATGATAGGGGTAAACATGCATAAGTTAAAGATTACAAGAGCCAAAGTTCTTAGGGAAGAAAGATCCACGAAATGTGAGGACTTAGGCCCAATGACGAAAATTGAGTTGAAAAGTGGCTGTGCGGGACTCTCAAAGTCAAGGTCCTGCTTACTTTCAAGCATATCCACTGCACATTCTGTGCAACTTAAAGATGACAGTTTTTGATAGAAAAATGTGCTTGAATAATGGATAAGAAAAAACCAACCACCAAAACCAGAACTCCTGCCACATTTTTATACAATTAATCTAACTTGTAAGATTAATAGATAAATAAGTTATCTTTCTCTTCTGAATCCATCTATCAACCAATCACTGCTTAGATCTTTGAGGACGTCTTCATGTGTCATACAAGTCCATGGTCACCAGACCATCACAGCGTTCATGAAACCACCACAAGGGGATCACAAAGTTCATCACAAGACTATCAGCTGATTAATCAAAGCCTCGGATGGCTGCCTTCCCACGCCATTGTCTCACAAATTTGCTTAGACTCACGAACACACCTAACCCATCCTCTCCCCCACATTTGTGATTGACTGTGGTATAATGGATGATATTTGGATGGTAGCTGCTTTCTGTACATAGCAGTTTAGTTGGGTTCTGACCAGATGATGGTAGATATAAGACGAAGTGATGGTGTTAGTTGTGATGTTGATGGCAAGAGAGGCTAAGGATTTATATTTCCTTTACAATTTAAATGTTACTTTTAACAGAAATTAAGTAGTAACACTTGGATCCAAAGATGTGCGGAGGTAAAGGTAGATTTTCAAACATGTGGAGGCTAAGGATTTACTTGCTCTATTTTAAGGTAAAGGGGGTTGATCAACCATCTTAAGAAACAGAAAAGGAAACACACAGATGCCTGGTAGTTAAAACACAGAAGATATACCAAAGAGGAACATTGAGACAGTTCATCAAGCAGCGGCTAAAAACTTGTTTTACTGCATCGTCATGATTTACACTCATGAGTGCCTCCACATATTGCTTCCAATATTTTGCCTGAACAAGACAGAGCTATACAATCATAAGTCGTACGCGATGCCACATTCACTGACCATATGTCTATGCAAATTTAAACACTTGTTTTCATGATGAAGCGACTCAGGATACAAAGCATGCATATGAGGCGCATAAAATATGAAAAAATAAGCTTGGACTGCATAGAAAAATTCAATGATATACCTCAGGGCATGAAACTTCTGATGGTAAAAAAATTAGAGCTTTAACCAACTAACTAAAAGGAAATTTGCAAAAACTAGAACATTAAATGTAAAACGTAAATTAACCAGGATAATAAGAATGGTATACCGCAGTAGGAAAAGTAGCCAAAAGTTGTTCATATATCGGAACAGCCTCTGCAATTGGTAAACGCTACACGAGAAACAAAAGGAAA
The DNA here is from genome assembly GCA_036186865.1 of Eustoma russellianum. NCBI lineage: Eukaryota > Viridiplantae > Streptophyta > Magnoliopsida > Gentianales > Gentianaceae > Eustoma > Eustoma russellianum. The sequence continues at coordinate 38,508,446 of AP025048.1, read as the reverse complement.
TAATTCCCAGGTAATCAATTGATCATTAATAAAGAAAACGAGAATGATGCAAGAGCGCCATACCAGTGCCTCTTTGGCAAGAATTTCGGCTGCTTCAACATTGTATTTGTCCGCCATGATATCTCTGTCCCCAAACTTCTACTGCCAAAAAGTGAATTAATCAGTGGAGAACAATGAATCAGGTGCTTTCTTCTTTCAAATACAGTTGAAAAGAATTAGTTCGATATAGTAGGAGTGGACGCTAACATTATTAATGAGGCAAGTCCGGTGAGTTTAGGTTACTGATCCACGTCGGAGACGCCGTCTCGGCGGTGCTGGTTCAGCTCACAATTGTAATGTAGTTATAATCGGGCCGGGGTGATTAGCGCACTGCAGAAATCACTTCGGCCCTATTTTTTTATTGTCTAATGGACTGAAATTAAATTTTGTTAAAAATGGGGTTGGGATCACCTCACCCCCTTTGTGACCACACGACACATGGCAGCAATGAGGGATAGTGAGGCTAGATGAGGGTTACCTGCATCTAGCATCACCACCCCTCCTTGCTGCCACGTATCGCGCGGTCACGCGTCACCGCACCCTCCTTGCGGTGAGGGGATCCTATCCCTTAAAAATGTGTTCTAATTTTAGTCATAAACATAAATATCTAAGAAAAAGACAACCCAAGGTCTAAAATCTCAAAGTAGAAAATTGTCTAGTGTATACTTTATTTTAATCAGTCTAACGTCTATTTTCGTCAAACGAAAAACATAATCAGGCAGTAATAGAATATAATCGATATACTGAATATGGTGTTGGTTGTTGTTGTTGGTGCTAGTTGCTGAGCTGGACCGCTCCATATGTTTGGATTGCAGGACTAGACTTGGATAAACCTATTTTTGAGGTTTTGAACCGAGTTTGTCAACCTAGGTTGTTTGGCTAGCTAAACATGCTTTTGCTCAGGATGTTTGAGCTAGATTGAAACAAGGTTTATGTTCACTTTGTCGAGTTGGAACTAGGGCTGTAAACGAGCCGAACGAGTCGAGCATTGCGTTGTTCAAGCTCGGTTCATTTAACTTAGCAAACGAGCTGAGCTTGTTCGTTTATTTAAATGAACATATTTAAGTGTTCAAGCTTGGTTCGTTTAACTGACGAACAACATTAACGAGCCGAATTTCTTAAACGAACGGTGCCACTTACCGAGTTCGAATAGAAAAAATGTGTTCAAGCTCTGTTCATTAACTTTTTATCCGAGGCAAGCTCGAACTCGAGCTCGAGCCAAACGAGCCGAACAACCGAACGGCTTGGTTCATTTACAGCCCTAGTTGGAACTAGCTGGACTTGTGTTTAAGCTCCTAGACCATATCTAACTCAACCAATGTTAAACATCTCCTATGGTTTTCTTCTTGAGCCGAGACAAGTTAGACAGGGTCCTTGTTTATGTAGCCATGTTAATATCCATGTTTGGGTTGTTTTATCGACGTTTTCATTCTTAATGGAGTCAATGACACATTTTTTATTGACTTTGGTATATGGTGGAATAAAACAAAACGATTCACTAAACTGGATGCGCTTTTTATATTGTGAAATTACAATTGATCGATACAGGTTGACGCAATTTTCATTACGGTTCATCAAAAAATGAACTTGTATGTTTGTAATGTATGAGTATCGTTGCATACATCCAGCCTTGCATATCTTGTCATAGACTGAAACTTCTAAGCTAATGTGATAATGTTATTATTGGTGGTCTTATCGAGCAACGTAAAGTTTCAAATCTTTGCACTTGCAAAGGTTTTTTTCCCCCATTTTATATTGTTTTGTCTTTTATCTTATATGGCCATTCATTTCGTTTTGAGTTTTTCTTTTGTATAATACCATTACCTTTCAATGGTTTGTCATTTCCATTTTATATAATGTTGTATTCTCAGTTTGTTTTTATGTATTTATGAAATACATCTTCATCATGTAGTGGCTTATATATATATATATATATATATATATATATATATATATATATATATATATATATATATATATAAACGTAAAAGGGGATGAGTTGCTTCTTTGTGTAATATTAAACCGAGCTAATAAAAAAACATAACTAAACCAAAACTAGATTCCAAACTAGATTCCAAGTCTAATTTAACCGATAATTCAAATAACCAAACCAAAAAACAAATTCTAATTTAATGTGTTTCATTTGAATTAAATACTTGATCCTACAAATGACAGACTTCTCCAAACTTAACGATCTCATGTACTAGTAAAAATACAAAAATAAACTGATGTCGTTTTTGAAATGTGTTAGGCTGATGTCGTTTTTGTTTCGTTAATTATTATCAACTGATGTACGCATATTGATTGATATGCTAACACAAGATCCAATTTTCCCCAAAATACAAAAATAAAACGGACACGTAAATCTACCTGCATTGAGCGAAAAATAACACTACAGGAGAATCAAAATGTAAGTATAAATGAAATATGCATCGAGAAGAAAAGAAATTAAAACGTAAAAAGAACATTATTTTTCTTCTTATAATAGTGTCCATCTGATTCTTCCTGTAATTTTCACATCTTATCCTAAATTCCTAATAACAAAAACTTTTATACTAAATTCCAAAAATAACCCTCAAACTATCCTTGTAGACACAAGATTGAATCCCAAACCTTAAAAGCTTATAACGAATATTGCAGAAAACGTAAACTCTTACTAAACCCTTCAAACTCGTTTGAATATAATAAGATCTCTTACTAAACGTTTAGTTGGTGGTTTAGAAATTAAAGAATAAGTATCAAATGAATAATACGTATTTTTTATGTTTGTTTGAGTTTCATTTAGGTATCAAATTTATAGATTGATAGTGAAATCTTGGATATCAAAACTCATTCCTCTATTTATGCGCGTCACAGTATGCAGTCGTCGCGCCATCTTATGTCGCCAAACCACGACTGCAGCACCACCCCCACCCCACCCCCACCAACTTCCCGTCACCACTATGCCACTGTCACCATGTTACTGTCACCATGCTACCACCCCGCTGCCACCATGCCACCGTGTGCCACTACTGTACACCACCGTGTGTGAGCATGCGTAATAATCTCATTTCTTTTCAAATGTGTTTTAAACAATATATATGGTAACGATACTATTCCAGCTTTTATACCAAACGTATATAAATTTACAGCTGAAATTCATTTCGATTATAACATCTATTATTCCGGTTCTAATACCGATACATACATTCAAACCAAACTAGGCTTTATACTTCGCTCTCCGTCGAATACTTATATTTCAAAGGGATGAGATCTCCTAACCCACAATCTCCTCATATCATGAGTCACCGTATGATACGTGCCAGCAGAGGTGGGTGGTGAGGCACTGAGGCTAGATGCAGGTGACCCTCATTTAGCCTCACCATCTATCTCTGCTGTTACATGTCGCACGGTGACGCATGAGGTGAGGGATTAGCGGTGTGGGGATCATAACCTAATTTCAAACTCATCAGGATATAAAAAAGCGACAACAAAACCTGAACTCTTCTAATCTCAAGACTCGAATAAGTTGCGACCTCGGGAGTAATCCCGTGCCCGTGGACGTGGTTTCATTCCCTGCAACTCCCAAAACATTGTTTAGACCACAAGCATCCTTTGCTTCTCTTCTTCTCCTTTCTGTTCTTCCTTTTCCAGATTTCATATTATTTCTGCAGTCTCCTTTTATCTGCATGCAATTTACCTCCTTACATAAAAAAACCCACAAAAAATCCGCACACGAATTTTCTTGTTTCCTGTTGGCAAAATGGTTTCAGACTCTGAGCTTATTAATCGACTTCAAGAAATCCTAAAAAGCTCTGACCTTGACAAGACGTCGGCGGCTTCTGTTCGCCGGCAACTCGAGGGAGAGTATGGGGTTAGTTTGAATGATCGAAAGAAGTTTATCAGTGAGCAAATTGACGGTTTTTTAGCTACCCATTTCTCCCAATCGAAAAATGGCAATGACCAAACAGCTCCAGCTGAGCAGTATGAAGAAGAGGAAAAAATTGGTTCTGATAATGCGAAGAAAGAGGTTGAATCTATAGAAATGGAAGAAGAAGGAAACGATAATAATGGGGCTCAAGAAAAAGAAGCAGAGGAGGAAGAAGGAAGTGATGAAGAGATTAATCTAAAAAAGAATAGGTCTCTTTCGTTTTTGTTGATTGTACGTTTGGTCTTTTTTTTGGTGTGTGATGGCATAAAATTTTGATTTATTGAAAAGGGTATTTCTTCAATTGGCATAACTTTTCATTTACTGCGAGTCTTATTTAGTTGACCTTTCTCTCTTGTTTTACTTGAACTTCTATGTCCTGAAGTTTTGTTCTTTACTGTGCGTTCATTCAGTTCCAGAGGAAAACGGTTTGTTTCCTTCTAATTGGTGTCTTGATAATTTAAACTGGCTAGTGGTAAGAGGATTTTATTTCACCAGTTTATGAGGGACTCCGCTGCTTTAGAATTGTTGGGCTAGTTAAAATTTTATGCACCTTTTCATCCAAATATGGTGATAAACGAGTGTGTTTTCTCCCTCTTATATTATCATGTGCTGTCTGCAGTTTACGGCAGTGTTGATTGTGATATCCACATGAAGAGGAAACAATTCTTTAAGACACACAAACCATAGTCTTTATTGTCCTGAGTTGGAAGGTTTTTAATGCTGTTCTCTTTTCTCCACACGATTTTGGGCTAGGGAAAATTGGTTAAGCTTTATATTTTGGTTTCAAAACTTCCTGGTAATTGTATTGTTAGTGATAATTACATACATCAACTAAGTAGAAACAGTGGCGGTCAGAAAGAGGGACTCCTAGAGAGAGAAAAAGGGCATTTTTGAGTTTCTTACTGGCCATCAAAACATCAGAGTTCACCAAGAGAGAGTGAGAGAATGCAGTTTGTTGTGCCAAGTACGCAGCCACAACAGTGATAATGTCTGGTGAAAAGTTTTCAATGTGACATCTCTCTGATGCACACTAAAGAACTCCTGGTATCTACTGCATGCATGAACTCTTGACACTGACTTTGTGTCCCTTCCAAACGTAGGAAGTCTGACAAGGTGGACAAAATTGTAAAGAGAAAAGGAGGTTTTAGCAAACCATCAGCACTTTCTCCTCAACTTCAGGAACTTGTTGGAGTGCCTGAACTTGCTAGAACCGAGGTATGCTAGCCTCCTAAAGTCTTGCCTTTTCACAAAAATTTCTTTCTATGACTATATACGTCTTTGATCTTGTAGGTTGTCAAAAAGATCTGGGCATATATACGAGAGAAGAATCTGCAGAATCCAGACAATAGAAAGAAAATCAACTGTGATAAAATCTTGCGTGCTATCTTTCAAGTTGATACTGTTGACATGTTTAAAATGAATAAATTGCTATCAAAGCACATTTGGCCAGTAGAAATGAAGGGAGGTATGTTTTCGCCTAGGTAACCATTTTGCTTTATGGGCTGTCTTTTTCTAGTTTATTGCCTGTGGTCATGTCTTCTTTGTTTTGGTGTGTGTCATGTATCTAGGTTTTAAGGCTTCATAATGGACAACTATGTCATGAGGGCTTGAATAAGTTCACATTTTCTATTTTTCATGTTTACAATAGCAGACTCAATGATAGTCAAAGCTAGATTTTGGCATTCTGAATATTCTGAGTGATTGGCATTTCAGATAAACATGAAGGTTACTCATAAGAACAGAGGTGAAATTTTCATTTTTCTTTAAAGAACCTAGAAATCCTTACCTCTTCAACAGTTTCTTGATATGATTTTGCTTTAGCTTCTACATTCCATTTTTGGAAGCAAGCCACAGAATAAAGGCAGTGGTAATGAAGCTTGTCTTTTTGTATTTTGGGCAAGGCTTGACACTATCTAGCTTGCCATCACTTTTGAGGATGTACCCACTTTGTAAATTTCCCCTCGGGGCTATATATATGAAATTTTAATTTACAAAAAAAAGGCAGTGGTTACTAAAATGTGAAACATCAATTGCAGAAACTGAACGCAAATTCTGGTGTGCTCATTTCCTTACATCTTCCATTTCCAAAAACTGCTGGTTGTTCAGATTATCTGAGTTGTAAGATTGCAGAAGGTGGAGTGTAATGCATGGTTGGCCTCTGGATTGATAGATTAAGTTTTTATTGTGGAATTTTGGGATCTGGAAAACATACGTAAAGGGGAAAAGCCTAATGGATGCCAAGGGTTGACTTAGCTATTGAAATTCTTTGAGCATTTGTTATTTTTGTTTTCTATATCTATCTAATGCTGTATCTTATATCTAACCAATGAGCTGTTTTTCTCCCATATCAGTTACCCTGGTGAAATCTCCCAAAATGGAAAGGCAGCGGAAACAAGCCAGACAAGAAGGTGAAACCATGACATTTTTGTTTTCTTTTGGGGTTTATTCATTTATTTTCAAATAAAGGTCGAAAGCATGATGTGTGTTGAAGACCAGGAATTTTGCATTACTAACAGTTTTTGTTATAGGTTATTTTCCAACTTTAATCATGTGTAGAGGTGTTGGAAATATAACTCACAGTATTTGGTATTAGATACAGGCAAGGATGAGCCAAAGGTGAAAGAGAAACGACAGAAAGGGCAAAAGTCTGGTTTTTTTGCACCATTTCCTATTTCAGATGCCCTTATGAATTTCTTTGGTACCGGTGAAGATTCATTATCTCGGTCTGAAGTTGTGAAACGGATGTGGCAGTATATAAAAGAAAATGAGCTGCAGGTTTGTTAATCTCCTATGTACCAGATAAGGATATTCCTGCCGAATTCCTTATCAAAGATGTGAATATTGCGACTTCTGTTATCTAATTGTCATGTCATGAAGCACTGCTTCCTTTATAAGTGCCGGGATAGGATCCCCACCGCAAAGTGGTGCGGTGACGCGTGACCGCGCGACACGTGGCAGCAAGGGTGGCGGTGAGGCTAGATGATGGTCACCGTCCCCCTTGATGCCACGTGTCGCGTGGTCACAAAAGGGGTGAGGAAAGTGTAGGTTAGGAGATCCCAACTCATAACTGCCTCAGTTGAATATTTTATAGAATCCTGGGCTGTTAGTATCCAACATCTTTTCACCAACTTTCATGTTGGGAGTGGCTACTTCTTTGTTTGTGTAGCGTACCTCCTTTATTCCCTGATTGGTACGCAAAACAACAACAACAACATTATCTCATTCTCTTAGAGGCTCCCGCCTATGGTGGGGTATGGGGACTCAGATATACACAACCGTACCTATGTGTTAGAAACACATAGAGGTTGTTTCCCGATGACCTATAATGATACGTCAAGCTATGTCGATCAACTGCTACTTCATAGTATAAGAAACGCAACCAATCTAGTGATTCATTTTGCTTTATCCATAATATTCCAAAGTCAAGGAAGAATGTGTCATTAACTCCATTAGAAATGGAAAACATGAATGATTAACTGACACACAGTTGTTTGCTTCCCTTTTCAGGACCCGACGGATAAGAGGAGAATATTATGTGATGACAAGTTGAAGGAACTCTTTGAAGTTGATTCATTCATCGGATTCAGTATGACTAAGCTCCTTACCGCTCATTTTGTCAAAGCAGATTGAGTTGAAACCTGTTGGAAATGCTTCATGGACAGTTTATCATGGACGAATTTTGTGTTCTGGGTTTCATAGTTAACCTGCCAGCCTCCAAGCAACGAGTTTTGCATCTAATCGGCTCTGAAGGTTTCTCTGCACCTCTCTGTCTCTTTTTTCTTTATCACAGCAGCAACTTGGAGGTGCCAGTGGTGTGGGTATGTAATGTAATTCAGGATGCTTGAAATTCACTCAACTTCTCTCCCTTGAGTCTTGTGCTTCAACTGTTACCATACATGATTAGGTTTCAATATGATAGATTATGGAGGGATCTTCAAACAAAGTAGAATTCTTCTAACTTGAGGAAGAAAAAACTTTTTGTACTTTATGGAAGTATCAGTTATGAACTCTCTATTCATCCTTTTCCTGATAGCATCTTTACATTTTATATAATGTCTGTATGGTATATTTAAGTTTCCATTTCCAATTGAAGAAAGGACACATTTTTTCTTGACTTTGAAATATGATGGAATAAAGCAAAATGACTCGTTAAATTAGTTGCGCTTCTTATATTGTGAAGTAGTAGTTGATCGACACAACTTGATGCAATTTTTAGTACAAGTTATCGGGAAACAACATATGTGTGTTTCTAACACATGTGTATGGTTGTGTACATCCGACCTCCTATACCTTGCCAAAGACGAGAGCTTCTAAGACAATAGGGTAATGTTGTTGTGCGTATGGTGTATTTCGGCCTGGTCTAGGATCATGTTAATTGATGGTATCGTTGAAAACTTCCTTCCTGACATACTTCCACTTATTTCTTCTTTCTTTTCCTGTATGTGGAGAAACAACTTCAAAGTTTGTTCTCTTCCCCTCCCCCTCCCCTCCCCTCCCCTCCCCCCTTTTCTGTTTTGGATTTACCATATATATGAACAATAATTCCTAGAAGTAAATTGCTTTATTAAAAAGAATTGGAGAAGGATTTCCTAAATTTAGCTTTCTTTTTACTCTAAAACTATAGCAGCAGATGCCCTCCAGAGCACATACATTTACTATTGTTATTCGAACGCTACGAAAGAATGACGTAGTAAAGGTTCATACTTTGTGGATGGTATACCACATTCAACCCTTTTCCCATTATGTAGAGTTGATTATATAGATCAATTATCTTTCTTGTGTTTTATTTTTATTTTATTTATTATTTTTTGTTTTTGATTCGTAATCTAAATCATACAATCTTTCTGTCGGATTGGGATCTCTTAACCCTCATTTTCCTTACCCCTTTGTGACTGCGCGACACGTGGCAGCAAGGGGGTGAGGCTAGATGAGGGTCACCCGCATCTAGCCTCACCACCCCTCTTGCTGCCACGTGTCGCGCGGTCACGCGTCACTGCATCCCCTTTGCGGTGAGGGGATCCTATCCCCTTTCTGTCTCCTAATGCATAATATGTACTTCTGCGGTGCACATCTTTTAGAGCTATCATATCATTTCAGTCGTGATTTATGCTTAATTACCTAAAATTTTCATTTAAATCTTATACTTCTACATGACATCGGCTACATGAATCAATTGTCTCTGTTGTGCTCTATAACTGACCATATGCTCTATAATTGTCATATAAGTCATATCCTTCATTATTGTCTCTCTCCATCTTTTCTTTTGGTCTTTCTCTTCCACGTTTAACATGTACCTCATTTATTTTTTCGCACTGTTTAACAAGTGCATTTGTAACATGTCTTTGCATGTTTTCATACTATTTTAACATCGACTCATTTATCTTCTCATGTATAGGAGTCGTCCTAACCCTTTTCCATGTTTATTTTTCTTATTTTATCCTTCCATCTTAATGTTCTCAATTTTGCTACTTACATTCTTTGTTTATGCTTATAATTGACTGACCAACATTCAGTCTGCACAGAAGTGCGAGTCTTAATGTCGTCTTATAAAACTTCCCTTTAAGCTTTAAAGGTATTTACCTATTACAAAGAAGAGCTGACACACTTCTTCTTTAACCATCTTTCTTGTATTCTGTGATTCACATCCTTCTTAATTTCTCAATTCTTTTGCAGTATAGATTTTAAATACCTAAAACTTTTACTCAGATGAATTTCTTGGTTTAGGAGTTTCGAATAAACAGAAGAAAGACACAACCAAGATTTGTCTTCATATAAGAGGAGCAAAACACAAATCAAATTGTCTGGATCCAAAAACTTAAGGAAAAATACTATTTAGGAAAATATCCAAAAAGATTATCAATGATCGATGGCTACCATTCAATTAGAAGGCATCTGTAGATTTTTGTGATCCTTATGCTGCGTATATGCTAAAAATATACATCCAAATGAAAACAAAAAGAGCAGGAAAAAACCTTCTGGAAAAATTTTACGATATTAAGGACAAAATTTCTAGATATAAAAAGATAAAAAGTGACAGGCTTTTAATACTCTTAGAGTACTTTGAAGTAAGTAATTATGCAATTAATCGGATATAACCATCCAAAGGAAAATTCCGAATCAAGACAGTTCATGATTGTTTATTATAAAGAATACACACACACATATGTATATATATATCATCATCATTCAAGTCCAGTATATCCCAACGACAGTAAATGTGTGTGTGTGTGTGTATATATATCATACCCGGTATATCCCAACGGCAGCGAAAGCTATCGTTAGGGTCTGGTGAAGATGAGCGGCAGGCAAACAATGCATATATCCCAAGAGATAGAGAGTTTGTTTCCCGTGAAACCCATGACACAATAATAGAACATCATCACCATCATCATCCGGACCCAGTATATCCCAACGACAGCAAAAGCTATTGTTAGGGTGTGGGGATGGTAAGTGGTAGACATACAATACCTCTATCCCAAGGAATATAGAGTCTGCTTCCAGTGAGTACCCCGGCTCTATATGTACATGTATAAATAATATGATAATAGAGATATGTTGTGCTAATGTGTTAGTGAGGAAATTCAAAAAATACAAAGAAAGGACATTCGATATTAAAATTCACATCACGTGTATATGTGTGTGTGGATTTATATATTACATTTGAAACAAATAGTAAAGTTACACCAGTTTTACAGGGTTGGGATCTCCTCACCCCAACTTTCCTCACCTCCTTTGTGACCACGCGACACGTGACAGCAAGGAGGGGTGGTGAGACTAAATGAGGGTCACCTGTATCTAGCCTCACCACCCCCCATTGCTGCCACGTGTCGCGCGGTCACGCGTCATCGCACCCTGTTGCGGTGAGGGGATCCTATCCGAGTTTTACATCCATGCATTAGTAATTAATGAAGATGAAAAAATAGGAATAACTTTCTGTTTGTCTAAATTTGTTAAGAAACAACCATTGTAGTCATGATAGTCACAACTAACACATGATTTTTCCAATCTAATTACATTTTATATCTTCATTTAGTACATTGGTGGTAAATATTATGTGTTTCTAACACATAGGTATTGTTACGTACATCCGACCTTTATACTCTGTTATAGGCGGGAGCTTCTAAGACAATAAAGTAATGTTGTTTTTGTTGTAAATCTTATGTATATCTTCCTTGTTTACTATACTTATCTATATATTTACAGTTTCACAGGAAAAATCAACATTTAACCCCAAAAAAACTGTTGTTATGTCATTTAATTTGCCATTAAGTAACAGAATTTTATATAAAAAAAGCAAACATATGAATAACTATTATAAATGTGGAAAATATGAATAACATCAAAAAGTTATTAACTACGGCCGTTCAAGATATTTATATAAAATGTAATCAACTCAATTCAATTTTACTCTGATATTTGCCACCAAAGAATTTTAAATATGACTAGACAAAAATAGTGTGAAGAACCAAACAAAAGAAAGAAATGAAAAGGTAACACTGCTCTTTAGTCTTTACCCTTCTCAAGTAATATCAACTATACCTAATATACTATGTTTCAACTCGATGTTGGTCTAATTGGAAACGGATCCCCTGACCGTCTAAAGCCTCATCCCTTTCACCCGCACTAAACCTCACCACACTCTGCTGCCACGTAGCGGACGTTCACGTAGGTGGCCACGGGGAGGGAGGTCAGAGGATCCCAATCGGGTCTAATTTGCTTTAAATAATTTATAAATAAAAGTTTTATAAAATTGGAATAATAATCTCGATTTGGCCATTTACATCCACCAATGTTGGTGTACCAATGATGTTGTTGGGATGTAGTGTGCTTATGTATTGTTGTTTTAATATGAGTGTACCAACAAAACAAAAGTAGAGTGTTTGGTTGGGGTTTCTTCATTAAGTGTATGGGTTTGGAGGGTTCCAAACCCATACACGTTGTTTGGTTGTTAAAACTGGAGTTATACGTTTAAGATTGATACATGAGTATTTGATAATAAATATCGTTTTTTTGATATACTTACTCTTACTTCTCTTTCAATATTGGGAAATGAAGATATGAGCTTGATCACTATTAACTCACTCCGGCGGCTCCCACCCACCCACAAATGGTCAAAGACTCATGCCGGTCAACGTCGTCGCCCCGCCGCTGTCCGCCGGCCGGTCAAATTTTTTCGATCATTTTTCTGACCGCGCATCTTTGATACCTATTTTAATTCTGATATGCTCCAAATACCATCAATGTCAATTATACTCATTTCTATTTATGATTTTTACGCTCAAATCATATACTCTAATAATCATACACTGTTATGTCCATTCTAATTATGATTCCGATAATCAAATGCAAACCAAACCTGCCTAAAAGTAGGTTGTGCGAATATATAAAAAAGGAAGAACACAAGTTTGATTATATATAAACTGCCCTTTTTCGATTTTTTAGCCAGGGTTTTCCCCCCAAGTGTTTGCTATTTCTCGCTGCTCACTTCCTCTCCATCTTCACAGAGGTGTGAACAGAAAAGTTTCAGTTAGTGATTTCGGCGGCTGGAAGTGATGGAAAGGGTGCGGTGCTATCTTGATGTGAGCATCGGGGGAGAGCTCGAAGGACGAATTGTAGTAGAGCTCTTCAGCGACATTGTTCCCAAGACTGCCGAGAATTTCAGAGCTCTCTGCACCGGTGAGAAGGGCGTTGGGCCGCACACCGGCGTTCCTCTCCATTTCAAGGTCCTACTTTTTTTTTTTTTTGGTCTAAATGATTGCATAAAGTTTTTAACTTTTTCCTCTGGTTGACTGTGTCGCTACTTGAATTCTTTAGCGAGAGAAACACTTCGTATTTATATACAAGCTTCCTTTGCTACGTTTACAACATTTGTCTTGTTTCATACACGGCGTTTATCCTCCTGTAATTTATGTTTTTTTAGGAGAATTTGAATTCCGAAAAAGATTCCGCCTTTGAAACATTTGTGTTCGTATATAATAAAAATATGAAGTCTATTTATTGTTGGAAATTTAGTCCGGTAAGAAAGATGATAAACCAACAACTAACGCAATAACACAAAGTAGAATTTCAAAGAAAATAGAATAGAACATCAAAGAAATAATTATCAAGATTCTTTAAGTTTTCTTTGTAGATGTACAAGGTTGTAGGAAAGAATTACAATAGTATGACAATCAAATATAAAGAAAATGAAACAAAAAAGAAGAAAAATAGCCGAGATATACAAATGTTATTGTCTTTAAATCAATTTTGCCTTTATTATTGAGCAATGTAGACTACGCAACAAATACTTCTTAGGATATAACAACTTTTTTCGTTCTCTATACGAGATCAACCCCCGCAGTTCGAAAGAAATGAGAGTGATACCATGTTGATATCTTTGCAAAAATGGTCTTTCTCTATGATGTTTTAGATGACGATTCAACACTCAAGTTTTCCAAAATGGAGATGAAGAATGCGAAGGGAATGACAACTTTTTTTTCTTTTTCTTCTTCTTTTTGATTATCATATTACCCATGATGATAACTTTTTTCACCAAGTTTTTCCTTCATGAGTTTTTCATTTCGAGTAATATCATCCTCCACAGCAAAATTACTTTAGGATTGTTGGAAATTTAGTCTAAAAAGATATGGAAGATGATAAACCGACGATGAAACAATAATACAAAGTAGAAGTCCAAGAAAATTGAAATAGAACAACAAAGAAGTAATTCTCAAGTTTCCTTAAGTTTCCTTGTAGATGCACAAGATGGTAGGACATAATTACAATGGTATGATAACCAAACATAAAGAAAATACAATAAAGAAAAAGAAAAATAGGTGAGACGTAACAAATATTTCTGTCATAAAAGCAATTTGCCTCTACCATTGAGGAAGGTAGACAACACGACAAACGTTTTTCAGGATATAACATCTTTTTCTTTTCATTTGTTCTACAAGAAGAAGATTGAACTTGTTCATTTGAAGTGTTTAACACCAAAAGAAGAAGTGAAACGATGAAGAAATTCTGGAGATGTTTACAAGAGTCTCAAAAAGGTTTTCTAAAAGTCTTTGAAAGCATATATAAATTGCATGTTCAAAATATTTTGATCTTTGTATTACATATTTCAATTCACAAGAAAGAATTTAATTTGACACATTTCTGCAGACTTTAACTTCCAAAGTTAGTTTATGACCGTTCAACGTTGAAAGGAGGTGTTCCAAGTTGCAAATGTTGCATCATTTCATCAAAAGATATCAGAAAATTCTGTTGTCTGCATCGACCGAACGTTCGATAACTTTTATGGAATACTGAACTCAACATTTTTGAACGTTGTTAGAATTTATCATCAAACTCTGGACCAAACGTTTGATAAATGGCTTCACTGAGCGTTTAATGAAGCAATATATTATTGGACAAGAACTTTAGAATCAGACCAAACTCACAACTCATCACCGAACGATTCGGTCACGCTCACCAAACGTTCGGTCACTTCAAAATTCAGAGTATCATCTCACCCATCCAATATAAGTTTCACTCATTCTCCAATCAATCTTTTTACATGCTTTTATATAAATTCGGAACACTTTTTAAAACACTTGTATGTGTTTTTTCTAACATTTATGTGTACTTTTGTTTGATTTCGGCCAGAATCATGGGACAGTATCTGATCTGTACTTTATGTCCAATCCCTATTGTTCCTTTCATAATTTGGTTGATTTCCAAATGTATGATCCTTTAAGGAGTTATAAGTTTCTAATTGGTGTATTCCGGTCTGAGGCCCTTAAACCAAGAGGGCTTTTGTTCGAATCTGTGCGAATGCGCGTTCTCCACTTTATGTACTATTGTTTGCCACCTTATTTGGCACGACTAGGAAAAAAAGTTATTCCTTTACTAAGTACTACTATGTCCATCCATAGGGAAGTATTTTTCACCGTGTAATCAAAGGCTTCATGATACAAGGTGGTGACATTTCTGCTGGCGATGGTACTGGTGGAGAATCGATTTATGGTCTCAAGTTTGAAGATGAAAACTTTGATTTGAAACATGAGAGGAAGGGAACTTTGTCTATGGCTAATGCTGGACCTAACACGAATGGGTCACAGTTTTTCATCACAACAACTCGTACATCTCATTTGGATGGGAAACATGTTGTGTTTGGGAGAATTGTCAAAGGGATGGGAGTTGTTCGTTCCATCGAGCATGTCGCTACTGGTGAGAATGACCGCCCATGTGATGATGTTGTAGTCGAGGGTTGTGGTGAAATCCCAGTGGGAGTGGACGATGGGACTGTGAACTTCTTCAAAGATGGAGATACATATGTTGATTGGCCGGCTGATATTGAAAACAGCCCTGAAGAGCTTTCATGGTGGTTGACTGCTGCAGAATCTATCAAGACATTTGGGAACGAAAAGTTTAAGGTATCCTGATTTATTAAACTGGCTTGACATTTGCTGGTCCTTTCTTCCTTTGAGTTCTATGTGCTCATCAGGATGTCTTTTATTATTCCCTTTCTTATAGCAACAAGAGTATAAGGCGGCTCTGAGAAAATACAAAAAGGCTCTGCGTTATTTAGATGTCTGCTGGGAGAAGGACGGAATTGAAGAAGGTGGCCATCTATATTCATTTATCTTCTCTTTAGAAGCATTTGAAATTTCTTTGTAACTAGTCCGAAGGAGAGTTTGATATGGACTACATGTGCCTGCCATTATTATTGAATCTGTCTTGTTTGGTTGTCCTTTTTTAGCTGAAAATAGTGAAAAGTTGAGGAAGCTGAAGTCCCAAGTATTCACCAACAGCTCCGTGAGTTCTTGCATTCCTTTCTCCTGACATTCATGATTGCAGTTATATTATTTGAATATTTAGATTTAGTTGCTTATGTGTGGCCGAATGTCTGTTTATGTTTGTTTAATCGACATTATGTGATGTATTATGCCTTCTGCCACAAATTCTAATTTCGTCTGGCTTATTAAGTGATAGATTTAGTTTATTCTGAACATGGAGTAGCTATGTTGCAAAATCATTCAGGTTTGCTGAGCCGGCTATATCTTGGTGTATATTTGTGAATCAATTCAGAGGATTTTAGGCTTATGTATTTGATGTTTCTCAGTTCCGTTCTCCTAATTTATTTATTTACAATTTCTGAGTTCCATATACATAGTTCCTGGTGATATTTTTTTTTTTATATGTTTGGTAGCTTGCAATCAATCTTTGTTATTTCTTAGTTAGCTGTGTTTCATTAGTTGCAATTGTCTTCTTTGTTTCTTGAAAACTTGCACTTGCTTTTAATTGACTGAACTTATTTTGCGAGCTTTTGTTGTAAACATGGCAAACATTTCAGGCATATAACTCTTGACAGAAATTACGCATTTAATGCTGTTGGTCTGCCTTGCTTTGTTCAGAAATTTGCTGCCGTTTGTCTGAACTGAGAACCTTCTGTACTGCAGTAATGGCAAATTTCTTACAATGCTTGCTGAGTCTAGATTTATTTAATTATTTAACGAGTTGTTTACTTATGTAGGCTTGTAAACTTAAAATTGGAGATCTGAAGGGGGCGCTTTTGGATGCTGATTTTGGTATGCGTGACGGAGAAGACAATGCCAAGGCTTTGTTTCGCCGGGGTCAGGTGAATATTTTGATCTTAATCAGTAATCTTCCTTGGGAATTAGTGATTGTACCTTTTTGATGAGTTGGGTGGAACTACTTGAGACACTTTCATATCTTGTCTCTTACGCCATTTTTATCTAGAGATTTTATATGTTTATGTTCTATGTAGCCGCGTTAATTGTTAGTAAGTCAGGTTGTTTGGTGTTTTTTCTTCCCCCTGCAAGCTCCAAGGAAGTTTGTTAATATCATAACACACAGTACGACACCTTTTTGGAATGGTGGTGGTTGTCAATTTTTCTTTCTTTCTTTCCTTCTTTCCTCCCTCTCTGCTCTCCTTCCCTTCCTTGCAATTCCTTGTTTTTGCTTACTCCTTATATGTTGGGTTGTCTTGATGGTGTTAAATTGGTAAATGTTGTAACTTGTTGGTTTACCAGGCTCAAATAGCTCTCAATGATATGGATGCTGCAGTGGACAGTTTTAAGAAGGCATTGGAGATAGAGCCCAATGATGGTTAGTGACATTTTTCAAGTCTACTGTTTATTTTATGGGTCACCCCTTAGGCTTTTACACCTCAGAGCAGTTAGTTTTAACCGGCCTGGCTCTTAAGAAACCCTCGTATAAGTTAACAGTGGAATGTTTAAGGATTTACTATATGATTGACAATCATTTTATTGATGGATAGTATTTTGGCATCATACAATCATTTTCTTAATGGATATTGTATTTTGGCTTCACCACTGCTGTCATTCACATATATTACCTTGTTTAATTTGCTTTTGCTTTTGGGCCTGCCGCTACCTTTAGTTTTTGTTTGTTGAAGGCCTTGCTTTAAAAAATTCGTTTTGGCTGCAGGAGAATTTTTGCCTTGTACAAGTCTTGTTGCTTACATGCCTTTTAAAACAAAAAATAAATTAAACATTTTATTGGGCCGGGTGGTGGTGGTGGTGGTGGTGGTTATCAATTAGGTCTTTCATCTGGTAGACTTTCACCAGGCATTAATTTTATCGCTACCGAAGGGTGACTACTTGGTGTTGCTTTTACCTGCGTGCTTCAGCTTTCACTAAGCCAGGCTCTTCCTAATGTGGAAAGATGGCGATGTTCATCTTTCCTGTTCTCATTATCTGCTAGTAATCGGGTGAAAGGAACATAATATCATATGGTGTAAACCTCAGCACTTATTATGTTATCCTGAAAAGGCTGGCGTTAGTGTATGGATAGCACATTGTAAAGGCTGGCGTTAGTATATGGATAACACATTGTAAGCCGCCTTTTCTTTTTGGTTTTTGGTTATTGTCAAGCCCCTTGTTGCTATAGATCGCAACATCTTTTGTAAATTCGCCAATTTAGCCTATCTATAAAAATTTAAATTACAAAAAACGTTATCCTGAAAACTGAATGGGCTTGCCTTTCTCTCCCAGGAGCTATAAAAAAAGAGCTTGCTGCTGTAAAGAAGAAGGTGCGTATGGTGCAAATTTGCTATGAGACGTTCTCCACAGTTTGCTTTAATGTGTTGACCCCACGAAGCGGATGAATATGATTTATTTTTTGTTTGTTTGTTTCCATAACAGATTGCAGATAGACGCGATCGGGAGAAAAAAGCATATTCAAGGATGTTCCAAGCATAGTGGCGTTTTTATTTTAGTGTTGTGGGATATATGGTGTCTAGTTGAATGCTACCATAGGTTCTCATGCCTCTGGAAGAAAAGCCCATAAGTAGTGTTTTAGTAAGGCTGATAGGACTCTCATTTGGACATCCGTCGGTCCTCAAGGCTCAAAAAGTTGGAGGTAATTATGCTCGCGGTTTCTTTATCTTGATCTAATGTTGATCTGATCGCTTATTTATTGTTAATGGGAGGACCATACATGCATGATGCTGTGGCACGTCATTTTGTTAAATATTTTTCATGAATACAGAAAGCTTGCATTAAGTTCTTTGCTAAATTCGCTTGCTACACCAGAGTCTTTTCCATAGGTGTAATGCAACTAATGAATTTTCCTGGTAACGTGTTACTAATCTAGGAGGCCGGTGGCTTTTTGATTTACATCTTCCACGCATCTCTATAGAGCTGAGGGTGGTTAGAGATTTGACCTTTTGCTTCATAATTAATGGATTTTCGTTTTCCTTAATTTGACAGGTGGATTGGACTGTTCTTGGCAGCCTTTTGGAGACTAACCAGGGGCCCTTTTCTCTCTCTCTCTCCCTTTCTCTTTTCCCTATCGTAGGTTAGCATTTTTTAAGGGTTAATATTTCGGAAGGCGGATTTTGTGAGTAGAATGCTTTCATCATTTAGTTCTCTAAACTTTTATAATTCAATTTAGTGTTTTTCAAACACATTCTCTATCTAGTGATACTTCTGACACACCACTATTACCCATTCCATTGAATGAGGCCTATTTTTCCATATAATATGGAAAAGATGTGAAAAAAAATCAAGCTAGAGACCACAGAGGAAGAGCATAGAGACCACGCAGGAGGAGCAAACGATCTCCTGGTTGGTGGTTAGAACCAAGTATAGCAGCATCATTTAGAACCAGTTCAATAGTTCAACTTTCCAACCAACTTTCTATCGAGGGATCAGGTTTGGACCGTAGGAAAGTGTTGGTTTTGTGTGTGTGTGTGTGTTGGGGGGGGGGGGGGGGGGGGGGGTGGGGGTGTTTATCAAAAGTATAGCTGTGGGCCTGAGGAAACCTTAACATGGGGCGCCAAATCCTATTGCTGCCGCAAAATTCGGTTAAATTTCGTTTTGCAAATCTCTGATTCAAATGGCTTAAATGTTATTTGTGTCTTAAAAATATTGTCATATTTGGTCAAATACATGGTTAGTCAAACGATAATTAAAATCAAATCATTAAAATATTTTACATATTGTTTCGTAAAATCCGATAATAAATGGTGTAAAGACTACCTTAACAAACTATTATGTTTAATACTTTTTGTATTTGAATTCAATTGATGTTTGAATAATTGTGATAATATTTTTAGAGCGGAATAGTATTGCGTAGTGAAGTGAAAAAGAAAAGACAAGTTATTATGCACCAATTAATGGCAGTTGTTAGATGTTCACTTTGAATTGTGATGTTAAACCCAAAAAACGAAAAGAGTGGCCGAATAAAGAGGACATAGAAAAGAAAGAAAGAATTTGCCATATCATTTCCATTGCAAAACAATTGTAACCAAAATAGGAACACGAACAGGGGCGTTAACGAATAGAGTCGAATCGAATACTAGGTTTTCGAATTTCGGATTCGTTTGGCTAAACGAACTGTTCAGTTCAGTTTGTTTAGCTAAACGAACTTTAAAATTGGTTTGTGTTCAGTTCAAAAACCCTTGAACTGTCTAAACGAGCCAAATAGTTCGTGAATTGTTTGACTCGTTTTAGTAAACGAACCCGAACAGCTGTTCGAATTTGGCTTGTTTACCGACCATTAACGAACGAATACAAATCGAACACAAACTGAATTCAAATTGTTCACGAACTGTTCGGTTTGTTGCACAGCCCTAAACACAAAGATATTAGAAAAATAATGTCGTGACCCTTTTCGAAGCATCTTTTGCACCCATTGTCCCTTTGCGATGCCCTTTGTGTAAATTTTTGGATTCATGCTCACCTATATTATATGACTCCATGATCCTAGGGGGTGCTTCTTCAATAGATGAACGGAGATAAAAGGGTGTTATCGGTGCATTAGATTTCTGCGCTTGTGCAAGGATTGGAGAGGGGTCGGATTACTTCGTGATCTGATATACGCAGACTTACCCTACAATTTATGTAAAGAGGTTATTTTCGCGGTTCAAATTCGTGACCTCAAGATCATAAAACAGCAACTCTACCAGTTGGTCTAAGTTCCGTCATCAATAGATGGACGGAGATGCAGTATAATAATTCCTTGATCCATGTCGAGGGAGTGGACATGCACAATATTCATACATTGGGTACCTTTGACAAATATTATACTCCTTTAACTTCTAAAAATATTGTCAAAGCTGATCAAATAAACAGTTAGTCAAACATTAATTTAAGACAAAGTTTCTAAAGTATTTAACAAAGTAGTTACCACATCAGTTAGGATTAAATTCTGATAAATAATGTGTAAAATGCTTTGAAAAGTTAATTTTAAATAGCATTTGACCAATTACTTCTTTAATTAGATATGATAACATCTTTTGTGTGAAGAGAGTAAATCCTACTATAATTATATATGAATTTTTTAAATCAAATGACTGTGTGGATTTCGAGGGCAAGCTTTGAAGCAACTGGTAAGATTGTTGTTTTATGATTTTGTGGTCACGGGTTCGAGCCGTGGAAACAGTCTCTTGCACAAAGTATAGGATAAGGCTGTATATCAGATCACGAAGCGATCCAGCCTCTCCCCGAACCCTGCGCAAACGCGGGAGCCTAGTGTACCGAGAACGTCGAGTCTATGGATTTCATTAGTAATTATACAAGTTTTACAAATACGATGTAGGGTTTCCTAGAGGATTCCCCACCGGAATACCAAATAATTACTCAATTACATATTCTTACGGCATGTATATGTGATCATGTGTAGGAAAAATTTCCTATATTGCACAGAACTCTTTCTTATTGAAAACCATTCTTAATTCTGAATCATTAATCATTTAGCAGCGTCGCCACTTGACTTTGTTCCAAGTCGTATTGTCAGTTCAAAGTACAACTCCAGTAAATGTCAGCCTGCCTGTAAGTAATGATGGATTTGAGCACATTTTGACCCGATTGGGATCTTCTGACCCCCCTCTCCGTGAACGCCTGCGTGACTGTCCGCCATGTGGCAGCAGGAGGGTGATGACTCCCACCCAACCTCATCATCCCTTGCTATCACGTGGTAGGGGGTCGTGAAGGGGGTGAGACTTTAGGCGGTCAGGAGATCCGTTCCCATTTTGACCACCTATTTTGGATTAGCAAAACTAATGGAAACTCATGCAAGAATATTCAACAACAACATTACCTCATTGCTTTAGAGGAGCCTATGACGAAGTATGGAGGGTCAGATGTACGCAACCATACCTATTCTGATGACCCATAATGATGTGTCAAGCTATATGTCAACCACCCAGTATATCCCAATGACAGCAAAAGCTATCGCTAGGGTATGAGGAGGGTGAGAGGCAGACAAACAATATCTCCATCCCAAAGGATAGAGAGTTTGCTTTTAGTGAGACCCCCGATTCTATATGCAACTACATAGGTAATACAATAATAGAAATATATCGATCAACTGATACCTTTAAATGTTTTTGCCTAGAAATGCTTTGCATAACAAAGTCCTATGTCACGTTGAATATTTGTGTATCAACTGTTTCTAGTGGAAAAACGACTGAAATTTGGCAGTGGAAGACTTCTAAACTTTGTACCCAAAAAAAAATAAAAAGAAAAAAAGAAAGATGTTAGCAGCATCTATTCTGGAAAGATTTGTGGTTCAAAAGGTCATCCTCCCCCCCCCCTCCCCCCCCCCCCCAACCGAGCTCCCAAGTCCCAACGCTGTAATTATAAGGTATTTTTAAAATACTCAATAACTTTATTCCGTTTTAAAACTATATTCCAATTTTCATTTTTCAAAAGTTTAAAAAATATTGTACATTTTCGGAACAAACTATTAAGCTTACATGTAGTTATAAAATTATTGTTTTAAGCAACCAATCAAGGTAATCTGTAAATGCTAAGCAATTAATAGGCCAAAATGTATAAGTGAAAAATTCATTTTTTTCAATTGAACCATATATACGTCGAAAGGAGAATAACACAGAACCCTTCTTTAACAGTTTTTGTATATGCAGCAGTAGTATTTTATCAAAAGCCTTTAATATTAAAAGCTAGGAGAACATTACGCCAACATTATGTATTTTCTTGGCGAGAGATTTTATGGCACTTAGGGGGTAAATAATGACACATGTAAAGATAGATATACTAACAAGAATGACAGTGATGGGTTAAATACATCCGAACCTCTCATATCCAGTCGTAGGTGGAAGCCTCTAAAACAATGTGATAATGTTGTTGTTGTTGTTGAAATGTTCGAAGAAAACAAACCTAAAGAAAATACACATTAATTTTCATTTAGGGGATCCGACTTATTCTCTCATACTAATAAATATATTTTCAACAAAAATAAGAACTTATAAGTTCCAATATATGTATATGTATCAGAATACAGGTGGATGATTCACGGTCGTCACATACTTTCTAGGATGAATCAATCCCTAAGTGTCAAATCTAAACCAAGTTGGAGCTCTGTTTGTACTTAAAAATATGACAATTTGGTTAGTTTTTTCCCCCCGACAGGCGTTGAATCAACTAGTAAGGTTGCTGCTTTATGACTTTGAAATCAATGATTCAAGTAGTAGAAACATCTTACACAAAGTGTGTGATAAGACTATGTATATCATAGTGCGAAGCGACCCATCCTTTTTCCAAACCCTGTATAAACACAAGAGCCTAGCGCACCGGAAATATTTCTTTTTTTTCCTCTGATGAATCCACAATGAGCTTGGACAGCGAAAGTTTCCTTTTTCAGACAAATTTCTTAAGAACCAATTATAAGATTAAGACAAATTTCTTAATCACATGCATGCGCACACTGCGTGTTCTTGTAGCATGTCATACGTATGAAATAATTTATACTTATAAGATTGCTTGTTAATGTGACAACTGTTCCCATTGACAATTTATTGAGCATTATTATTTTAACGGTTTTATTCAGGGAAAAAATTGTGCCGTGAATAAGTAACGGACAAAGGGTATTAATTAATTAAAGATAAGGAGCATTAAAGAAAAAGATAAAAAAACGTAGTTTTTTTTTTTAAAGAAAGGATAATAATCAGCAGTAACGTTAAGATAAACTCCAGATAATATTCCATGTAAATAAATTTTATTTACCTGACCCATTTAATCAAAAAAAATCAAATAGAATAATTATGCCTTGAAAAACTAGAAGAAAGGAAAGAAATGAACCAAATTGAGTAGACTTGGTCAGTTATTTCTTCCCTTTTTTACCAACCAACATTTAGTGGGAAGGTTTTGACCTTTTCAGTCTTTAATTTAAATTATTTGTATCATACTATGAATCTTTGCCTACCTTAAAATCCTATAAAACCCATCATCGTACAACCCTTTTAACCCCATCATCTACACTTCCTTTTTCAGAATCAAACTTGTAAGAAGTTAATATTTTCAAGTAGTAGCAATGGCTTTAGGGTTTGGGGGGAATTTGGCCCTTGTGCTTGTGGTGTCATCCATGTTTGGCATGGCAATGGCTCATAAGAACCTCCCAGATTGGAATTTCCATTGGCCCTATCAGAACCCAAATGCAACCCAACCAAGGAAGATTGTTGTGGGTGGCTCAGAGAAGTGGCACTTTGGCTACAACTACACTGACTGGGCTCTCAAAAATGGCCCCTTTTACCTTGGTGACACTCTTGGTAATTTCCCTTCTTTTAGCCTTAGTTTTTCAAAAACGTTACCTTGTATGTATTCTTTATCTATTTTTTAAAGATCATGTGTTATGTTATAACCTATTTACATATAACAACAACAATATTAGCTCCCGCTTATGACAAGTTATAAGAGATCGGATGTACACAACTATACTCATGTGTTAGAAACAGATATATGTTTTCCGATGACCCATAATGAAAATTGAATCAAGAGTGTCGATCAACCTATTTACATAGAATATGCCTATTGTTTTCTTGACTCCTACTAGTTTCTACCAATGTTGGCTCCTGCCTATGGCAAGGTATGGAGGATCAGATATACTCAATTATACTCATGTATTAGAAATAGACAGATGTTGTTTCCTGAT
>AP025048.1:38430924-38484084 GCA_036186865.1 Eustoma russellianum | reverse complement strand
ATGCCTATTGTTTTCTTGGATCCTACTAGTTTCTACCAATGTTGGCTCCTGCCTATGGTGAGGTATAAGGGATCAGATGTATGCAACTATACCCATGTATTAGAAACAGACAGATGTTGTTTCCCGATGACTCATAATGAAAATTGCATCAAGATGTGTCGATCAACCTATTTACATAGAATACGCCTATTACTTTCTTGCCTCGTACTAGTTTCTACCAATGTTGGCTCCTGCCTATGGCGAGGTATATGGAATCGGATGTATGTAATCATACCTATATGTTAGAAACAGACATAGATTGTTTTCCTATAATCCATAATAAAAATTGCGTCAATATATGTCGATCAACCTATTTACATAGAATACGTACGCCTAGTACTTTCTTGCCTCCTACTACTTTCTACCAATGTTTTTGTGAATGTAATTACGTCGATTAAATTAAAGGATGGTTGATGACACTATACTAAACCAATCAATCATACTCAATATATCCCAATGACATTAAAAAATCTATCGTTACGGTCTGGAGAAGGTGAGCTGTACTCAAGCAATGCCTCAATCCCAAAGGATGTAGAGTTTACTTCTATTGAGATCCCGGCTCTATATGTACATGCATAAATGACAGAATAATAGGGATATAATGTGCTACAGTTGACACTTAAAATTGAATCTAATTAACTCCCTACCAACATATACTAATTAATGGTGCATGTATTTGGCTGCAGTTTTCAAATACGACCCACCAAATGCAACAACATTTCCACACAGTGTGTATCTATTGCCCAACTTCTGGAGCTTCTTGAACTGTGATCTGAGGAGGGCAAGGAAACTAGCAGATGTGAATGAAGGAGGAGGAGAAGGGTTTCAATTTGTGTTGAAGAATTGGCAGCCTTACTATTTTGCATGTGGTGAACATAACGGCGCCCATTGCCAGAATGGGACTATGAAGTTTCCTGTCTTCCCTTTCATTCACTGGAACAAATGATTTCTACAACACTTTCTGCTGCTTTTGCCTTTTCAAATGTTCTGTTTTCAGTATTTTCTTGGTCTTTCTAAGGCTATTATTACTAATTGTTGTTGTTGCTTTTGTTTTTGTTTTTCCCATATTCACATGATTTTCATTCATGTATTTGAATAAAAGTCCTTGAGAAGTTCAACTTTGATTTACTAAGAGTTTCCAATTTATGTCTTTACTTTATCGATAATATTACCATATGTTGATAGAAAATATTAACGCACAAATTTTGTTATGCTTTAGATATATCTACTAGGTAATTTTAGTAGTTACTTCTTATTAAAAAAATTAGACAATATTGCCTATTGATTCTGGCTAGTTCACTGGAGAGTTTCTCCAGAATGGGCAAAATGTTATATTTTAAACAAAATTATTAACAAAAATATAATGAAAAATAGATTAGTTGTCAAAAAGTTTCACTGAAAAATAGTTTAATGACTCTTACAACAACAATACATACACAGTATATATAGTGAAAGCTATCGATAGGGTCTGAGGAGGGTGAGAGACAGGAAAATAATACCTCAATCCCAAAGGATAGAGAGTTTACTTCCAGCGAGAACCCTGGCTCTAGATATACATTCCTAGCCACCTAATGCAAGACACAAAAAAACAAAAAAAAAACAAAAAAAAAACAAAACAAATCAAAAAACAAAAACCAAAAAAATAATAAAAAACTAAAAATAAATGCAGCGAGTATCTACGCCCATTTATATATTCTAAGCTGTCCATATATCCTGTCTAAATCTCGCTAACCTTAATCATCCGTCTCCATGAGCTCCTATCCTGGACTATGTCCTCCGAGAGGTGCAAATCTAGTAGGTCATTGTAATCTGTTCCTCCCAAGTCAGTTTGAGCCTGTTTTTACTTCTTTTCCCCTCTACAAGGAGGCTTTCAACTGCTCTGACGGACGCCGTTGTCTGTCTCCGCTTAACATGCCCAAACCATCTCAGTCTCCCCTCCCTTATCTTACCCGCTACACTATTCACCCCTAGCCTTTCCCGAAATACCTCATTTCTAATCCGGTCTAGCCTTATATGTCCACACATCCACCTCAGCATCCTCGTCTCTGCCACTTTCATCCTCTGTGATTGTCCTCTTCATTGCCTAGTAGTCCGTCCCATATAACATTGTCAGCCACACTGCCACCCTCTAAAATTTTTTCCTTTAATTTAGCTGGAAAATTCTTGTCACACAGCTCCCTTGAGCCTGCCCTCCACTTACACCAGCCCGCTTGAACTCGGTGCGCTACGTCACTATCTATGTCCCTATCCTGCTGTACAAATGATCCTAGGTACTTGAATTTACTTACCTGTGGTACCACTTGACCCTCGATGGTGAGCTGTCTATTCTCACTGTCGGATGTGCCGCTGAAGTCGCAGTGCAGATATTCGATCTTAGAACGACTAATCTTTAGGTCTTCTCTCTCTAAAGCCCCTCTCCACTGCTCTAGTCTCACACTCAGGATATGTCTACTCTCGACGACTAATACAATATCGTCAGCAAAAAGCATAAACCACGGAACTGCCTCCTGGATCGTCTTTGACAACTCGTCGAGAACAACTGTGAAAAGAAATGGGCTCAAAGCAGACACTTGATGTAGGTCTACCTCCACCTGAAAGAAGTCTATATTCCCCCACAGGCGTACCGACGTTGTTTTCGTCCTAGCATACATATCCCTAATTATGTCTACATATTTTATATGTACTCCGCTTGCATCTAGACTATCCTAAATCAGTCTACGTGGCACACTATCATACGCTTTTTAAGATCGATGAAGACCATATATGTAGATCGCGGTTCTTTTCCCTATACTTGTCCATCATTCTCCTTAAGATGTGTATTGCTTCCGTAGTTGACCGTCCTGGCATGAAACCGAACTGGTTCACCGTAACCTGTGTTTCTCACCTAATATTAGTGTCGATTACTCTCTCCCATAACTTCATAGTATGACTTAGCAACTTTGTCCCCCTGTAATTCCCACAACACCGTGCGTCTCTTTTGTTCTTATATAGTGCGACCACGACACTCCTTCGCCACTCATCTGGCATCTTTCCTGTTTTGAAAATAAGGTTGAACAGAGTAGTTAGTCATTGAACTCCTTCCTCTCCTAAATACTTCCATGCCTCAATCGGTATGTTATCCAGGCCAACTTACTTAGTTCTTTCCATCTTTTTAAGTGCTCTCATCACTTCTCCTTGTGTGATGTTTCGACATTCGTATTTATTATGTTGTCGTTTTTGGGTGGAGACTAAATTTATAATGATGAAAAGTTAAGGGTTTGGCTTGGTTATTAAGTCAAGTTATTATCTATTTAATATATAATACACAAGATCAAAAATTTTAGCCGTTAAAGAGAGAAAAAGTAAGGAAGACATCGTCTTCTTCTTTTGGCTTCAACGCCATTCATCATCGGACCTAGTATATCTCAACGACCGCAAAAGCTATCATTAAGGTCTGAAGAGGGTAAGTATTAGGCACACAATAACTCTCCCCAAGGAATAGAGAGTCTGCTTCTAGTGAGATCCCCGACTCTATCTGTACTGGCTTCAACGTCATTGAGAGAAAAAATAGTAAAAGAGTTTTTCTTTCAAGAACAAATCCAAAAATGTGAGAATCAGATAGAAGCCGTTCGTGAAAGCTAACACCATCTACACCATTGTTCGAGTTTTTATCCTAGCAGTTTGTGTTGGTTGCATATATCTAGAAGAATCATATTGGGGATATTTGATTAATCATAATCTACACGAGTTTAGCAAATACTAATCTTGCTTTATAATACATTTATGTTTTTATGCGACAACATATAGATATAGATCTTATAAGTTTTGATTTTTTTTTTCTGTGTATATCATCCCAAAACCGAACATGCCGTTGATATATGCCACCCATATATATGCTCTTGTAAATGTGCCGGACATATAAGAAAATCTAGACTTATAGTACCTAAGGATTTAGGTTCATATGATATATGGGCAACCATATAAATTTTTGTAGTAGTATTGGCATACACAAATATCTACACTTCTAAGCTCTAATACCTACAATTAAGATTGCTCGTAATCTAAAATCTGTCCACATTAGTTATTTATTTACTATTATAGCTTCAGTTTTGAGCCAATGGGTTTAATAAAATGAAGAAAAGAAATCTGATGCAAAAAGGTAACGGAAAAATGAATTAATTGAAGATAAGGTCCTTTAAAGAAATGATAAAAGGGTGGTTACCGAATAGTTAATGAACATATATCAGGACATTCTTCTCAGTGGTGACTTTTAGATAGGGCTGTAAACGAGCCGAGCATCGCGTTGTTCAAGTCGGTTCATTTAAATTAGCAAACGAATCGAGCTTGCCCGTTTATATAAACGAACATATTTAATTGTTCAAGTTCGGTTTGTTTAACTCATAAACAACATTAACGAGGAGAACAGCTTAAACGAACGGTGTCACTTACCGAGTTCGAATATAAAAAAGTGTTCAAGCTCGATTCTTTAACCCTTATCCGAGGCGAACTTGAACCGAGCTCGAGTCAAACGAGCCGAACATATCAAACAGCTCGGTTTATTTATCGGCTTACTTGTAGATGCGTTAAAATGTAAAACTTCATTTTCTATGTAAACAATTTTCATTTGTCTAACCCATATAATTATATCAGTACACAAATTCTGCCGTAGAGAAAGAAAAGAAAAGAAATAAAACAAGTCGGTAACCATTTTATGGTAGTAAGATTTTGACCAATGTACCATACTATGAATATTTGCCTACCTTAAAATCCTATAAAATGTAAGTTTGTTTTATGCAGGTACATAAAACAAACTGTGAAAGTACATATCTGTTTTATTGTATCATCTATGTATGTACATATAGAGTCGGGGTCTCACCAAAAGCAAACTCTCTATCCATTATGATGGAAATATTGTTTATCTGCCTCTCATCTTTCTCAGACCCTAGCAATACCGTTGGGATATATGTATAGGGTTATTGTAAAATCCTATAAAACCCATCATCAAGCACCCCTCTTATCTCCACTTTCTTACCTAAGATCTTGTGTTGTCTTTTCCACCATTCATTTCAAGTTTGTTTTCACAAGGTTGTAAGAAGTCGATACACCTCACCCTTTTTTTTTATATAAAAAAAATAGCAATGGCCTTAAGGTTTGGGGGGAATTTGACCATTGGTCTGGTGGTTGCATCCATGTTAGCCATGGCAATTGCTCTCACTGCATGCCCACCAAGGAAAATTGTTGTGGGTGGCTCGCAGAAGTGGCACTTCGGCTACAACTACACCGACTGGGCTCTCAAAAATGGCCCCTTCTACCCTGGTGACATTCTTGGTAATTCCCTTCTCTCTGTGTCATATTTTTTTTTTTAAAACACTAACTAATATATAGGCGCATGTAAGAGTATGCTTAGGAGATTAGATACTTTGTACACTTTAACTTGACTTTGTACTTTTTTTTGTCTTTATTTTTCATTATTTGTGCATATACACGATTATGGTTATTTTAATATTGGAAATTTTCTATTTGTGTCTATTAAATTCTTTCACTAGTACACTAACACAACATATTCTTATTATTGTGTCATATATGCATGTACATATAGAGTCGGGATTTTACTGGAAGCAAACTCTCTATTCCCTGGGATGGAGGTATTGTTTGCTTGTCTCTCACACTCCTTAGACCCTAACAGTAGTTGTTGTTGTCGTTGAGATATACTGGGTAATGTGTTGTTGTTGTATTTATATGATGATGGATACATGTGGTGCGCTCGTAAAAGATTCATTAATAAATGGCTTATACAGTGAATTACAAGATCCTTAGCGAGTGGTCTTGAGTAAATATGTAGTTTTTGTTAAGAACATAGTTAATACTGAAAAGTAAAAGAAAAAACCTTTTCTTTGAATCTCTTATTAGTTTTCTACATGTTTCAATGAAGAAATTGCATACCTTTTACGTTATCTTTTAGAGCGTTGTAAAATAACATATTTTTCAAAAGAAAGATTAATAAAGAGAAAAAAAATACGTTGAAACACATATACCTTTTTTTTTTCTCGGCCTGCATCAGGTTTATTGCCGAAAGTTTCTTCTGAAAAATTGCTCTTTCATTTATATTTCTATATATTACTTACCAGATATCCTAGTAATTAGAATTACTATAAAATAGTTAATTGTTATTAAATTAATACGATACGTGAACATATCATTTGCCTTTCCTATTTTAAGCACGTTACCTGCTTGACGTGACATTCATATTTACATGTCTATCAGTTACATGTCACTCTTGAAATACCGTCAACCGGTTACTATTTTCTAAAATACAACCAATATCTTACATAGAGTAACATGAGAACGGGCTTGGAGCAACTGATAAAGCTGCTATTTTATGACCTTAAAGTTACAAGTTCGAGTTGCGAAAACAATCTCTTACACAAAATGTAGGGTAAAGCTACGTATATCAGATCGCGAAGCGATCCGACCTCTTTGTCTTCAAGGTCATCTTTATGGAGCATGGCTCCCCAAATGGTGTTAACCAACATGGTAAACCTGAAAACCAAACACTAAACGAACAACCTTTTGCAAAGATAGTTAGTTAAAATAAACTTGTGTTTGTATGTGTTTGTTGTCTCTCTTCCTCTCCTTTCTTTCTCACTCACTCACTTGTACTTTGTTCCTTGACCAATCTTGGGCTAACCAACAACGGGTTAGGCACAAATAGGCCAAGCTCTTCATTGCTTCCAATGTCTTTAGGTCGGCTGAATGAGCAAATTCTAGCACCTTGAAGTAGGCATTGGCTAGGCAAGATTCCTCCCTCCTAGACGGATATGACTTCTTGGATTAGCACACCACCTTCAAGTATGCTCAACCTTGAAAGCGATCATACAAAAACGCAGGAATCTAGTGCACAGAGGACGCCCTTTATCTTACATAGACTAACATAGTTAACATCAAAAGATGATGGAATCATAATTGAACCCTCTCCCCCTCTTTTGTTATGAATAACATATGCATGAATGTGTTGCAGTGTTCAAATATGATCCACCAAATGCCACCACATTTGGACACAGTGTATATCTGTTGCCCAACTACAGGAGCTTCTTGAAATGTGATCTGAAGAGGGCAAAGAAGATAGCAGATGTGAATCAAGGAGGAGGAGAGGGTTTCGAATTTCCTCTGAGAAGCCATCGTCCTTACTATTTTGCCTGTGGTGAACACAACGGCTTCCATTGCAACAATGGGACTATGAAATTCAGTGTTTTTCCAATCATAAATTAACTTCAAGAAGAGATTACTGCTGCTTTGCATTTCCAAATTATATGTTTTCAGGATTTTCTTGATAACCACCAGATGGATTGGACTGTTATACATGGATTTTAATAAAACTACTTTCAGCCTACAATTGTACTGATTTCTCGTCTTTTAAAATATTTCTTTTACAGTTTTTAATGAACATATTATGTTATATTTAATTTTAAATATTATCTTTATAGAAAATCAATAAACATATTATGTTTACTTGGTTTTAGTTATGTTATATATTATGTTTTATTATATAGTTTCAGTGATCCAGCAATTGAGTAAACAACCCTACGCTAATGTAAAATGATGTTTTTCTTTTTAAATAAAAGAATGTTTTCTTCATTGTTTTAAAAAGCTGTCAATTATTATAAACTTTATGGTATAACAATTTTAATAAATGGTAAACATTTGCAAACTTTACGCGCTGTTTTTTTTTTTTTTTTTTTTTTTTTGTGGAAAATAACCCCTCTTATTAGCTGATAATTATCAATCGACTGTTTTTAAATTTACGCTGAAATAAATATAACGAACATGAGTCAAAGTGTCAAACTTTTCCTTGTTAGCTTTGCCATAATTCAACTCTATACTTTTTAGATCATGCCCATTGTGTAAAATTTGAAATTTATGATGAAAATCCATGTATTTTTTGCAATGCAATGAACCCGTAAAAGATTGTTTTTTATCATATTACTGATTATATGTTCATCATACTTGATTATGTCACGTATATTTAAGTTAAAATGAACTAACATGTATATAACATACCTCATTTAATAAGATAGACTATGATAAAATACACAAACCTTATAATGCAACAGTAATTTATACCACCACAAGAATCTGAACACATTTTTCACGAGTTCATATTTAGTTTTTGTGGATACGAGTCGAAATCAGATTAAACACGAATAATCAGTGTGTCGACACGTGTGATCTGCCAAGCCCGACGTGAACCCAACGTACCAAATCCAAAATGACTTGCCAACACAGTAAATCCAACGCGAACTCGACTCTTTAAAACGAAGGTGATATGACAATGTTCAACCTGTCAAATACGATCTAACAAAACCGTCAACCTGTCAAACTCGACTCATCAAATCCGCCAAAAATAAAATCTGGTTGGCAGGTTAAATCTATTTTTTTTTTCAAATCTGAAAATTTCTTATACATAGTAAATTTCAATATCTATGTTTTACAATTTGCGAATTACTTCTAATTAAAAGGGTTTAAAAAAAAAATTATAAACACACTAATAAAATTTACTATTAAGGTTACCATATAATCATAGAAGAATGGTGAAACATATATCCTCGTAACCTTATTTAAGATTTTTTAAAGCAAATCTAAACCGAGTATTAATTGAACTATGCTCGAAAACAACTCATTTTAGATTTGGTTTGATATCAATTCGAACTTGACGTGTTTGTCATTATTTATCGGAACCCATGAAATGGTCCATAATTTTCTGGACTGAATATGACTGTTGAACGAACCGAACAGTTCGCGAACTGTTTGAGTTCAGTTTGTATGCGGTTCGTATTCGTTCTGTAATTATTTGTTAACGATCCAAATTCGAACAGGTATTCAGATTCGTTTAGTTAAACGAGCTGAACTGTTCGACTCGTTTGAATAGTTATAAGGTTATCGAGCCGAACTTGAACCAATTTTACTCAGTTCATTTAGCTAAATGAATTTAAAAACCTATTATTCGATTTGGTTAAGTTCGTCAACCCCGGAAAGCAATGGGTAATCTCGCGGAAGCCCGTTAGCATTTGGGACTGCATTTCATCGTTTTACCTTTCATTGGGGTTCCACGCAAAACGTTCTCGAATGAACTAGAAAACACTGGCACAATTCCGGAAAACCCCCGAATTGATCTCAACCGTAGGTCGAAACGCACGGCTGAGAATCTCCTATTCGAACTTTCTCGAATTACCTTTTTCCTATATAACCTCCTGTTGCTTAGCGCCACTAACAATTCGAGATATCTCTCTACATAATATTATCAAAGAGGACTCTTAACGAATTCTTTGTGTTAATTCTTTTGCTGTTTTAATTCTTCGTTTGGTCTCCGTTTGTGATCGGAAAGGATATGGCGGGAAAAGGTGAAGGACCGGCGATCGGTATCGATTTGGGAACAACTTATTCATGTGTTGGTGTATGGCAGCATGATAGGGTGGAGATCATAGCTAATGATCAAGGCAACCGGACGACGCCGTCTTATGTTGCTTTCACTGATACTGAGCGTCTTATTGGTGACGCTGCTAAGAATCAGGTCGCCATGAACCCCATCAATACTGTTTTCGGTACGTTGAAACTTTTTCCTTGTTGTTCTGCTTCCAAGTCTGTACTTCATTATTGAATAGTAAATTTTGGCAGCTATTGTTGATGATAACTGAATTTTCTATTACTCTTTCATCTGTTATGGCTGGTTTTGTGAGATGATTGATGTATGTTGAAGCTATGGAGTTCTTAAACTCGTTTTTGTGAAATGACTGTTCGTTGTAAATTATCCTGATCAAAAACGGAGGAATATGCTATCAATTCTATGCTCCTGGGATTAAGGGGTTTAATCTTACGTATGTCTTGCTCCTGAATTTGCCCTGTGAGACTTTACGCGATTTTCGTCCTAGATTGCTACTCTAGGGTATCTTGACGGGGTGCATGTGTTGTTTCGCTGGAATTCTACAGTCAGACGGAAAAAAGAATTCATGGCAATAGAGGCAATGATATGTGCATTACTGTGGCTTCGGGTTGCAATTGGCCAAATTGTAATTTTGGTTAGATGGTAGATCATATATATGATATCCAAATCTCAATCGTACTGTGAACGTGCAAATTTTTTTTTGTTGCATTAGTATATCAGTATCTAGTAGTGTGAAGAGAGTTTCATGATCTCAGTGATGCTAATCTGGGTTCTCTTTTTGTGTGTGTGTGTTGCAGATGCAAAAAGATTGATTGGAAGGAGATACTCTGACCCTTCTGTTCAAAACGACATGAAACTGTGGCCATTTAAGGTGATAGCTGGACCTGGAGACAAGCCGATGATTGTAGTTGCCTACAAGGGCGAAGAAAAGCAATTTGCTGCTGAGGAAATTTCATCAATGGTGTTAATTAAGATGAGAGAGATTGCAGAGGCTTATCTGGGCACAACCATAAAGAATGCTGTAGTTACCGTACCAGCCTACTTCAATGACTCGCAACGTCAGGCAACCAAGGACGCTGGTGTTATTGCTGGCCTTAACGTAATGCGTATTATCAACGAGCCTACTGCCGCTGCTATTGCATACGGGCTTGACAAGAAGGCCAGCAGTAGTGGCGAGAAGAATGTATTAATCTTTGACCTTGGTGGTGGTACTTTTGATGTTTCTCTGCTGACTATTGAGGAGGGAATTTTTGAGGTCAAGGCCACAGCAGGTGATACGCATTTGGGAGGTGAAGATTTTGATAACAGGATGGTAAATCATTTCGTGCAGGAGTTTAAGAGGAAGAACAAGAAGGATATTAGTGGGAATCCAAGAGCGTTGAGGAGGTTGAGGACTGCTTGTGAAAGGGCCAAGAGGACTCTTTCCTCAACTGCGCAAACAACCATTGAGATTGATTCTCTGTTTGAGGGTATTGATTTCTACACCACTATCACTAGGGCGAGATTTGAGGAGCTGAACATGGATTTGTTCAGAAAATGTATGGAGCCTGTGGAGAAGTGCCTGAGAGATGCTAAAATGGACAAGAACAGCGTTCATGATGTTGTGCTTGTTGGAGGTTCTACAAGAATCCCGAAGGTGCAGCAATTGTTGCAAGATTTCTTCAATGGGAAGGAGCTTT
Organism: Eustoma russellianum; assembly: GCA_036186865.1. Classification (NCBI taxonomy): domain Eukaryota; kingdom Viridiplantae; phylum Streptophyta; class Magnoliopsida; order Gentianales; family Gentianaceae; genus Eustoma; species Eustoma russellianum. The sequence continues at coordinate 38,472,948 of AP025048.1, read as the reverse complement.
GCAAGAGCATTAATCCTGACGAAGCTGTTGCGTATGGTGCAGCTGTGCAAGCTGCAATCTTGAGTGGTGAAGGCAATCAAAAAGTTCAAGATCTGTTGCTGTTGGATGTCACCCCACTTTCTCTTGGTTTGGAGACAGCTGGTGGTGTGATGACTACTTTGATACCAAGAAATACAACAATCCCCACGAAGAAGGAGCAAGTTTTCTCAACTTATTCAGACAATCAACCAGGTGTCTTAATTCAGGTGTTTGAAGGTGAAAGGGCTCGGACCAAAGACAACAATTTGTTGGGCAAGTTTGAGCTATCTGGCATACCGCCTGCTCCCAGGGGTGTTCCTCAGATCAATGTTTGTTTCGATATAGACGCCAATGGCATACTCAACGTTTCAGCAGAGGATAAAACCACTGGTCAAAAGAACAAGATCACAATCACTAATGACAAGGGCAGGCTGTCTAAGGAAGAGATTGAGAGAATGGTGCAGGAAGCTGAGAAATACAAATCTGAAGATGAGGAGCACAAGAAGAAGGTTGATGCCAAGAATGCGCTTGAGAACTATGCTTACAACATGAGGAACACGATTAAGGATGAGAAGATCAGTGCCAAGCTTGCAGCTGCTGACAAGAAGAAGATCGAAGACAGCATTGATGATGCAATTAAGTGGCTTGACAGTAACCAGCTGGCGGAAGCTGATGAATTTGAAGACAAGATGAAAGAGCTTGAGAATATCTGCAATCCCATTATCGCAAAGATGTACCAAGGGGGTGTTGATGGTGGTATGCCTGGAGGTATGGATGAAGATGGTCCTTCTGTTGGTGGTGCAAGTGGTGCTGGCCCCAAGATTGAAGAAGTCGATTAAGAAGTGTGAGAAGTTTTTGTTATGTAGGTTAAGCTATCTTTCTTTCTGTGGCTGTCTTTTGTTTGTGTGATGGGGGTTTGGGGGGTCGTGTGGTTTAGCTTTTCTCTATGTATGTCGTCTTTAGTTTGGTCTTTTGCTTTGTTTTTGATGTCTCTATTTAATGAAATGTTCTGGGATCTCCCAGTTACCCTCCTTTGTGATTCAATTCATGTATCAATTTTAATAAGAACACACGGAAGTAATCACGAGGATAATAGGTACTTAAAAGGCATACGAGACGCATGCATTATTGGAGAAGAACGGGCAATTAGATGTTGAAGACTTTTCAGCAATGCTATTAACAATGGATATAGTGACATAGATTGAAACTTTGGTTTTGGAGGAATGAAGTGGCACATGATGAAGATACCATTGATCCTACGAAAAGGAATTGTCTACCTTTTTATGTCTTGCTTTTATTGTATTGAACTCCTGTAAAATTTACATACAAATAATATAAGGGATCTATTTTCCAAAAAAAATAAAATGAAAGAGGAATTTTTTTTCTTCCCTTCAAGATTCCTGCATGGCAATTCTCGTGCAGTGCACGTACTTGTACGTCTTCTCCTATATATTTTGGCTTCTTCTCTTTTATACCTTTTTTTCAATATATTTTGGCTGCACTTTTGTGCATGTTTATTATTATATATTTCAATGTTTATATGCATAAAAACATTTGAAATAGAAAAAGTACATAATACTTATAAAAAATAACCAAAATATTCGGGGAAAAAGAACATGCAGATACACATAAAAGGTGCACCAAGAAATCACAAGAAAATGTCATTGAGGATTAACAGAGGACATGGCTCTGGAAGCTGCATGGAGAGAAGCTCCTCTGTTGAACCCAAAGCAACCAAAGAAGCTCTTCTTCTTCATCCTTTCCTCCGCCATATCAGTTTCTTCCGATATTTTATCCCTTAAAAATCTTCCTCTTGTTCTTGAGCTTGAAATTGATCCAACACTTGAACTAAAGCTCTGCTCTTTCTCCTTCTTCTTCTTCAAAATCTTGTATTTATCCCATTTCCTTTGCCAAAATGAAGAACCATTTCCTTTTATTTTCTCTTCAAAATTTTCATCATTCAGTAACACATCACAGATTCTGCAAGGTGACAGAGATCTGGTTCCGTTTTTTCTAGACCGCGAAAAATGTTTGGATAAATTACTATTAATCCTTTCTCTACCGCGTTCAGAATCTTCAAGACTAGGCCTTTTGTTCTCTTCAATTGCTACTTCAAATGGATCACAATCTTTCTTTTTGTATACAGATGAAACTGCACATTTGAATTCCTTTTCTTTTAGTGAATTGGGACTCCAAGAATCAGATTGCAATCGAGGAGGTGGCTTCAAAGGTTTGATCTTTCCTCCATCAAATAGCTCATCAGCAGATGAGCATTTGGGCATCTCTAATTGGCCACTAAAATCAAAGGCAAATTCCCCTGCATCATAATCATCAACTATCACATCTTCTTCTGGGATCCCGGGCTTATCTTCCCAGTGAAATGGGATAGTTAGAAGAGATTTATGATCAGCAAGAAGTGGGCCACTGTTGAAATCGTTGTCAAATTCAGAGGGGTGGGTGGGGCTTGTGGGTGCGCTGAAGAAGAACGGATCCAACTTTTGTGGGCTGGAACTTACTGCAACTTTCGATATGATCACCTCCATTTTCGTTTCTTAATGCCAATCCCTTTAACGATTTCAGTACAAAATCGAAAAAGGAGGATGAAGAAGTTGAGGAATATATGTCTTAGATTGAGATGTCAGAGGAAATGTAGAGAAGGAAATAGTTGACGAAGCTAACAGTAAGAGATGAACAAAGAAGAGCTGCTTTTCTTATACTTATGTTGCTTTACAAAGAGGCCGTTACACCAAAACATACAAAATAAATAAATAATGCACAACAACAACATTACCCCATTGTTTTAGAGGTTCCCGTTTATAACGGAGTATGGAGTCGGACGTACGCAAGTATACTCATGTGTTAGAACCATACAGAGGTTGTTTCGCAACAATCTATATTCAAAATTGCGACACTCTGTGTCGATCAGATGTTACCTCATAATATAAGAAGCACAGTCAATTTAGTGAGTCATTTTGTTTTATTTCATCGTATTCTAAAGTCAATGAAGAGTGTATCCTTAACTCTATTGGAAATGAAAATAAAATAATAATTTACAGTAATAATTAAACAGAAAACAACAAGAACGCCATTAACGTGCCGAAATTATATTGTCCAAGAGGGACAGCGTTAGCCACCCTTGGATTAAAAATTAAAAGGTAAATTCTAGACTTATTTTGCTGGTTGATAATTTTTGACTTATTGTGTAGGTTGCGTGTACGTAGGTTTTGACATTAACGTATATGTTCTATGTTAAAATGGAAGAATGCGATTACAGTGTCCCCCGAGTAATAGAAGAAGTGTAAAGACCAAAAAAAAAAAAAAAACTCATATTGGAAATAATAAAGAGTTAATTGACATTCATTAATACTTGTCTAAAGAACGTTTTCGGTGCACTAGGTTCACGTGTTTATGCAGGGTACATAAAGAAGCCAGATCGCTTTGCAATTTGGTGTATGCAGTCTTACCTTACACTTTGTGTAAGAGGCGAACCCGAACAGACACAATGCCTGAAATATGTGGACAAATTCGAAACTCGTTATAAAGTTTTCTTTTGGTTTACGAAAAACTCGTTATATAGTTAAAAATTATCATAATTAGAACCATTTATACATACATACATGCATATGTGTGTATATATATTCACACACATATTCAAAAATTTACTAGGTAAACAAATAGCCAATTACTAATCGACAAAATTCGCCACATGAATGCGATTACATAAGAATGTCATAAATTACGTCCGGCGTGTACATAAGAATGATATTATCTGTCAGGACATAGTTCAGTATCAGGTTACGAGTCGCGTACATGGTTAGATTTTAGGGACACGCACAATGTAATTGTTTGACTTCTGTTTGGACCAAAGGCCTAAGTTGCAGTATGTATGATCTCTTCCAACCTAAAAGACCGTTGAGCTCATGATTTGCATCTTCCACAATAGTTTTTGAGACTAGGACGGTGAAGTCCGGGTCAGGATATGGCCTTTACTCCAAGCTCCAAGATTGATATTATGTGATACAAGCTTACAAAGTCAACTCATTAGGTTATAAAATAGGAATACTAAATCTATTTCGTATATAATACAAAAATGACCACGAGGAGAGTTAACATTTTGGTTACACAAAGTCTCTCATGATGTCTTATATCCTTCCTTTCACATCAACGCTCACAAGAGTGGACTTTTGAAATATATGTTTTTCCCCCTTAAAGAAGTCGAAAAGGAAAAGAAAAAGACAGAAGATGATGGAAACGGACTTGTTTCATTGCTGAGTATTACATCGCGATTTATACAAAGCACATAATGTTGGATACCTATTAACTGAGATAAGGCTAAGAGCTGAAATACAAATACAATGATAAGATATGTGAACGATATTTACATTTTCTAAGTGTTGTGCACAATATAATAAGTCAATGAAAATCGTGGAGAACTTTTTTTAAGGTACACCAAATCATGTGTATGGTACGGTTGTCACTGTGTTATGCTCATTATCTGATTAATTATGTTGCTCTTCATAGCTGATTCGTTTAGAAAACGTGCAAACTTTCTGGAAATGTCTTGCTAGATATGGTGTGGTGTGGCATTTTGGTGCACTTGTGATATATTTGTAATGGGTGGTCAGCCATAAATTCATTATTGGGCATTTAGTTAGCATTCTGGTTGATCGACACAGCTTGACGCTCATTACGAAGCATCGGAAAACCACCTCTATGTGTTTATAGCACATGGGTTCAAGCTGTATTACGGGTCATCGGAAAACAACCTCTATGTATTTCTAACATACGGTTATGGTTGCGTATATCCGACCCCCCATACTCCGTCATAGGTGGGAGCCTCAATGAGGTAATGTTGTTGTTGTAGTTGGCATTCTGGTTCTTATTATGACGTTGAAACCCTGCAGAAAATGATATCACGAATTGCACCATTTTCCTCTTGTGGACGTAAGCACATTGCCTACCATATAAATCTTGTCTCCCAAGTTCACTGTTTTTCATGTTTTAGTGTTTCCATTAGACAACAAGACATGTCTCCTTCCTCCCAACACCCACATGTGGACACATCCATGCATATATATATATATATATATATATATATATATATATATATATATATATATATATATATAGACACACACACATGTGTGTGTGTCTAAAAGCTTGACTCTGTTACTGTTTTTTGTTTCCAGGGTTGCCTGTTACATTTCTCTTTTCTTTCCTCCTCAAGGGTGAATTTGGGATTTGATGATCGCCTTTTGTGAGACTGTAGACCTTTGTCTCACGTAGGTGTAAAGGCCGGTATGTTTGTCAAAGATGCTAACGCTCTTTGTCCTCGCCTCACAGTTTCATACAACATCTCATTGACTTAGAGGCTCCCGACTATGGCGGAATATGGAAGGTCGGATATATACGACCATACTCATGTATTAGAAACACACAGAGATTATTTTCTGATGACACATTATGAAAATTGCTTCAAGCTGTGTCGATCAAGTACTACTTCACAATATAAGAATCGCGGCTAAGTCATTTTATTTATTCAATCATATTCCAAAGTCAAAGAAGAGTGTGTCTTTATAACAAATTCCATATGATTTCAAATCTTATGAAAAGGTACTCGTTTGTTTTCGAGCTTCAGTACAACATCTCCTTAGGAGTTCATTTGAAATTTTCCTTTCATTTTGTCTTCTTGTATATTGTAATGTTTTGATTTAGTTTTTTCACATGTTATGGGCTTCTATATGTTGGGTATGAAGGTGGCTCACCAGGTTGTATTTGAAATTATTAGATAATCTGCATGTGTGATAGGTTGTGATATTATATGAAATTTAAGTCATGCACCATATTTGCTCGTGTACGTGTGTGATTGTCTACCATAAATGTGCTATTATGGTTGTTTGTGAGATAGAACGACAATCCATTCATAGATTCAAGACTCTTCAGATTGTGGAGTCTCCCAAGGGTCATGGATTCCTGTATTCTGCATATGTAATCAGATGCACTGATGCTCCTGCTCTTTGGCATGCAGTAAACAAAAGAATGGTGCTATTTAGGGTCTCAAGGCTGCAGCCTCGGCACACATTCTAGCAATTGGAATTTGTGAACAAAAGTGATATTGCTGCAAGTCTTCCTGTTGCCTCGATGATTTTCACGGAGCAAAAAGTCATTCACTGGTCATAAAGACCACACCGCCTCAGCCCCAACCATAAACACTGTATCCCTATTATTGTGTACATATAGAGCCGAGAGTCTCAATGGAAGCAAACATATTTATATTTACTCTTGACAAGTGAACTAGTTTGAAACTAAACATTTTTTCCTCTCCAAATGCTCATGCTTTACACAGAGTAACCTATTTCCCTCATTCAATTATATATCATACATGCTGTGACCAAAATTTCAACAGGAAACCTGCCCTGTTAGTGCCCCATGTATCAAAACATCCTAAACTTACCGATCAGCCTATCTCCCCCGATCCACGAATTAATTGGATATAGTTGCGTACATCCGACCTCCCATACCCCGCCATAGGCAGGAGTCTCTAAAGCTGCTAACAGTTAAATCAATGAACGAATAACTAGACTAATAAAATAACACAAAAGGGAAGATACACTATGTACAAAAGGCCAGCAAATTCTAAATCTTGTAATCCACATGAAGGAAGCTCTCGTATTGCGTTCCATTAAGTGCCTTTTCAATGTCTACCCAGTTCTCCACCTGAGAAGACATGGGCCCTTTATGTATTTTGACTTGTCGACTGTACAATTTTTTTCGTGGTACCTTTAAAAAATCTTGAACATCTAACAGTTTCTGGCAAAGAGAATCAAAAGCTGATTTAGTGTTTGTATGCGTCAAATTTCAGAATGAAAACTATTCGCACTTCAGGATAAGTAGTACAGAGCACAGTAAAAGTGTTTGATGACTTACAGTGTGATTGTTTATGATGTCTTCGTAATATAGGACGATATGCCGAGTGCTGCTGAAGTAATCTAACGCTTTAGTTACCATTTCTTCTACTTGTCTCAAGTTGGATATAAGCAATGTTGTGTTTATGGTTGGCTTGTAGCTTGCAAGTATTTCTGCCTGCAACATTGTTTGCCATTCTCATTATTAAATTAAGGAATGAAATAAAATTGCTCACACTAAACAGCTGTTTTTTTGGTCAGAAAAGGAGAAAGACCTCTTGTGAAGAATGCACATGAGATTTGTGTGTTCCATTTAATAGCTTAGCATTCTGATCATAGGAATTAGCGAGTATTGAGACCATCCTGCGCAGAAGGTTTTTCCGGAAGAGAAAAATTGCTGAAACTCCTCTTGCATTGAAGTATTTTACTATTTCTTCATGATGCTGCATCAGACCCTGAAAAAAGAAAGCCATCATCAGAGAGCTGCTTTTGTAATTTGCATAACATGCCTTTTCTTAGGTATGAAATAGGAAGGACTATGGTTTTGAAGACCACTACACCTTTTCCCCACAATTGGGCATTAGAACAATGGCATAAGAAATAATACCAATGCTATTTTTAGAACAATGACATAAAAAAAATACTAATGCTATTTATCGTACTTGGATTAAACCACTCCCTACAACAACCTAAAGTTTAAGGACGCGTCAAAGTTCTAGGCATGTATAAATCACATGCACTAGCAATGGGCAAACAGAAAGTAACATATTCTCTTTTTCTCTCCTTGTTGTTCCCCTTTCTTCCTCCTCTCGAAACACAATAGGAAGAAGCGCAAGCAGAATGATAGGTTGGAGAAATGCAGACGATAAGTAATCAAGCACAATTGTGGGATACTGATAAAATTATATCAACTCAAATTTTAAAAACTTGTTGAAAATCTGACAGCGGAGAAAGCCAAATATGCAAATTATACCAGTTCAAGCATCCCTTTATAGCTAAAAGATTGTTTCTCAGAGTCATAACCGGTATCTGTCTTTAAGTGTTACACTCCAGAACCAACCATTTTTCATTCACTACATGTTAGTTTCAAGCTTTGATGGAAGCAAAAAAAATGAAACTTATGACAAAGAACACACCAAGTTCGTTCAAATTATTTGACTTCAAAAAATTTGTTATAGCCCAGGTCCTATGACATTTTGCCATTTCAAATTTCTGACAATGATGCAAGATGGAAACATCAAGGATCTCATCCGCCTTGCTGCGCAGACTTGCATTATTGTCCATCCCATTGTGGGGTTTTAGTTTGTTTAGGATCCTTTTCTCCTTAAATTTCTTTAAAGGAACCAAATATGACAGTTTTGGCAGGAGAAGGGTCCCTAGGAGATGGAAACTTCTTTTTCCACATCAAATTTCTTTAAGCTCCAAGGAAGCATTTATCTTTACATAATAGCAAATTTTCTCAAGATGGCCACAACATAGAACTTGCTTATTATGCCAGTTAACAGTAGCATATTTTTTTCTTATTATTTGGGACATCAGACGAGATCTTTTTTTCTTTTTTGGGATTCTTACAGGTAATTATCTAGTTGGCCACAACTTAGGACTTGCTTATTATGTCAGTTAGCAGTAGCATATCTTTTCTTATTATTTGGGACATCATACGTGATCGGTCCTTCGACATTCTTAAAGGTGATTATCTAGCTGGGAAATCGACAAAAAGATTTGCCTATTAAGTTTCTCAAGGTATCCCACAAGAAAAATATATAAGATATCAGACAAGACAATTACAACCTTCTTGACACAAATTAATTTGGAATCTTCTGCTATTGACTACAGATTTTTATGTCTATCTATGTCACCTCGTAACTCTTGAAAATAGCAAGACAGTTACAACCTTCTTCACATGAATTAATTTGGAATCTTCTGCTATTGACTATAGAATTTATGTCTATCTGTGTCACCTCCTAACTCTTGAAAATAGTAAGACAAACAACAAAATTTCCAATTTCAGGAACATACTTGACCCATAAAGAACAAAGCAGATATTTCATTACAGATATCCAAACCACGAAAAAAAGCAAGCAGCTTTCACTACAACTACAATAGCACCAAAAAAGAAAACAAATCAACAAAACTGGTAATCATTAAGAGCCTCATTAAAAAAAATTACTACCCAAATTTTGCAAGCTTTAATGCATAATATTAGGTTGACAACTGTTTGTATAAACAGCACAAGAAGATGATGGGGGCACAGATCATTCAGAAAAGGAATGAAAACAGTAATATTTCATAATAACGAATGCCAAATTATTCATCAAATATTATCAGATAGCTAAGTTATGATATGGATGTACACGATTTTTGTACCAACCAAACCAAATAGGCCATCGACTTTCCATGAACGGTTTCACACAAATTCTCTCTGTTGTGTGAGATACTGACACGCCAAACACCAAGATAAATAGCACAAGATTCTCAAAACAACAAAGTGCAAATATTCTCAGACAAGCAGCCAATGTAAGAGATCAGACAAGGACTCAGATTATTGTCATCTGGCCAACCACGACTAATTACAAGTTCTGCTAAGAAATCTTGTCTATATAATGATTCCTTTAACTTAAACTCTGCCAGGCAAAATTGGATCACTCAGACGACTATTGTCCGAGAAAAACATTTGGTTTCTATCAGGTATTTTGACAATTTAATAGGCTGGAAAACGGAAAAAGAAAAAGGCGAACCAGTGCTAAACCAAAAGAACCGTACTCGAATAATGAGTCCTATGTTGTCTTGAGAACGAAGTCCCAAGCACTTAACATACAAGAGGAGCTCATAAGCTTTGAAAAATCAGTTACCTGATTGAGCATCCACTTCAATCCAACAGCAGCAGTGCACTCATTTTTTGAGGCACTATTTAACCAGTCCAGGTTATAGATTTTGTCCAACGTTTCCACGATTGTCGAAACATTTGCTCTTCGTACTTTAACAGAGAAAATCTCCCCATATGAGGTAATGTTTGTATGATTATTCAACAATGTCTCAAACCATCCGCTACCCGATCTCTGGGTAGACAAGATGGCAAAATATCGCACAGGATTGCAAGAACACTCCGCCCTATGTCAAGAACAAAATATCACAGCATATTAAAAACTTCATATTTGGAACTAGCAACCAGAACAATCAACTGATTCAGAAACAATTTCCCACCTCTTGAAAGTTTTTGGTTTGGGGAAATGAATGAGTTGTTTCTCCAACGGATCCACCCGAGGTACCTCGCACGACTTCATGACTTGGACGCTAAAAATTTGTGCCTTAGTCTGAGCATTAATCTGCCTAAGACAGACTGTACATACATACAGCCCACAGACCATTGCAATTATTAAGACCACCATTCTCAACCACAATCTAGACTTCTTTGGAGGCTTATTGACCAAACCATCCTGGAAACAAGAAAATACAAGTATTTAGCTAAATGCCATACTACTTCCATTTAAAGCTTATGAAAAAATATTCAACTATGAACTAACCATTAATCCAGCTCCATTTATCAGAAATAGTATACTAATAGCTAAAACAACAAAGAGCTTTCATGAATTTAAAGACATTAAGGACAATTTTGTTGAGTCAAACTCCAACTTCTTCTTTTACTGCATAAGATTATAAATAAAGTACATTTGTCATAAACATACTGATATTTGTTACTCTGTTATTGCAAAACCTCTTAAATCAGATCATGCGGGAACTGCAGACCCAAAAAACGCATTGGTATGAGAGGGTCCAATACCCAGATGAGCAAAGCGCACGGTAAGCAAGAAAAACAGAAATCCTTCACACCCCATCAAAAAAATAGATTTTTTTTTCTCTTTCTCAAAACATTATTTTCAGATAAACAGAGCCCGTCCCTCTGTTACAAGCCCCCCCCCCCCCCCCCCAAAAAAAAAAAAAAAAAAAACACACCCCACAAAAAAAAAAGAAGGAATAAATAAGGAAAACAAATTAAAGATAGCTGAGCATACCTTGACGAAGAGACAGAGATCGTCTGCCATCTTTATCTTGAATCCCAAAAGGGAAAAGAACCAAAAAAATCAAAAAAGAGATGATTTTTATGCTGTTGACAGCTAAACTTCAATTCGTGTTTAGCCTTTCTTCCCAGCTTTATTCATTCCACAACAATTTTTTCTGCCCCAAATACTTTTTTTGCATTAGGCAAACGAATATGAAGATTATAAAATCTCAAAAAGCTTGGATTTTTCTCGTGAAGAACAAAGCTAATGGAAGACCCCAAAAAAAAAAAACAGTCTTTTCCTTTATACCGTTGTCACGCTCTCTCTTTTTCCTGATGTGTTGCTTTAAGAATAAGATTTTCCAGAGGATTTGCTGTTTTCTCTCTCTTTATCAAAAGAGTTCTGAGCTGGGGTCCCCTTAGAATGTGGATTTTCAGGTATTCATTATGATGATTCGGAGAGAATGTGTCCAGAAATATGATAATTTGAGACAAAATAGGATTAAGGAATTCTATAGACTCATCCGAACAATCTGGTATGAAAAAACAAAATCCATGATGTTAAGTTACATATATATACATATATATATATATATCAATCAATCAATCTAACACAGTATTTTCCAACAACAACAAAACTATCACTATAGTCTGGAGAGGGTAAATGGCAGACAAACAATACCTCTATCCTAAGAGATAGAGAGTTTGTTTCCAGTGATATCCTCAGCTCATATACATGTATGTATGTATGTATATATATATATATATATATATATATATATATATATATATATATATATAGTAATCTAACTGTTAAACTTTTTAATAATAATCGAACGGCTAAAGGTTACTTCTCGTATACAGATTAACGACATTGTAATGGGTATCCAGACGAAACTTAAATTTTTATCTCGTATAGATTTGGACGAACGCAAAACGGTGTCGTAAAAGTCGCCGCTTGCATGTTTGACTTTTGCTTTTCTTTTTGGTTCTGGAGTTTATATGATATTTTGAAAATTATAAATAGATAGACAAATAAATAAAATCGGTTTTACTTTGTGTTTTCGTATTTGTTTAATTTTATAATTTTAGGCGAACGAATACAAATAAGAAAAATTCCAAGTTTAACAAATTTATACAAAACAAATCCCATATTAATGTGTCTGCCAAGTGGAGTTGCGACCTTTTGTCCTTTCACTTTAAGTCAATTCCAACTTTTCTCCTCTAGTTAACCGGTAATGAAATTTTGCTCCATTTTTACAACCACACATATCCAGTATATCCTAACAATAATGAAATTTATTGTTAAAAGTCTGGAGAGAATAAGAGACAGACAAACAATAACTTCATCCTAAAAGATAAAGCAAAAAATTGCTCCCTTATTATAAATATAAAATATGGTGATAATGTCACTCGCTACAAATAATTAAAATATCAATTAGGCTTGGTTCAATGACTAAAAGATAAAGCATGCACAAGTATGTTTTATGTTTAATTTTTTGTTCACATGCAGATATTATTCATTTTTATAACGACAAATAATTTCCTCGTAAAATATAAGTACGTAAAAGAAAGATTTTCTCATTGGAAAAAGCACATAAAAAAACTTAAAAATACTCTAAACTTATGTAGAAACATGTAAGAAGTTTGATTAAAGAAAAGAGTAAATTTGAATTAGATCAGTTTTGGCCATGCTCTGAAATCATATTTCGGTCTTTCACTATTTTTCTGAATTCTGAAGAGATTGAAGTTGTGCATTTGAATGTTGTGTTAAAATGCTATGGAATTTTGAGGAAAACTTAAAAATTTAATATGGGTGTCACGGTTTAATGCTAGCTTTTAGTCTAAATTAATGTAAGTCTTGTGAGTTATACTTATTACCCAAGATGTTATTTATAGAATATTTTTCAAGAACGAGAAATATACTTTGGGATATGTGCCACTTGGCCTATTTGGATATGATTTTAGGATCAATAGTAAAGTTAATAATTGTCATTTGTCATTTGATTAACAAGCAATGGTTTTGAATTATGAGTATGAACAAGGGTGTATTGAAAGAAGAATCTGGAGGATTTTATGATATCTAGAATATTTCTTGAATGGAAATTTTATGAATGATATACAAGTGTCATTAAGAAAGTATGTAAACTTGTATATAATGTATTGTATACTTATACACCTCTATAAGGTAGTAGAAATGTATAAGTCAATTGTTTTGGAGCTTATAGATTCCTATTTCATTATGTCAATAATTATGTTTTAAAAGTTGCAAGACTTCCATTTAGATTGGCTTGTAAATGGTATATAAGTTTAGTGCATATGTTCTTAAATTTAGTTAGCAAATAATGAAAGTTATTTGTCTATAGATGAACACTAAACTAAATGTAAAATTGGTGACGAAATATGATTTTGTTAAGACTATGTCATGTTTGGAAGATCAAAATGTTGTTATCTTATGAATCTTTGATCATAAGAAAGTTTTGAAGTTTAGTTCCAAGTGACATAGAGCGTTAAGTTTATATTCATTGTTGAAAGCCTTTTGAGTTGAATAATACCATAGCTTGTTGTTGATTATATGATGACTAAATTAATGTTGTATAGTTGATACTATTTATTTGGTGAAGTGAATGTTATAACTTAGTCAAAGGTCCTGTTCTATGGTTAATGTCGGCATGAAATTATGAAGAATTACGGGGTTTTTTCATTCATGTTTGTTTGAAAGTAAAGCTGTTTTTAAAATATTGATGTGTGATGTGTGAATAGTTTGCATATATTGAATAACTTCTAAAGGAATTTACATGGTTGAAGTAGAAAATTAGATCAATACTAAAGTTGGCTTATTGTTCTAATTGGTTATTGTTTTGTTGTTTCAAGCTTATGAGTATGATAGCATTTCTTGATGTATATGAAATTAATTTTGTTTTGTTTGGTTGATATTTGCTTGCAAAACTAACTCTTTGATAAAGATGTTTATAATGAATGTTGATTTTAATCGTTGGCGGAGTTGGTTCATGGAAATATTGTGTTGCATTTGAGTTTGATGGTTTGTTGATAAAAACAAAATGCAATGTTTCGAAACTTGTTTATAGTTAGTCTTTATGGACTAATGAGATGTTTTGTTATGTGTTCATTGACAGGAATCACTGAAAGGAAGCAATTTGAGATAGTGCTAGCACTTAATAAATGATACAACATCGTGAATGCTCATGAGCATTTTTAGAGTAAATCATAGACAATATAAGGTCTATGAAAGTGACTCAACAAGAACTTAGTGTAAGTTAGTTCTTGTGACATCGATAGGAATGAGGTTATTCCATTTGATGTAAACTCACTATGATGAAAACCCAACCTCTATTATTAGAGATCCTACAAACGAGGTTCAATGTGATAAAGACAAGTCATAGTAAAATTCTAATCAGCAATATCAAATTTATCCCTCCATAGGGTGTTGATGTAAGATGGTGTTTGTTGCAAGTTTATGAGGGTGAGATTTTAAGAATCGCTTAATGAAATTCATAGTTATTTTATGGTGGTGTGAGTAGTACTCACTTGATGAATTTCATATGTATAAGTATAGAGGTAGGGCTGCTTCCTATGAGAGTTTGAAATAACTTACTATAGTGCTTATGAACACCTAAGACTAGATGCAAAGCCTAATTCGCACCACACCATGAACTTGTATGAAGTAGACGGTGACATGTCGTTTGGTTGTTCATATAAACAGTAGTAAAATATGATTTAAGACGTTTATATTATTTGATTTCCGTTTATATAACTCCATTTGTTGTAAGTAGCGATTTAAAACATAAGTCATTGTATCCATTACGTGCTATTATCTTTGTTTAACATGACAGGGGCTAGTTTATAATTGGATCATATGGGGATTGTTGGAAAAATCACATAAAAGTGTTTGAGAAAGTGTTCTAAATTTATATAAAAACATGTAAAAAGTTAGATTAGAGAAATGAGTTGAATTAAATCAATTTTGACCATACTCAGAATTGAGAGTTGGGTTTGTTATCATATTTTGAATTCTAAACAGAGAGAATGTTAGGTAAAATTGACCGAACATTCATTGATGAACTAAGAATTCGGTCTATTTCTAAAGTTTATATCTAGTGACTGAAGGGGATGTTGGCGACGGGGTTGGTTAGAAAGAGAAATGTTGGTGGCAGTTTTTAAGGTCTTTGTGGTGGTCGATTTCATGAGGAGGGAGGAGGGAGGAGGAGTAGGGACGCTGATGGAGGGCTGTAGTGTGGTGGCCAAGGTGGTTGCTGGTGGCTTTTGAGGGTGCTGCTGGTGGTTGGCTGCTGAGGGAGAAGGATGGCATCGTGCAACGAAAGCTGTAATGATTTGATTTTTTTAATTAAAATAAAAAGACATGTAACTGACCATGGGGGTAGAGAGGGGGATGAGAACCTCTTACCACAATCACATCACCCACTTCTCTACCGTACGACACGTGACAGCAGGAAAGGATGACGAGGCTAGATGAGGGTCACTACCATCTAACCTCACTATTTTTTTCCTGCTCCATGTGTCGTGCGCTGAAGAAGTGGGTGAAGGAATCCAAACTTGTAGAGGGGGTGAATGTATCCTATCTGGAAAGGAGGAGAGCATTAGAATCAGAATTGACGTGCGTTATCTTTTTCATCAATGTTTGCATTACAGGCCTTCACGATGAAAGCTGTCACTTTTTGTCGTCTGATTATTTCTTTTTTTGGATAATTGTTACTTTTTTTAAGCATCACAGTTTCAATTCCATTGGTTGATCACAATATCATGAGTGTGTATATATATATGTATGTGTATGTGCATATATATAATATATATATATATATATATATATATATATATATACACACACACATACACATACATATATAATATATATGTAGGTATGTGTGAATGTATAATCAAATTTTCTTACTGTTTCAATTCATAAGTTAAATAAGGCCTTGAAGAAGCCATGTAATTATATTTATATTCGCATTCGATACGACAATGTAAATAAATATATAACAGCATAACTTGAAATACATGTTTGTATAAATTAGACAGATGTCAATGCTAAATACTTGTAACATAAAACAGCATAAACTGCACAACATAGTCAACTAGAGAGGATACTTGAAATCTTTAAAATAGATCCGTTTACTATTTGAAATGAAGTTTGGACAAGGGAGAAAAGGAGAATTATTTCTTAAAGAAATGGTGGGAATCATAAAAAAGGTGTATATGTAACTAGTAGATCCCAACTATTTCTAGACTCAACTTTATAGTCTAACTTTCTAGTGTTTAGAGATTTGAAGTTAATGTAAATTAGGTATTTAACAATCCAATCGATATAAAATACATAATCTGGTATCTATAAAGAGTTCCAATCCAAATATGTCTTTGTATAAGCCGGAATTTACTATAATATATATATATATATATATATATATATATATATATATATATATATATATATATATATATATCACACACTATGACTGATAGAATTCAAGTATGTATCATTGGATGCAATGTCCTACCTTGGTACCAGTTGAGTTACTACTCAACGGCATGCCTCAACTATTTTTATTATAAAGACTTTTTTTTTAATGGATAATATCTCGAAATTTATCTTATCTTGACGAATCTAGGAAGAATGAAAATCTATGTTATTAAGGGCATATCCAACCTAAAACACCAAATTTTGCACCAAATCACCTATTTGATGCAAAAAAACAGTAAAAAGTATTCCAACCACAAAACCAAATCCAGCATCAAATAAGAATATTCCTTAAAGATTCTTCTATCATTCTATTTTTAATTATTATTATAATAATTTAATACAAAATTAACATTCATATAAATTTAACGTAATTATTCATTAATTTAACGAAATTAATGAAATTCTTTTTTCTTATAACGAAATAAACGAATTTAAAATTCTTGTAACGAAATTAACGAAATTCTTTTTTCTTATAACGAAATTAACGAAATAAAAATTCTTATAATGAAATTAACAAAATTAACGAAATTCTTATAACGAAATTAAAATTTTTTGAGGTAATTAAAATGGTGATATAGCGGATGAATAGTGATTGGTGGCAAATGAATAGTGTTGCACATTTTCAACTATTAGGTGCACAATTTGGTGCTTGGTTGGAGAAGAATTTATATCAAAAGGGTGATTAGTGCATCCATTGGAGAGGATCTTAACAAGATTCAAACTTTAACACTAAAGATCAATCACTTGGCCGTTGCTAAACACACAACCCCCCCCCCCCCCCCAAAAAAAAATTTTTATATAGCAAATTATGCCCATCACTCAATGGTGGCAATCATGATTCATAAGTGCAATTGCTTTAGCACCATGAAAAACAGAACCGAGTACGAGTACATTTGAAGTATAAATGATACCAAGTTAGGTTTGCATACGTTGTCTTTTTAATCTCCCACTGATGATGTTTGGACTTTTTGTAAATAAAATTCCCGCGTGCCGGCTAAAGCTCAATCCACGAGTCTTAGTTATGGTTTTCGCTCTAACTGGAAATGCCGATGAATGATTTAAATAGAGCGGTAAACGAGTCGAACCGAATCAATAAATAAGTTTTGAAATTCGGGTTTGTTTAGGTCAAAAAAGAGTTTGTCACGGCTCGTTTAAGTCAACTAGCTTAAAAATATGTTTGAGTTTGGCTCGATAATGTTATGATTCTTCAAACGATCCGGACTGTTTGTGAATAGTTTGACTCGTCACCGTTGGGCGGTTAGGTCAGTTTGAATTTCAGTCGTTGGATCAAAGCTGACCCTTCCGCCACCGTTAGATCAAAACGTTTGATCTTACAGATTAGGAGACCATTTTATTTAAATCATTTAATCAAAACCGATCGATCGTTTGAATATTTTATCACAACCGTGTTGATGATACTAGACCGGACCCGTAGGAGAACATTTGCTAACGCCGGTTGTGCACACTATACCGTAGCAATACGTCTTAAGGATATAGTCCTCGACTCGTCCGGGTTTGATCTATTGTTTCTGTTTGCATACGCACACACACTGAACGGTTGCGTCTTGGTACATGATTGATTGTTTTCCAACAATACACATACATACATATACATACATACATATATATATACATACATACACACACACATATACATATATACATATATATATATATATATATATATATATATATATTATGTAAAACTATTTATTTGACAACCTCAATTATGGTGAAGGAAAAACCACATTACATCAATGTCAACGTTAATTATAAGAGAAAAGCGAATGAAGTGAGCTAATTATGGTCAACCTCCAGCCATATATGATATGCCGCATTAAAACCTTGTCAAGTAAAACCACCCTTGTGGATAAAACCTTGACGAAGGAAAAAGCGTACATATTTATATAACTAGATGGTTGATGTAATAATAGATACAAAATTGAATAGAAGTGTGTAAACAAAAAAATAAATGCTGTCATGCAAAGAAATCCCTGCTGGCCCTCCTGAATATAGCTAGACATAGGAGTATCTTCAACCATTTGAGTCCACTGCAAGAAACTTGATGCCGTTCTCCACCGCAGTATCCAGCCAATACCTCGAGCAAAAGCCACAACATACCACTTAACGCAACAGTGCAAATTGTCCATAAAGCAAGCATGACGAGAGTGAAGAAGCCACACCCAAGTTGCCCGTAGCCAAACGACCACTGGCAACCTCCAGTAGAAGATGTCAGATCGCCGAAGCTGTGGAAGGCAAGAGACCACCAGTATGCTTTGTGTCCGTGCCTCATAATACTCAGAAAAAGAAAAGATGTTACCCCGAGACGCTGGAGAATGAAAGACAAGAACAATGAGCGCGCACATAATATATAAGGAAAAGGAGACATACCAACGCTGTCTATGCCAATAAATGACATAGGCAACTCCCAAAGCAGGACGCCGACCCATCAGGAAACTTATAGTCGGAAATTGGGAAGAGATGTATCCAATGTCAGAGAGCCTCGCACATCTCAAGGCAATGAAGCTTCTGATGAATATATAATTACTCCAGCGGCATGCAGCTAGGGATGTCAAACGGATAAAACGAATACGGTAACACAGTATCCGTATTCAAATTCGTTTTTATCTAACTATATCCGAATTCGTATCCGAATCCGGACGGATATTTAGGAAGTCATCCGAATTCGAATTTGTTCGGATTCGAATTCGGTGCCGGATATCCGAATCCGTATTATATCTATTTCAAATTTGTTCGAATATCCGAATCCGGATATCCGAATTCGAAATCAGTAAATTTACAAAAGTTATACGCCGGCCGTATACATATTTTCATATATTTTTTTAAAATTTTAAAAATAAATATTTTTACATATTTTTTTATATATTATTATATATTTATTATATATTTTTATTTAATTTTAAAAATATCTATTCGGATACGGATATTCGGATAATGTAATGACTATACCATATTCGTATTTGTTTTTCTAATACTATTCGGATACGAATTCGAATACGGTGAAACGAATGTACAGCTCTTACCGATTCGGACAGCCGAATTCGAATTCGGATGTCGGATATCTGGTAAGTTTTGACAGGCCTACATGCAGCCCATAACGTGCTAATATATGCGCAACGGTGTGTGCATATATATATATATATATATATATATATATATAGACACATTTTATTATAGTCATTGCCAAATAAGCACATATGCAATCTTCGCAAAGGTCTTTAAGAAGGATGATTTATTATATAAACTCGCCTTCAGCATCGGCAGATTGATTGAATGTTATAATAGTTTGTAAAGACAATGGAAAGAATAATGAAGGTAGATTGGAGTTTAAATAAGCAAGAATAGCTTGACAAATGACATGGATCGATCCAAGTGGCTTGAAAAGGAAGTTGAGTATTATGTTGGACATAGATCGATCATATCGAGCGATTGATGTCACATAGATCGATGACTTCGATCGATCGATGTACCCTGAGTACAAACCTGACCAACATAGATCGATCGGTATGGCTTCGATCGATACATAGATCTATCGAAGTAGCTTGGTTGAAACACAGGAGCACACTGTGAGACATCGATCGATACTTCGATCGATCGATGTGGCTTGGATGAAAAGTTGGAGCTCACTGTGAGACATCGATGCGATGGCATCGATCGATCGATGTGCCCAACACATGTGACTTTTCATCTAAAGTTGCAAGTTATACAACAAGGGACATATTCCAACCACCCAAGGACGGTTTGAACGTCTGAGATGAAGTTAAAATGCCTATAAAAAGGCATGTTTAACACATTTCAAGGCATTCCAATCCCTTGTTCAAGATCAAACATCTTATATTCTTCTTCTTCTTCAAAAGCATTCTCAACTGAAAGTTCATTGAATTTCTGTCCTTATTGTTGAGGATAAGAAATTGTTAAGCTAGAGAAAACTTGCCTATAACCCTGCAGCAACTGGGGGCAAAAATTCCTTACAGAAAATGTTATAAACGTCTCAAGCCATCAAACTTACTTGTTCTACTTCTTGTTCTTGTATCCATCTTATATCATTGAATAGTCCTCAACCTTACCATGGCAGCCAAATCAAAAGTCACATTCACTCACCCTCGTAAAAAGGTTTTCAGCTATACTATTTTCAACCGTACAATATTATTAGGTGAATTATAAAAGATATGTTAGAAGATCGTTTTTTTTATATGACATGACTAAGTACCAATCTATTCTATTATGTACAATTATGGCTGCAATGCAATCCTTTTGGGAAAGCATGCCACAAGCTTTAATAAGTTTATACTTGTACCTTCTACCTGTTAGCAAACTTTTATTAAATTAATCAATTATAGATTTATGATCTTATTTCAATTTTTCATCAATATTTTAATAGTATAGCTGTTGGCGTTGAGGGACGGCATGCGTTTGTGTTAGGAAAGGGGGATAACAGGTGTGATTTTATGGTGTAAGTTAGGCTTCCCTTCCATTTGTGGGGGAGTAGTACTTTTTGTTGTTCAATATTAATTTTTTCACCTTTCAATTATTTAAGTTAGCTTACTTGTTATAAAGTTTCTGTGTAATTACGGTATTCTTCGACTATAAATAAAGGATATTAATAAAATCTCAGAGGCACCGTCTTTCTTTCGCCAAAAAAAAATAACAACCGATGATATTCACTAAATGGTGAACAAAAAAGTCAAAGTTGTCGAGATCGAAAGAATATAAAATTCATTCAAGTTAATTTAACGTATAAGTTGTGATTCTTCTTTTATAGAAGTTTACATGGTCTCTTAACGGTTTTATTTTTTCTACAGTAACTTGATGTCTTCTACAATAACTTCATTTAATGTTTAACGGTTATAATGATAACTAATAGGTACATGCTTAACTCGGACATAATGTACAGTTAAGGTTCTAAGCTATTATATTTACATGTACAAAACACTAATTGTTACAGGTTGACTTCAGCTTTAGTGCCTAATTGGTTGTGCCTTCACCTCGTCACCTCGGATCTGCACACCTTTATTCTGGCTCTTCTTTTCCGCTCTTCTTCATCTCGGTCATCTACAGTTCGTGCTGCTCTTCACCTCGCCTCTTCACATCTTTGTCTTGGTCATCTCGACGCGTAGTATTCCTTCATCTGCTCAGCACAGTTTCACCTCTGCAGCATGTATTTCTTACTTTCACAGCATGGCTGCTAGTATATCCAGTTCGGTACAGTTAGACTGAACTCGGCTGGGCTTACATTTTTACAAAAGTATCGTTTTAAATTGATCTTCTTTCATGTTGATATTCTGTGGTTTAAGATGAATTTCATCTATAACAATCTTGTTTCCACTAATATCTTTTTTGTTCACGATTCTAATTCGTTTTCCTATTATTCATGCTTGTACGTAAGGTTCTCCAGTAATTGTTACATTGAAGATTTACGAAAACTCTATGATCATACTATTAAAAAAAAAAATGACAAAACAAAGTTGTTGGTGGCGAGGGACTTGGTGTCAGTCCGGTCATAACCGACCATGATCTTAATTTGTGACAAACATACTTAAGAGGTTCATCAACTAGTGAGACACTCTAACGCCAGCTGATTGTAACAGGCCGCACGTAATTGGATCTGCTGACTTAACCAAATCCGTCGACAATATGACAGAATATTGAAAACTGTTCGGACTAAATATGGTTACTGGACCGCTTCGGCTATACCCAACGAGTCAGTCATTGACACGTCGCCCATGACCCTTCAACTCTACTTGGCCAAGAGACACCTACCATAGCAAACATTGGACAGCGGATAGCTTAACC
Organism: Eustoma russellianum; assembly: GCA_036186865.1. NCBI lineage: Eukaryota > Viridiplantae > Streptophyta > Magnoliopsida > Gentianales > Gentianaceae > Eustoma > Eustoma russellianum. Next base: position 38,450,711 of record AP025048.1, on the reverse strand, counting down.
ATACAATTCAACACGCGGTGTTACTTAGCAGCCATACACAAACAAGACATGACATTTGGCACTCTCACATTGCTCTTCGATATGTATTGGTTGTCCAAACTATACAATAGGCATAAGCGACATCCCAGAGAGGACCAGATGGAAATACAACAACAAAAATACGCCACAAACGAAACAAATTTATCTAATATTCTATCATACAAACATGATTAAACCTACAATAGAATCGTATCACCAAGATGATTATGCTTAAATAGTTTATTAGATTAAATACCAATTAAAGTACGTACTCTTTTAACAGCACTCCTCCGCCGCCATAAAATGAAAGAGTGAGCAAATCCCAACCCAGCCACGGAGACACTAAGCAAACATTGAAACAAAATGCTTCATCAGAACCCCAGCATTCTTGCAATCCGGTTTCATCAAATGGAACACATGTGCTTCCCCTTCTGTTTCCATAATCTCCACCTCTCCTTCCCAACCACTCTTCTTCAAAGCTTCATAGTAATCCCAACCTCTTTGCCTTAAGAAATCTTCCTCCGCTGTAAAAATCATAATCTTCTTGCAATTTAGACCCGCCAGTATATTCGGGTGGGCCATCGGTCTCAGTCTTGGGTCATCGACACCCGTCGAATCTGGACAAACACAGTCCCAGATTTTGTCTTCTCCGCCATTTCCGAAAAAGGGATGCACCAAACCCATGCCAGCAAGCTTTATTCCGTTCTTTAATCCCTCCAAGCTCGCACGTGCCATCAAATTATGAGCTATATTTGCTCCGGCGCTGTCTCCGGCCAAGAAAATTCTATTGAAATCGCCGTGATTGCTAATCCAGGGATCGGTTCCTTTTCCTTCACCGGCGTGAGAAATCACCCAATTCATCACTGTCCAAGCATCATCGTAGCAGGCGGGGATGGGGTGCTCCGGAGCTAATCTGTATTCGACGGAAACCGCCACTACTTGGGCTTCGAAACAGACCTTGTTCAAGTAGTTTGTGCAGGCAGAAGAGAAGGCTGATTCGATTGCGAAACCGCCGCCGTGGATGTAAATAAGGATAGAAAGTTTCTGATCGAAGCTGATTGTAATAGGAAGAAACAGCCGGGCGCCCACCTGGTTTTCTGGTGAAAGGATGACGTCTTTTGATCGGACGCCGGTAACGGGATCGACGGATGGTGGGACCTTGGGTGATTGATCTATAAATCTTTCGACACGGCCATCTTTGTACACACGAAAGAAAGGGAAGCAATCTTTCGCCACTTCATCTGCAGGTAGAGGAACAGAATGCATGCTTGGGATTGAAGTGTTTGATAAAATGACAGAGAAGAACGATTCCTTTTTCTTTTCTGTGAGAGGCAGGAGTGGAAGCAAAGCAAAACTTTATAGCTCCAGTTTTCTAATAATTTTGTTATCATGATATGTTTCATTTGTTACTTAGATTGTTAGTTGGTGCAAGAGATACATAGTTCGATTACATGAATACGTTCAATGTGAGTGTTTCAGTGTTATGGTTCGATTACAGAGACACATTCAGCGTGAGTGTTTCAGTGTTGTATGAACCAAAGACCTAATTTACAGTAGACACCTTATGTGGGCTTTTTGTGTATGACTTCATTAATTTAAGAAGCCGTTAAATTTCTGATTTGCAGGTTCAAAATACTCTTGGTGACTAGACCGATACTCGTCTTTTGCTCCATGTTTTCTAATAATTTTATGGTGGGTCAAATCCTGTTACTTTTATGAGTTAAACACATATAGAAGAGATTATGTCATACTTACACATAAAATGTACGATCTATTAAATTACAACCGACGATGCCTCAATTTTATTTTAAAAAAAAATGGGTTAAACGCAGAAAAGATTAGGAAATAGTCTAGTAGATGGTTGCAAAAACACCTAGGCTTAAACACGTGTCCTTTATTTGAAAAATATTGACACATTTGATCGAACAATCAATGATCAAACACTATTTAAGATAGAATTTTTAAAATATTTTATACAATATTCATTGAAATAAAATAGCGAATAATCTAAAAACTATTTTTGAAATTAAATCTAAAAACCATTTTGACAAACTATTATGCTAAATATTATAGGAGCACAAAAAAAACATATTTTAATAAATATACATATTTGTTAATTTTATACAATTGATTTGATTCTATGGTTCATTTTTGACCATTTGAAAGTTGTGTTTTTTATATAAAAAAGAATGTATGTATCATGGCTTTTATTATATGCATTGTCACTATAAATAAGACGCTGAAGATGGTCAGGGTCTGGGGGAAAAAACCAAATTGATACGTGGTCGACAGAGATGCTTTCTAGCCACATGAAAAAAATCAAAACTAAATCATTCTTAACTTTGAAATATGATGAAATAAAGTAAAATGACTTACTAAATTATCTTCAAAGTAGTAGTTGATCGACACAGCTTAACGCAATTTTCATTATAGGTCATAGATAAACAACTTATGTGAGCTTTTAACACATGAGTATGGTTGCATAACTCCGACCCTCTATACTATACTATAGACAGAAGTCTATACGCCAATGGGTAATGTTGTTATTGTATAAGTGCAATAGCTATAAAAACTCTAGGACACGTAAAGGGAGCGAAAGAAATTGACGATTATTTCAAAACAATGACATATCTAATGACATGATAAAAAGTTTTCTAGAACATGATCACACATTTTCAGAGGCAAGTCGGACAAGGTAGCTTTTTTCGGGTTCAGATCTCCTAACTCCACTTTTTTCACTCCCTTTGTGACCGCGCGACAAGTGGCAGTAAAAAAGGGTCGTGAGGCTAGATGCGGGCGACCTTCATCTAGCCTCACCACCCTCTTTGCTGCCACGTGTCGCGCGGTCACGTGTCACCGCACCTTCTTTGCGGTGAGGGGATCCTATCCCGATTTTCTCAATAGACACGCAACGAATCGTGGATCCAAGTTTTTGCCCGTAAACATCAAAGGGTCGTTCCTCCAAGTTTCTCTATTCTGTCTTCTAGTAATTTTACCATACAGGTCAATTCTGCTTCCTTCTTTTATAAGAAAACGTTGATGGCCCGTCACCACTTTGCTAAGTAAAACACAAACAGAAACCATTTATAGTTTCGTATTTCATTGATACTCAGATTGAGACATTGTTTATATTTAATAAAAAATTGATTGACGTGATAAAGAACATGAGATTAGATCGTTGGACTGATATGATATGACTAAGTTACCGAAGCATTAAACTTCCATAAAGAACAATTTTTGTCTTGAGATGTAGTCACGATGTTACCTTGGCCTTTTGAAAATTTCCCTTTTTATTGTTTGATACGCAAAAAAGGGAAAAGAAAATGAACCTTGCTTTTTGATATCTCGAGAGACGTGGATAAAAAATCTAGGGTTAAAATCCACCGCGTAGTCTAGTTGGCACTCGGATTGAGTATTGCTCCTAAGAAGGCAAGGGTTCGAATCCGAAGACACTCGCATTGTAGATGCTATACTTCTGCTAGTCTGTAGGGGCAATTGCTCCACTTCTACTAGTTTGTAGAAGCACTTTGTGTGAGTCTTCTTGTACATCCTTCCAAACGAAGAGGCTTTCCACAAGCTTCATGAGGCTGGAGCATTAGGGCTAAGACGGAGGATTTCGCTTTCGCTCCTAAAAATCTAGGGTTAGAGCTTTATCCGCAATCATCAAAAACAGCCTTCAAAATATGTTGATTTTTTTTAAAGTAAGCTTAAATCAAACTCATATAATATTTTTTTTAGAGGGATAGCAGTATAAGAATTGCTGCAATTGGCACCCAGGGGCATAGTCCAGTGGTAAGTGGCAAAGGTGATTGGGGCTAAAACTCCGACGTCCTGAGTTCGAGTCTATATGGAGACAATCCTTGTTGAAATATTACAAGGGTTACCTCTGGGCTGGCAGAGTCTCGTGTGTCCTCTCCCTTTGCAGGGCTGCCGGTGGAGCACATCCCTCGATTTACATCTCACCTGGCTAAGGTACAAGGGTTACCTCTGGGCTGGCAGAGTCTCGTGTGTCCTCTCCCTTTGCAGGGCTGCCGGTGGAGCACATCCCTCGATTTACATCTCACCTGGCTAAGGGGCTTCTGATACAGGTGGGGGAGAACCCACTCCCTCATCAAAGAATTGCTCCAACTGATTGTGTCTAGGGCGTTAGCCTGACTACGTTAAGAAACTGTCCGTGTGAAAACATACTGCACATAAATGGCTATTAGTTTACCATTATCTTTTATCTGGTACACAATATCACATCAATGTTTCAAATCTTTTTGTGAGATGGTATCTCGAATTATTTTGAAGATTTACGTCATTGGCTTTCGTCTATGTCGGGATATAAGGGTCGGATGTACACAACCATATCTACGTGTTAAAAAACACACAGATGTTGTTTTTCGATGACCCATAATGAATATTGCGTCAAACTATGTTGATCAACTACTACTTCATAATAAGAAGCGCAACCAATTTAGTGAGTCATTTTGATTTATTCCTTTATATTCTAATGTCGTGTTCTTACCTCGATTGAAAATGAAAATATCGATTTATTTTGAAGATATAATGATAAATTGATAGAGTCAGAGGTTCTACCATCAAATAAAAATCAGTCTCTACGAGTGTTCCATATGTTTGAATTAGTTTTACTGAAATAGTGCAGATACCAGACAGAATCTCTACATGGTTGAACAAAAAGCAAAAAAGAAAAAGAAAAAAGAAAAAGTAAATAATTAGTAACTAGTACCACAATCAATCAAATGATGACAAACAAAGACATACCGCCAAGTGATGCCTACCGTGATTGGTCAAATGAATGATATATGATATATATATATATATATATATATATAATATATATATATATATATATATATATCATTTTAGTTTTTCTTCTAAACAAAATAAAAAGGTTGAATAGTATAGTTTTCCTGAAAATTTTTGGCTGGTATTTCTGAAAGTAATGAGCAAGAGAGGGTGGATGATTGTGTTGGGGAAGATGATTAGTTATTTTATTTCAAAAAAAAGAAAATGATGCTGTTTTGTCAATAAATCTTAAAACCATGTTAGTGAATAAATTTGAAAAAGAATGCTAATATGGCAGTGAACTACAGATGATACCAGCCCTTGATATAAGTAAAGATAGCTATAAAGTTGGCTTCAGATGTTATTTGGATGATAGATTTTATTTAATATTATCGGTTTGAATTTTGGTAGATACAATGTGGATATTTAGATTTTAGAGTCTATATTAGAGTAGATTTGAATTTAGACATTTGACGTGTAACAAATATTAAAACTCTTACCTAAAAAACTGTTAACTAAGCTTCGTAGCAAAAAAACGAAATTCCTCGTCTTGGGGGCCCAATTGTCTCAACTCCATAAACCTTTGTGTGAGATACAAATCAGGTATACATCGGCCTCTTAGGTTGGTGAGGACTCACACAGTCACCCACATAAAGTGTCCCTATAGGAGCACTCGTCAAGGTGTCCTCACAAACTAACAGAGTGGAACACCCATACTGTACGTGTCTATAGATTCGAACTCTTATCTTACAATTCTCAATTCGGATATGCTCCCCTGACCGCCCCACATGGACGGTAACAAAGGACCGCGCGACACGTGGCAGTCAGGAGGATGGTGAGGCTAGATGCGTGTGGCCCGCATCTAGCCTAACCACCCTCCTGACTGCCACGTGTCAGGCGGTCACAAAGGGGTGAGGAAAAAGGGGGTTAGGGGATCCCATTTAGGGCTGTAAATGAACCAAACCGTTTGGTTGTTCGGCTCGTTTTGTTCAAGTTCGAGCTCGAGCTTGGCTCGGATGAAAGGTTAACGAACAGAGCTTGAACACCTTTTTTCTGTTCGAACTCGGTAAGTGGCACCGTTCGTTTAAGTATTCGGCTCGTTAATGTGTTGTTCGTGAGTTAAACGAACCAAGCTTGAACAATTAAATATGTTCGTTTAAATAAACGAACAAACTCGGCTCGTTCGCTAAGTTAAATGAACCGAGCTTGAACAACGCATTGCTCGGCTCGTTCGGCTCGTTTACAGCCCTAATCCCATTCCCAATTCGATAGGAACTAGAATTTCTTCTAAGGCAAGAATGAGATCTTGTGACCCTCAATCCCTTCACCCTATTCATGACCATGCGACACGTGACAGCAGGATGGAATGGTGAGGCTAGATACGAGTGATCCTCATTTAGCCTCACCATCCCTCTCTTGTTGCCACGTGTCGTGCGATGACACGTGGGGTGAGGGGTGAGGGGATCATTAAGGCGGATAGGATCACCTCACCGCAAGGGAGGTGCAGTGACGCGTGACCGCGCGACACGTGGCAGCAAGGAGGTGGTGAGGCTCATCTAGTCTCACCACTCTCCTTTGGTACCACGTGTCGCGTGATCAGAAAAGGGGTGAGAAAAGTTGGGGTGAGGAGATATCAACCCCATTAAGTCAACCGTTAGCGAATTTTAGGGAAACTATATGGAGGAGAGACTGTTAGAAATCCTCCACGTCATTTTTTTTGTTTGCATCCAGGCTATAAAGTTATCATCCCGGAGGATCTGTTTTTATTCCATCAGAGCCTCATCTCACAATTCCTTTTCTCATTTGTCAATTTATCAAACATCTTAATGTCGCAATCAAGCATGTTTTCTCCTCCTCCACCTACAGGTGAACTGGTTAAAGATTTCTTCCCCTTCATTCGGGTCTATAAGGACGGCCGTGTTGAAAGGTTTCTTGATTCACCCCGGGTCCCACCGCCCGACGATCCGATAACCGGCGTCCGATCAAAAGACGTCATCATTCAACCAGAAAACAAGGTGGGTGCGCGACTTTTCCTTCCTACCAAAATCACCTCCGATCAGAAATTGCCTATCCTTATCTACATCCACGGTGGCGGTTTCGTAATTGAATCAGCCTTCTCTTCTATCTACACCAACTATTTGAACAAGGTTGTTGCGGAAGCCCAAGTCTTAGCGGTCTCCGTCGAGTACAGATTAGCTCCGGAGCATCCTGTTCCCGCCTGCTACGATGATGCTTGGACGGTGATGAAATGGTTGATTTCTCACGCACACTGAAGGGAAAGGAATCGAACCCTGGATTAGCATTCACGGCGATTTCAATAGAATTTTCTTAGCCGGTGACAGCGCCGGAGCAAATATTGCTCATAACTTGATGGCTCGAGCAAGCGTCGATGGATTAGACAATGGGGTAAAGCTTGCCGGCATGGCTCTGGTGCATCCCTATTTCGGAATCGGTGGGAACAACAAAATGTGGGAATATATAAGTCCAGATTCGACGGGTGTTGATGACCCGAGATTGAGACCGATGACCCACCCGGATATACTGGCGGGTCTAAATTGCGGGAAGATTATGATATTTGTTGCGGAGAAAGATATCCTAAGAGAAAGTGGTTGGGTTTATTATGAAGCTATGAAGAAAAGTGGCTGGGGAGGGGTCGTGGAAATTAAGGAGACAGAAGGGGAAGAACATGTGTTCCATTTGATGAAACCAAGTTGCGAGAAGGCTGGAATCCTGTTGAAGCATTTTGTTTCAATGTTTTCGTACCAGTGATTGCCAACGATTTCTTCATCTGGGATTTTCTTGTTAGCCTGTGCAGGCCATCGGCGGCGGTGCTGTTAGAACTCCTCCAAACACTACCATGTTTTTTTTTTCTTGTGTTAGGTTTAATTTCTAACTTGCGTTTCTGGTGGGTCGCAAGTTTTGGAGATAGGCCGGATAGCTATCCCAAATTGTAAGGATTAAATAAATGACGAAATCATGAAAATTAACTCCGGCTATAATTGTTTAGTTGTCGTCTTCAAACTGGATGTCTATAGAGATTGACTCATGTGGAAAATAGAGTCTTCTAACCTATGCATATATGGATGATGTATTGATGGATTTATGAAATATCACATGTCCTTTATTTATTTATTTGTATTGTACAAAATTGATTATTCGGCTGTTAATAAAGTCGTGTATACAAAAGAAGTATTATCGCTTGGCCTTAAAATAGAACTAGCATACCACGATAATATTAATCAATTCAAAATGATGTCATAATTGAATAGGGGATAATGAAGGGGGTTGAAAATAGAAAAAGAGAAGGAAAAAACTTTAAAAAGAAAGAAAGAAGTAAAAATAAGGTTGTAGTACAAAAAAAATAAATAGGAACAGTTGTGTATCTTCTCATGGGTGTTTAGTTTCGAATGAGATATGAGGATATTGGGAAGGAGGCAAAATATGAGGCCTCCAATCACGTCCCGCCACGTGTAAAAAACATTGTCAGTGGTCCCACCACATTCAAATTTTTTTTTAAAAAAAAGACAATTTTTTTACACGTAACGGGACGTGATTGGAAGCCTCATTTTTGTCTCTTTTCCAACCTCCTCTGATCTCACCCGGTTTAGTTTATATAATTCTTGTTCAACGAATGTGTGTCGTTTTTTTCAATTTGAAGACGTTTTCGTTTTCGTGCAATTCAAAAAAAAAAAAAAGGAAAGCAGAGAGGAAGTTAGTGGGGACGGTGGAAAAGCCAGGTGGCGATTGCAAGAGTCTGTCGGTAGGTAATCTTCAAAGACCATTCAAACAGACTTTTCCGAATCTCTGACCGCCGGTGCTCTCATCCTCTTTGTGACCGTTTGTCACGTGACAGCAGGAGATAATAAGGCTGGGTGGGAGTCACCCCTATCCAGTTTTAACATCCCTTCTGCTGTCATGTGACAGGGGTCTTTTGTTACCGTTCATGCACGGGTCAGGAGGGGATGAGATCTCCTCACGCGCGGCCCAGGACGCAACACGGGCAGCAGTAGGGGGTGGTGAGGCTGGATGAGGGTTACTCTCACCTAGGCTCACCACCCCTCCTTTTTGCCACGTGTCGCACGGTCACGCTTACGGTGAGGGGGAAGCGGTGAGGGGATCCTATCCCGGTCAGGAGATCATTATCCCAAACGGACGTGGCAATAGGAGAGTTTGAGCGCGGTTGAGATCTGAGGAGGTAAAAAGTGAGGCAAAATATGAGGCCTCCAATCACGCGCTGCCATGTGTAAAAGTGAGAGAAGTTTAAAATTTTTTTGTTTTTAAAAAATAGTTACTTGTACACATGGCAGCGCGTGATTGGAGGCCTCATATTTTGCCTCACCTTTTACCTCCTCAGATCCCAACCGGTTTGAGCGAGGCAGCGAATTGCCTAGACTTGATTAGATATTTAAAAACCTGAATCCTTAACTAAAAATACGTCCGTGGGTGTTTGGTTTGAGTTTTTTCATTAACTTAAAACCTATACATTTTGTTTGATTGTTAAAATTAAATGTACAAGTTAAGTATTGATATTATAAGAAATATGAAATAAATGATATTTCATTCACACCAAAATGTATATTCGGTACACCACCCTAAATAGGGTTTCTTAAGCTTTACACTTTGTAGTTGATACACCTTCAAACACCTATTTGTTACAACAAACTAACCACAAGATATTAACAACCTAAAATTATCTTTTAAACAATGAGATGCCGTTGGCATGCATGCGGATGTCCAGCCATGCATTTGAAGTGCTGAAGATTCCATGCAACCGAAGTGCTGACGAGGAGTCCTACTCCTTTACACGCCCCCGCAAGATGGTGGTTCCGTCGGAAACGCCAATCTTGGATCGAAGAGAGACGAAACGATCTTTAGGTAATGGTTTCGTTAGAGCATCCGCGAGTTGATGAACAGAGGAAACATGCGACACTTTAAGATCGCGAAGCAACTTTTTCACGTACAAAATGATAATCAAGAGCAATATGTTTCATGCGGCTATGAAAGACCGGATTTTCGCATAAGTACGTGGCACTCAAGTTGTCGCAGTAAACAGTAGGAGGCGCAGAGAGAGATATACCAAGTTCACGAAGAAGATTAGTAACCCAAGTGACTTCGGCTGCAGCAGAGGCAACAGAACGATACTCAGCTTCAGTAGATGAACGGGCAATAGTTCGTTGTTTTTTAGAACACCAAGAAATGGGATTACCACCAAGAAATAGAATATAAGCAGTAGTGGAGCGATAGGAGTCAAGATCACCAGCCCAGTCAGCATCCGAGAAGGCATGAAGACAAACGGCTGGTTACGACGAAGCATAAGGCCGTGGTTGATGGTATGCTTGAGATACCGTAACAAGCGTTTGGCAGCGGTCCAGTGAGTTTGAGTGGGAGCGTGCATAAATTGGGCAAGTTTATTAACAGCAAAAGCAATATCGGGGCGCGTAAGTTGAAGATATTGAAGCGCACCAATGAGACTCCGATATTGAGTGGCGTCCGTGGAAGGAGTACCATCAGCGAGAACCAAACGACTGCTAGAGGACATTGGTGTTGCCACATCCTTAATGCCAGCGAGTTGAAACTTAGATAAGAGATCCCGAATGTACTTATTTTGAGACAGATACAGACCATCAGTGGTAAAAATAGCCTCAACACCCAAGAAATAGTTTAGAGGGCCCAGATCCTTAAGTGAAAAACGTGCACCTAAAGATTCAACAAATTTGCGAATAGAAGCAGAGCAGTTGCCTGTAACAAGTAAGTCATCAACATATACGAGAAAATAGATAACTGTGTCAGCAGTGCGATAGATAAATAATGAGGTATCAGCCTGAGAATTAGAAAACCCATAACGTAAGAGAAACACCTTTAACTCATTGTATCAAGCCCGCGGAGCTTGCTTAGATCATACAAGGACCGTTTAAGGTGACACACGTGCTTAGGCATGGACGGATCGACAAACCCAGGAGGTTGAGTCATGTAAACATTTTCTGTCAGGTGACCATTAAGAAAAGCATTATTCACGTCAAGATGAGAAATAGACCAACCATTACACAGAGCAACCGAAAGGACCACACGAACAGTGGTTGGCTTAATAACTGGACTAAAGGTGTCATGGTAGTCGATACCAAGACGCTGATGAAAACCCTTAGCAACTAGACGTGCTTTATAACGAGCAATAGAGCCATCCGGATTACGTTTAATACGAAACACCCATTTACAACCAACAACTGGATGACCCGAGTAGGAAAACAAGATCCCAAGTATGATTACGACGCAGAGCAGCAAGCTCTTCATCCATCGCAGCACACCACTTGGGATGACGAAGCGCTTGTTTGACAGTGGTAGGTTCAAGAGACGGGGGAAGCGGATGTTTAGTAGTGTGGTTGAGGGTGACATAGTCAGGAAATTGCTTGGGCAAAAAACATTGTTGCGGGCACGGGTGACCATGGTATGGGGGGAAGTAGATCGGAGGGAGGGTGCTGGACATTTGCTGGGGCTAGCTGGGACGAAGGTGGGACATCTGAGGATGAGAACTGGAAATAGGGGGGTAACATCTGAGGTTGGAGAATTGGAAATAGGGGGGGGGATTCGGATGGGGTGAAGGTGGAAGGGAGAGAATCATACCTGGAGGGAGGCTCAGCACTTGCGCGGGGCTTGTCAGCGGGGGGTGCCAAGGGTGCTGAAGGCACATGAGCAGCAGGAGGAAGCAGTGCCGTAAGCGCAGGAGACGCATACCAACTCGAGGATCTGTGCGAAGATGCAACCGAAGGGGTCAGAGAGGCAAACGGAAATTGAGTTTCAACGAACTGAACGTGCCGGGAGATATAGAGTCGATTAGAAGTAATGTCAAGACACTTATAAGCATGATGTGTGTTAGAATAACCCACAATGACACAAGGTTTGGACCGAGGCGCTAGCTTATGATCGGAGTAAGGACGTAGCCACGGATAACAAGACAACCAAACGCACGTAATGTATATAGCTAGGCGGTTTTGAGAAAAGAGCCTCATATGGGGTTTTGTTGTGAAGAAGAGGTGTGGTAACCGGTTAATCAAATAGACTGCAGTTAAGAAAGCATATGACCAATATTTAGATGGCAAAGCAGAAAAATGAAGTAAACTTAACCCAGTCTCGACAACATGACGGTGTTTACGTTCCGCAGATCCTACATGTTCAGGAGTATAGGGAGGGGAGACACGATGTTCGATACCCTCAGATTCAAGGTAACCTTTAAGACTCTTATACTCAGTACCCCCATCAGTGTAGAGCGTAGCAATAGAACGGCGAAAAATTTTTTCAACCATGCGTTGTATTTGGGAAAAATGTGGGACACATCTGTTTTGCGAGACATAGGAAACAACCACACGTACTTAGTGAAATAATCAATGAAGCAGATAATAGCGAAAACCATCAACAGATTCCACAGGAGAAGGACCCCATACATCAGAATAAATTAAATCAAGTGGACCACGACTAAAGACAGAAGTATGACTAAAAGGCAGCTTGTGACTTTTTTGCTAAGACAGGAATCACAAAAAAACGGTCAAGTGTAGAACTGGACGTAACAGATATGTCTTTATTCCGACTCAAAAACTGGAAAATGCGCGAGGAGGGATGACCAAGACGATGATGCCATGAAGCTATGTCTGACTTGACACTAACACAGACTGATGGCGGCGGACTGGAAGCTGCGGCGGTACTGACAGCGGACTGGACAGCTTTGGTGGCACATTCCACTCGTACACATCACCCTTGGTCCATCCGTGAGCAAGCTGCGCCCCCGTTTTGAGATCCTTAACAACAAATGAGAAAGGAAAAAATTCAATAGAGGTTTTGTTGTGTTGACAGAACTTAGACACTGAAATCAAATTTCTAGTGAGCAGGGGAACATGCAAAACATTAGAGAGGATAAAAGACTTAGAATCTGAAGGAAGAATAGAAGAACCAGTGTTTGAGATGTTAAGGCCAGAACCGTCCCCTAAGAGCACATCATCAGGACCCTCATAGGACTGATGATGAGATAAAGCATTGAGGTCATTTGTGACATGATGTGATGCTCCAGAATCGAGAACCCAATTGTGCTTCGTCATGCCAGAGGTGGTGTGATGGAATTCGGGTTGATGCTGCTGTAGCGAACGTTTGAGGGAAAAACATTGGCGAGCTGTGTGTCCACGCTTCTGACAATATTGGCAAACAATATTGCCCTGGGATGGATGGCGAGAACCACGATTGCCAGCAGCAGCCTGGCTGCCGCCTACATTGTGGGATTGGTGCTGTCCGCCTGGAGTGGTCAAGGCGGCCAAAGGAGGAACGCCCACGAAATTGCCCAGGAGATCCATTGGAGGTCCGGCTGGGTTTCAATTGAGTAGCATGGACAGTAACTGCAGCTCCATTACGACTTTCTTCACGTTTGAGAAAAGTCTCATGCTCCACCAGTTTGTCATGAAGCTCCTCAAACGAAATGGGAGTGTCACGAGCACGGATAGCTGCAGCAATTTCTCTGAAATTACTGCCGAGCCCATTGAGTGCAAAAATGGTAAGATCATCATCACTCAGATGAGTGTCAGCAAGGGCCAACTCATCTGCAATACCTTTGATTGTTTGAAGATAGTCAGTGATCGATTGAGACTCACATGTGATATTAGTGATTTCTCCTTAAGATTCATTATGCGAGAACGAGACTTGTTCGCATATAGCTTATGAAGCTTCATCCAAGCCTCATGCGAAGTCGAGGCAGTAGCAATTAGAGAAATCACCGTTTCAGAAACGGAAGCAAGAATGGCATGAAGCAACATCTTGTCCTGTCGGACCCAGATAGCATAATCCGGGATTCACTTGTGTGGCGCCCTCTTTATCTTGTGACATGCTTAGAGGGACACGGCACACTCTCATCAAGATAACCCATGAGATCATATCCATACAACAAGGCAATCAAACTGAGCCTTCCAAGAAGGAAAGTTATTTTTAGTTAATTTAATAGGAAGCTGTGCTGCAACATTGATGGCGATGACTCCATCAAGAGAGCCATGCTTAGTGGTAGAGGATTCGGCCATATGAATTTAGAAGCCGGAAACTATGAACACTCGTTGGAGTCGCTATGCTCTGATACCATATAAGAAATATGAAATAAATGATATTTCATTCACCACCAAAATGTATATTCGGTACACCACCCTAAATAGGGTTTCTTTAAGCTTTACACTTTGTAGTTGATACACCTTCAAACACCTATTTGTTACAACAACTAACCACAATATATTAACAACCTAAAATTATCTTTTAAACAATGAGATGCCGTTGGCATGCATGCGGATGTCCAGCCATGCATTTGAAGTGCTGAAGATTCCATGCAACCGAAGTGCTGACGAGGAGTCCTACTCCTTTACAGATATCTAATTATTTGATAATAAATATCGTTTTTTTTAATATGCTAACTCTCTTTTATCTTTCAATATGTAGGTATGATATGAGGTATGAGTTTCGAGTTTGACCATCCTCAACCTACTTTGGCTGTCCCCTGGATTTCAACTAATGACCTTCAATTCCCCCGACTCTTCCCCCGACTCTCCAAGACGCCTACTCACGCCTCCTGGGACCTCTTCTTAAACAACACGCACGAAACCACACGTTATAAAAAAACAAAGAAAGTCATACACGTTCAGCAGTGTAATGTTAATAAAGAAAAACATAAAGTAAACCCTTTTCAGAATATAACCAAATTTTTTATTTCAAGCAAGCAAACATCAGCTAGCATCATTCTTCGATCTCAAACAATGATGCTAAGACAACAATGACTACCCAGAACCTTCAAAGAAGAACCCCCAAAGAAGCAGTTATACCAGAAACCCAAAGAAAAAAAAAGCATCTTCTGCCAGAACAACTCAATAATGGTAGTTCTGCATGATTTTGGTGACAGTACTAGGCAAACATTGAAACAAAAATTTTCATCAAAATCTCAGCATTCTCAGAACTTGGTTTATGCAAATGGAACACATGATCTTCCCCTTCTGTCTCCTTAATTTCCACAACCCCTCCCCAACCACTCTTCCTCAGAGCTTCATAGTAAACCCAACCGCTTTCCCTTATCCTATCTTTCTCCGCAATAAATACCATAATCTTCCTGCAATTTAGACCCGACAGTATATTCGGGTGGGCCATGGGTCTCAGTCTCGGGTCATTAAATCCCATCGAATCTTCACAGACATCACCCCATACACTTTCGTGTCCGTATCCAAAATAAGGATGCACCAAAGCCATGCCCTCAAGTTTCACCCCATTCTCTAACCCATCGGCGCTTGCTTGGGCCATCAAGTTATGGGCAATATTTCCACCGGCGCTGTCACCGGCAAGAAAAACTCTGTTGAAATCTCCATGATTGTTAATCCAGGGGTCCGTTCCTTTTCCCTCACCGGCGTGAGAAGTCACCCATTTCATTACTGTCCAAGTATCATGGTAGCAGGCAGGGACAGGGTGTTCCGGAGCCAATCTGTACTCGACCGAGACCGCCAAGACTTGGGCTTCCGCAACAACCTTGTTCAGGACAAACACATAAATATTATCGAGACACAATCAATACTAATCGAATGCAAAAAATTCAACTTACTTCCAATATTATGGAATTTGTCTAACAAAAATTCAAAATTATAGAAATACAGTCAGAATGCATTCAAATTATTTAGGCCTTAGAAGTATTCTGGACGTTTTCTGGATATTTTAGACGCCTCATGTAGCCGTTCGAAGTGTTCTGAAAGATTTCTGAACAGCGATTTATGTAGTCGTTCGAAGTGTTCTGAAAATTTTCTGAATCAAACACCTAATTTAGACGCTTCAACCTACATTAGGCGTCTAAAGTAGGCGTTCTAAGTGTTCTGTAAACTTTTTTCAACACATAAAGCGTTTCATTCTTTCCACTGTCTATAAACACTTCAAACTTTATCTAATCTACTATTATATAATATTATAAAAGGTTGGATCACAAGATTTAAAACTTCTCCAACACCAAGTTTATGGAATTTGTCTAACAAATATTTAAAATTATAGAAACGCAGAATGCATTCAAATTATTTAGGAGTTAAATAAAATAATAGTAAGAAAGTAGTAGGATTTGGTGCCACGGTTGCCCCCCCACATTCGTTTTCTGACCTTGTTCAAGTAGTTTGTGTAAATAGAACAGAATGCTGATCCAATTGCGAAAGCGCCGCCGTGGATGTAGACAAGGATAGGAGTTTCTGGTCAGAGGTGATTGTAGACGGAAGAAGAAAAAGCCTGGCGCAGACTCCGTTTTCTGGTTGAATGATGACGTCTTTTGATCGGACGCCGGTCAAGAGACCGTTCGGGATGGCGGGAACCCTGGGTGATTCATTAATAAATCTCTCAACACGGCCATCTTGTAGACACGAAAGGAGAGGAAAGCAATCCTTGGCCACTTCACCTGTAGGTGGAGGAGCAAAAGACATAATTGCCTGCGAAGGTTGAAGTGTTTGACAAGAAAGACAGGAGAGAAAAAACTGGCTTCTTCAGGGAGGAACTGATGGATGAAAAAGGAATGCTTCGAAGATGGATGTAACTTTATATGACAAATTTTAATATAGTAAGTGATAGAAAATATAATGATATATTGGCAAGATGACGATGTCGAGGTAGATGTGTGGGCATACAAGGCTAGATCGAATCAGAAATAATGTATAGCAGATAAGATAGAGAGGCAGACTGAGATGGTTTGAGCATGTCAAGAGGAGACAATCAACGACGCCTATTAGAGCAGACGAAAGCCTCATTGTAGAAGGGAAGAGGAGTTAAGGCAGGCCGAAATGACTTGGGATGAGTGGATTAGGCATGACCTATTAGATTTGCACCTCGTCGAAGACATGGTCCAGGATAGGAATTCATTGAGGCAGAGGAATAAGGTTAACAAGGTTTAGTCAGGATATAAGAACACCTTAGAGTATACTTAGGGGCTTAGATATTATTTACGCTTTGGGTGGATTGTTTGCACTTTTTTGGTTTTGTTTTTTATCTTTGTCTTGCATTTTATGTGCATATACACGTTTATGACCATTTTCATATCGGAAACTTCGTATTTTGTATTTATTAAATTTTCTCCACTACCATACTAGCACGTCATATTCCTACTACCGTGTCATTTATGCAGGTGCAGCCAGAGCCGGAGGTCTCACTGCAAGCAAACTCTCTATGCTTAAAAATAGAGGTATTATTTGAGTGACGATCACCTTCCCAGACTCTAACCATAGCTTTTGATGTCGTTGGTATATACTGGATACGATGATGATGATGTTATTAGTTAAACGTGTGGCATAGTATTTATTTATTGACAATCATAAATTTATATAATTATAGTTTATAGATTCAACTTATAGTGATTAACAAATAACATTAGACAGTCTAATAAATAATAGGATAAAGAATAATTGATATGTATAAAACAAACGATATATTATTTAAAACATAGGATCTTCGATACTGTTATATTTTATATTAATCAATAAAAAGAATATCGCTCTTTCTGTTTCAAAATATTATCAAAATTGATTTTCAACATAATATAATTTATACTATAATAACTATTTAACTAAGAGAATATTTTATAAAAAGGAATAAAATTTATTTATTCACCAGCATAATATGTCTTCGGCCTCTCCAGCAGGCGAAGTTCAAAAATCTCGTCGCTTGCATAATTCAAAATATTAAATATCTCCAACTCCTCTGAATATATTACCTGGATACTGGAAGATGCGATAATATATATATACTTTTTGTGATTTACTCCATGTCTTTGGGTTTCACGTGAGTTTGACTTTGAGAGCGCTACTTACATCAACAGGTAAGGTTGCTGTTTTATGATTTTGAGATATATAGATTCGAGACACAGAAACAGTCTCTTGTACAAAGTGTAGAGTAAAACTGCATATATCAGACTGCAAACTGATCCCATACTTTCTCAGACTTTATACAAATACGCAAGCCTAGTGAAACGGAAACATCATTTTCTACTATTTTTGGAATCTGAATCTCAAACTTCCGTGTGGTAAATCGGGTCAAAATTGTTTGTTGCATAGCTCTTCCAAGAGAACATTGTTGTCGTCTTAATTTTGGTTCTAACTTCATGTTTAATAATTACATTTTACACATTCGTCGTTCTCCATTTTCAATCCAACCTCATGAATCGATAATTTTTATAAAATTACAAATTGGCGCTATGAAACTTATCCACATTTTCTATTCTATTACTGGTGTTGAAACTTGGGCTTACATGAGGTGAGACCTATATCCACTCAAAATCTTAAAGCAATGGGTGGTGGAACCTCATCCTCATACAAGCCATGCATTTTTGTCAAATCAGCCAATGTGGGATTCTCAACACACCGCCCTCACGTGGCAACGTGGCTTGATATACACACACGCCTTACAACCCGCCCTCAATCACAAACCACAAGCTAGGCATGAACATCTGGACTTAGGTGAGGGGAACATTAAGTGGCCAACCATGGGTCATCTGATACCATGTTGAAACTTGGGCTTACATGAGGTGAGACCCATATCCACTCAAAATCTTAAAGCAATGGGTGGTGGAACCTCATCCTCATAAAGCCATGCATTTTTTCTCAAATCAGCCAATGTGGATTCTCAACACCCGCCCTCACGTGGCACGTGGCTTGACATACACACACGCCTTACAACCCGCCCTCAATCACAAACCATACAACCCGCCCTCAATCACAAACCACAAGCTAGGCATGAACATCTGGACTTAGGTGAGGGGAAACATTAAGTGGCCAACCATGGGTCATCTGATACCATGTTGAAACTTGGACTTACATGAGGTGAGACCCATATCCCCTCAAAATCTTAAGGCAATAGGTGGTGGTACCTCATCCTCATATAAGCCATGTATTTTTTTCTTAAATCAACCAACGTGGGATTCTCAACAACTGGAATGCTTCTTCCTAAAGCCATTCAGAAGGAGCGAACAGAGGATGCAGGGATACATGTATGATATATTTATCCTTTTAGTAATTGAAGGTGTGTCTTGAACCAACTAGTTAGATTGCTATTTTGTAATATTGAAGTTACGGACTCGGATAGCGGGAAACAACCTATTATACAGTGTGTAAGGTAACCGGGTAAGGCTGCGTGCATCAGATCGCGAAACGATCCGGTTCCTCTTTATATCCTGCATAAACACATAAGTCTAATGTATCTGAAACGATTTTTTAGTGTCCTGAATTCAAGATCTCTCTATTAATGTCTCACATATTAACTGCTTTTGAACTTTAATTTCAAATATATCTATTTTGTGTTTTGTATGTTGAGGTCTTTCCTTTCATTCTTTTTTTTTTTTATGTTTTGTCATTTTAGATATTAAAATGCAAGAGATAGGTTAAAAACCTCATATTCAAGATGTAAAATATATTTTCACTCCGTATAACAATCACGAAGCACTACTCCTTTTCCATCAATTGGTTAAATACAAAAGGAAAAAATATCCTACCCTTTGAAATTTTAATTTTTAGAGCTTAAAGCATTATATTATATGGTTTTTTTTTGTAACACTTGAGCTCGATTTATTTAAGATCGAATAATTTCAAATATATTCAAGCTAAAACCGAATCTCAAAGTATTCGATTGCCGAATCAAATATAAATTTAAAGTTCAACTAGGCAATAAAAAATCTTAGATAAGAATAAATATATTGTTTTATATTTATGTGCGATAATGTTGGATAGATATTCAAATCAAAACATTGAATTTTTTATTGGACTTGTTTTCTTTAATAATTAAGTTGGTCGAGTTTGATATATTAATGAGCTATTTCACGAATCGATCACGCAAACTGATGAACTGCTTTTTAGATTTCCACTATACGCATGTGCCATGTGCTAATTTGTTTGATGCAATTATATGGGTAGATTACAAAAGTACAGACTGTATATTATTAGGGTGTTCAAATATTATACTTATTCTAA
>AP025048.1:38329828-38430914 GCA_036186865.1 Eustoma russellianum | reverse complement strand
TTGAATGGAAACAATTATGCCATCTGGGCACCTTTAGTACTTCGTGCCATTATTGGGAGGGGGAGGAGACATCACCTCACGGGTGTTCCTCCTCCACCCTCACCAACTGATCCCGAATTTCCAGCCTGTGAGCAGGCTGACAGTTCTGTATTTACGTGGATTATACAGACTATTGAACCTACACTCGTTGTAAACGTGACAAGATATCCCACTGCTAAAGCATTGTGGGATGGACTGGCTCTTACGTATGGGTCCGGGACAGACTCCCTCAGAGTTTACGATCTTCACCGGAGAGCAAGCTTAGTACGACAGGGAGGTGGCAGCATCGAAGGATGCTGGAACAAATTACAAGATATGTGGGCAGCCATTGATACCCAGGATCCTAACCCGATGACATGCACTGAAGACATCAACATACACAATAAAAAGATGGAGTCTTTGAGGTTATTCCAGTTCTTGACTGCAATAGATGATAAATATACTGCAGAAAAAAATGATTTATTGAAAAGAGACCCGTTGCCATCCCTAGAATCTGCATACCGTGAGATACGCAGGGCAGAAGGGAGGTCGTTGGTATTACAAGGAATCCCCTCAGAAAATGATTCTTCACTGGGGATTGGACAGGGCATAGTGGCACAAGGCCGTGCCACCAGAGGACCTGGTCAGGGACGGGGCGGAGCACAGGGCAGAGGCAAGGGAGGCCAGACCACTCCTCGTACCAGCAATCCACGACGGATTGAAGATAAGGAGGGGCTAATCTGCAGTTTTTGTGGTCAAAAACGTCACACGAAAGAAACTTGCTTCAGACTAATCGGATATCCCGATTGGTATGAAGGGAAGAAGCATCAGTCAGAGGGGAACCAGGGAAGAGGAGCAGCTACCATAGGCGGGGCAGCCATGGCCAGCGGCGGTGGTCTCTCGCAGGAAGGAGAGAATGGCGAAGGAAAAGGGCCAGAGACTTCTGGAAATCAGCCGCAGGAATTAGGTATCAGGGTTGAGGGAAACCTCAGGATACTTTGCACTGATCGGAGGTAACTTAGTTACCTGGAGGAGTAAGAAACAAAATGTGGTCTCATTATCTAGCGCCGAGGCGGAGTTCCGAGGGATTGCAAAAGGAGTAGTTGAGGTACTATGGTTGAAAAAATTAATGGGAGATCTAGGACTCCTAGGTACACTTCCAGCGAGGTTGATGTGTGATAACAAGGCGTCGATTAATATTTCTGAAAACCCGGTTCAACATGATCGAACAAAACATATCGAAGTAGACCGACACTTTATTAAGAGAAGATTGAAGACAAGACAGTAGAGTTGCCATATGTTCCGTCAGAAGATCAGTTAGCTGACATCCTAACAAAAGCTGTTGCTGGAAGGGCGTTTGACGATACGTTAGTCAAGTTGGGCATTGAAGACTTCCCTGCTCAACTTGAGGGGGAGTGTTAAGGAAATAGCTGTCAAATATACTCATACCTTATTTAGATGATTGTATTCATGATTGTAATTAGTGTAGCGTAATCAAAGGGATTTGATGTAAATGACTTACCATAGCAGAGGAGTATACGGGTGTATAAAGTTAAGGTGTAGGATGATTACTCAATCAATGAAAATATACATATTTTCCCATATTCCCTGATTGACAGATAATTCATCTTCATATAATTTTTATACATTTTTTTTAAAGTGGACTACATGCAACTATATTTTCAATAGTTATCAAATGCAAAGAATGACTCATCCGGGATAGGATCCCCTCACCGCAAAAGGAGTGCGGTAACGCGTGACCGTACAATACGTGGCACCAAGAGGGGGTGGTGAGGCTAGATGAGGATCACCCGCATCTAGTCTCACCACCCCTCTTTGTTGCCACATGTCGCGTGGTCACAAAGGAGATAAGGAAAGTGGGGTTAAGAGATGCCAACCCAACTCATCCGGAAGGCAGGAGCAGTACCAGTTAAGAAATCGGAGGAAATTATTTCGACTAAGTTCAAGTTCCAATAAAACCACCCGGGCTCTGAAACCAGCGAAAAGAGAAAAAAAAAATAAAAAATTTGATAGGGTGTGGGGAAAGTTTGTGTATTTCATTTAGGGCTCGAATTCGTCGAGCATGGTGCTCGTTTCTTCAATTAATTATGAGTTAATTAGTAATATATTTGAGGTCCGACACTCTTTGACTTTTTCTGTGACGATCTGAATTCATCATTCGATTCTCAAGTTTAGTATAGGTTTAGGTTCGGTATTGTCATTATAAACAACAATAATATTATCTCATTGTCTTAGAGGTTTCTGTCTATGACGAGGTATGGGGGTCGGATGTACGCAACTATACTCATGTGTTAGAAACACATAGAGGTTGTTTTCTAATGACACATAATGATACGTCAAGCTATGTCGATCAATTGGTACTTCACAATATAAGAATCATAGTCAATTTAGTAAGTCATTTTGCTTTATTCCATCATATTCCAAAGTTAAGGAAGAGTGTGTCCTTGACTCCATCGGAAATGAAAACTCATTTAGAATTTGTTTCATTGTCATTATAAACAAATACTACTAAATGTCAACTGAATCGGTTCTTTCGTTTTTGATAATCCAAAAGGGATTAATATTGTTGACATTTAGAATTTGTTTCATACTGATATATCATTACACCATCTTCTTTCTAATCTATATAGGATTTTTGGGTCTTTACATCTCCATTCCCTTAATGAGTTAGTGTCCTCAATGGACCTCCATTAGTCTCAGATATAAGATTTTTGAGTCTTTACATTTCACATCCTTAATTGGTCAGCGTTCTCAATAAACCTCCACTACGGGACCAAGATTCTACTGACGTCTCAGATTTAGTCATTTTGCTCCTGCGATGCTAGTCGTGTCTGATACCATAATTGTAAAGACTCATATTCGTCCAGTCGACTCTAGACTTATGATCCGGATTCGCTCAACCTATTTGGGTCTACCGTTGTCACTACAGACAAATAATACTGAATGTCAACTGAATCAAACTTTTATTCTTGTCGACCCAGAAAGAATTAACATTTATTAACATTTAATGTTTCGGTCATATTTATATATCATGTCACTATCATTCTTTTATTCGATGTAGAATTTTTGGGCCTTTACCTTCTCCCGGTTAATTGTGTTGTAGAATATGACCAAGAAGAAATTCGAGGAGCAGTTTTCTTTGTCTTTCATGATGGTTACAGTGTGGGAGGAATAAAGAAGAAATTATTTTCCATGATGGGTAGAGTGTGGGAGGAATAAAGAATGAAAATGGGCATTCTGTAATGTGAAAGGCAAATATCCGAATGATGTAAATGGTTTTTAATCACAAGGGTGTATTTCACAAGATTCTTTGTTCAAAAATTGATTTTATTTAATGCTTTGTATAATAAATCATATCAAGTATATTCCAACAGCATCAAAAGCTATCGTCAGTGTTTGGGAGGGTGAGCGGCAGACAAACAATAACTCTACCCCAATGGATAGAGAGTTTGATTCTAGTGAGACCCTGGTTTTATATGCACCTGCATAAATGACAAAATCATAGGGATATGATGTGCTAGAGTGTTAATGATAGAATTCAATAAATAAAAAAAAGACACCTTCCGATAGAAAAATAGTCATAAACGTGTATATACACATAATTTAGTGTTTTGTATAAAGAAGATAGAATACAATTGGTTGTTAGTTATTCCACTGGATGCCTTGTGGACCGATTAGGGGTGTTAACCAACCGAGTCGAACCGAATAATAGGTTTTCGAATCCGAATTCGTTTAGGTAAACGAACCCGAATACCTGTTCGAATTCGACTTGTTAACAAATAATTACCGAACGAATACGAGCCGAACTCGAACAGTTTGCAAACTGTTCAGTTCGTTCAACAGCCCTAGTACCGATAAATCTGAATTATTGCTGTTCTCCGTGCAGGACTCATGAAGAAAGCTAAATTATTTCTCTTCACCGTACGACGTCGTAGAATATATTAAACTTACTTCATTGGGAACGAACCATTTTGAACCACAAGTGTCATACTCGGACAGCCGTTGCAATATAATGGGAACCACAGACGTCTCGAAGACTATTTAAAACCAAAACATTTGGTCTGTTTCCAACCTATCAACTTTATTAAAAATAAGAAGCTAATTATTGCTTTAAATATATCAATAATGTATACATCGTACAATTGGTACGTGGATAATTAGAAAGATAAAATATAGGATTAATTACCTTTTACACCCTTCATGTATTGTCTAATCTCCCTTTCCATCTAATGTTTTAAAATGCATCCTTAGGCACCTTCAAGCTTGGGTTAAAGTAGAAAATGGCTTAAAACGTCGACACATGGCAATGAAATTGACATGAGGCTGAAATGGCGAAATTGCCCCTGCTGAAGAAATTTAAAATTAACGGTATAAACGCATTAATCCTCCCTTGGCTAACTTTAACACCCCGGGAGTATGTAAACACGCACTCTCATGCTTCTTTTTATTTAGAGTTCTTTTTATTTTATAATTTTTACTTTAATAATTTATAACTTATATTTAAAATATATTTTAAAAAATCATGTATGGCAGATATAAAGGGATAACTTGCGGGTGTACCTGGACAATACTCGCTCTTAGCGGGTAAGTTTCAGGTCTTACTCGCTTTGTTCACAAAATCCACCAAGGCTATACCCATACCGGTGAGAAGCGTGTCAGGTTCGGGTCGTATTCTCGTATCGTGTCTGAGATTGCCACCTTTAGTCCCATGTGACTCCGCCACTTTATTTAGGATTCAGATCCGGAGAAACCAATAATGAGGCAAAATATGAGGCATCCAATCACGTGCTGCCATGTGTATAAACTGTTTCTCTTAAAAATAAAAAATTTTAAACTACTGACCAGTTTGTATACATGACGATGCGTAATTGCAGGAGTCATTATTGGAAGTGTGAACCACAACAGTCTCATATGCCGGCCGTTGCATTATAATAAATTACTAACCCCTATTGAAAACTACAAGATGTGGTCTGTTTCCAACTTATCATCAACTTAAAAGCTATTAATCGATGATTGATATCATTATTCAATGTGATGGTAATTTTATTTATTTTCCAAAAAAAGAATATATATGCTTGTTTGTTTGTTTTTGTCCACACACACCTTTTTATCCTCTTCTTTTTGGGTTGAAACCCCTTCTATAAACGGCCGTCTTTTATTTCAGAAGTGCTGCCTTTTTTTTGACGCAAACTCCATCTGGTTCTCAGAAACATAGTCCATTTCTTTCAGCAAAAATGGCAACAAACTCAACAGAGATTCTCCATGACTTTTCTCCTATGATGCGTGTCTACAAAGACGGTCGAGTTGAGAGATACACGGGTGACGATGTTGTTCCTCCGGGGGTGGATCCAGACACCGGAGTTGAGAGCAAAGACGTGAAGGTATCTTCCGATCCCAAAGTATCTGCTCGACTTTACCTACCCAAGAACACGAAACCAGGCCATAAACTTCCTCTTTTGGTCTACTTTCATGGTGGCGGCTTCATCGTAGAATCTGCCTTCTCTCCTATCTATCATAGGCATATGAATTTGGTCGCCGCCGAAGCTAACGTCATCATCGTTTCTGTTGAATATCGGCTGGCCCCGGAGCACCCTCTTCCGGCAGCTTATGAAGATTGTTGGTTGGCTCTCAAATGGGTTGCTTCTCACTCAAAAGATGGATCTCCTGATTCATGGCTTCAAGACTACGCTGATTTTGACAAGGTTACAGTCAGTTTTGCGATATTTCTTTCACTCGGTCCTTTATTTTCTTTAGTCCGTTTGACCAAATAAATTTGACTGAATGAATATAATAGCATCTTGATTTGGGGAGAATTATATGTCCTTTGAACCTACTTATAAGTGCATATTTTTCCATTTATTCCGGTTTAAAACCACTTTTTCATAAACATATTTAAGAAGTTTAGGAGTATATATGGGGCTTAGATACTCTCTTAACGTAGGTTTACTTAGCTCTTTTTGTGTTTTTCTTTGTCTTTCATTATTTGTCGTTCATGTTCATTATATATATATATGTAGCTACATATAGAGCCATGAGTCTCATTGGAACCGAAATCCCTATCCTTTGGATGAAGTTATTGTTTGTCTACCTCTTACCCTTCCCAGACCCTAGCGATATTTTGATGTCGTTGTGGTGTGTATATGTTTTTGTTGATGTGTATTTGAGAAGTTAGGTTTGACGAGGATATGAGGGGTGTAATGGTATTAAAAGTTAACTTTGAATATACACACATGTATAAATATTATGTATAAGCTATACCAACGTCTTTTAGACATAGGCGCTACGATACCTATTGTTTAAGAGGGCTATACATTTCTGAGTAATAGACGTAGGTCAACCTTTTGGCCTATGAGTAAGCTTATTTCTCTGTTTAATATATTAACATTTTAATCAAACTCTCTATCTCTTGGGACAGAGGATTGTTTGCCTGCCGTTTACCCTCTCCAGACCCTATCGATAGCTTTTGTTGTCGTTGGAATATACTGGGTACGATTGATGATGAAGAAACAAAAAAGGTTAACTTTGAAGACATTTCGTTTTGGTCCCAAATTGGGTAGCCAAATTGATTTTGATATTTAGACTTATGTTTATATATTAGTTCTTCCTTTATTTTCTTTCAGATATGTAACCATATTAAAATTTGACAAAATTGCTTGATTTTAGATCAAAATTACATCATACACATACCCCTTGTGCATGTAGGTTTACTTTGGAGGGGATAGTGCGGGGGCAAATTTAGCCCACCAGATGGCTCTGAAAGTGGGAGTTGAGAAGCTGGAAGGACTGAATCTTGTTGGGATTTTTATGAATTGTCCTTATTTTTGGGGGAAAGATCGGATTGGCCAGGAAGAATCACAGGTTGAGTGGAAGAAGCTTATAGATACATTATGGCCTTTCACGTACCCGAATACAACTGGGCTTGATGACCCATTAATCAACCCGGCAATGGATCCGAATCTCTCTAAACTTGGATGCAAGAGGGTTTTGATATTTGTGGCTGAAAAAGACGTCTTGAGGGATAGAGGGTTACATTATAAAGAGACATTGAAGAACACAACTTGGAATGGAGAGATCCAAGTCGTGGAGTTCGAGGGAGAAGAGCATGTCTTCAATTTGTTCTTTCCTAATGGCCAAAATGCGGTATCTATGAATGCAACTTTGGCTTCTTTCATCAATCAAGATGTAGAATAACTCATCGAATCTTCTGGGTTTGGAGCATTATGATTCAAAGACAAGAGAAATCATATCGGACACTAAGGTTTATCTTTTGATATTGATCATAGCTGTGATTTAGATATAATGAGTATGCGTGTTGTTGTTATTGATGATAATCCAAATAATCTTGTCTAGCAGATTCCTACGTGTAACTTATCTCATGTCAAGCCAAATAACTTGCTTGTTCAAATGTCTTGTGACTCTTCATCTCTGAGTTCTTCATTGCAATTATTGATGGCTACTTTTTTTTTCTTTTTTTTTTAAAAAGAAGTTTTTATTTAAGAAAGATCCTCCATATGAAGAGAAAGTACATTTGATATTTGATGGGATGTGGTTATAACAGTTATGTCTAAATACCCGTGGTTTAATCAAAATGTTCACATAGTAAAACATAAGTCAACCTATGGAAAAAAAAAAACTTTTACAGTGAAGAAACTTGGGAAGACGAAATCGTCCTGCTTTATATTTGACTGGATTTTGTTCAAAAAAAAAATAGTTACAAATGACAAAAATTATAGGTCTCCTTTTCGTCCCATTCAGGAAGGGCCGAACAAAGGATACAGGGATGAAGTTTTCGTATGTTTGTTTGTTTATATCTAGCTCGTCTCAAAGCGTGTAGTCAGAGTAGCACTACGAATAAAAGAAGTAAACCACATTCTCAGTGTACCAGGTTTTTGCGTTTGCGCTTCATAGAATGGTCAGATCGTGAAATTTCGCGATCTGACGTACGCAGTTTTACCTTATACTTTGTGTAATAGGTTGTTTCTTCGGCTTGAACCTGTAAATTTAAGATCGCAAAATAGTAATTTTAATATTTGTTTTAAAGCTCGCACTCTATGAATAAAAGAAAAAAAATGAAAGAAACTAAAATCGAAGATGAAGTTCCCGTAATTAAGTGAGTGAATAAAAGAGTTTGGATTGATTATAATTCATATAACTATTATTGTAAACAAAGTATCCTAACAATGAAGAAAATGATGTGATTTTGCCCCATGCATAGTTAAGTGGTAAGTGGCAAAGGTAATTGGGGCTAGAACCCCGACGTTCCGAGTTCGAGTCATGTGGAGACAATCTTTGTTGAAATATTACAAGGGTTGCCTCTGGGCTGGCTGAGTTTCGAGTGTTCTCCCCCTTTGCAGGGCTACCGGTGGAGCACATCCCACCTGACTAAATGGTCTCTGGTACATGCGGGGAGAACCCACTCCTTCATCAAAGAAAATGATGTGAATTTGTCCTGTTGAATTTTCAACTATAGGGACGTCAACTTCAAATAATAATTACAATGAAGAAAAAATTGCACAGGATTGCATCTCGCTGTATAAAAACTGCAACTTCCGGCCAACAAAACAGGTCAAAGTTGTTGACGGTTTTGTCGGGTTTGGATCACTCCATTCTAAAATCCCTTACTTATCTTTTCACTACACAACACGTGTCACCAGGGAAAGATACTGAGACTAAATGAGAGTCACTCGTATCTAGCCTCATGTAGCGCCCGCTCTTGAGCCCTAGCATCGGGAACAGTGCACCCGCCGTATCTCACTCAGGAGAATACAAGGCGTCGATACACTTCAATTACACATCATCACAATAACGTACATCGATGTCAGCGGAAGTCATAACTAAGAATCCTTGATAAAATAATCTTCATCATTAATACAATGTCTAAGAGTTTCTAAATGAATACAATAGTCAAATGTATGTAAACACTAGTCTCGAAAATATATAAACCTCGAATATCAAAACAGCTGTCTCAACCAACCCTCAAAAGTCTCATCTAAAAATCCTTAGTCTCGAAATCTCCCGTCCCGATCCTCACGGTATACTAACTGCGGTGTAGGCACACCCAACTTCTTCCATCTACAAAACTGGTGAGTGGTGGTGTGAGCCAAATCAACGGGCTCAGTAAGCAACCTATCTATACCCATTATGAGAATCATACATACAGAGACAATTACAGATAACATTTACAACTCAACATACATGTCAATCGAGTAAATAAACTACGGAAAGTAAGTCACTCCACATAATAATGCACAACTTATTGATGCATGCCTTCTCTACGTGTCACACGCAACAAAAGTCAAGTCATGCACGATGCTCATATCTCTACCGTGCAATGCATGAACCTCGAGGTGATCCTACCACACGCCTCGTCAGGCCACACGCCCCGTCGGGCCACACGCCTCATAGGGCCACACGTCCCGTAGGACCACACGCCTCATAGGGCCACACGCTCCGTAACGTGGAGTCAGCGAACACACGCTCCGTAACGTGGAGTCAGCGAACATACGCTCCGTAACGTGGAGTCAGCGAACACACGCTCCGTAACGTGGAGTCAGCGCCCTGAAGGGATGCAATGCTAATGCACGTGCCATGAATGCTGCACACACATAATCCACAATCCGGCGCATACATGCTCCTATATATACCCGCGCCCATACACGTGCATATATACTTGCATGTCTACCCCCACACATCCATATACACATGCAATACGCATTGAGATCGTATAACCATACATACACCCAGCTCATTTATACATACCTATCTCACGCATAGAAAAAGTCCAATTACAGATATGCAACAATTAACCCACTGATGCACGATAAACATAACAAGTACAAATAAACCACTTACCTCTGATGCATGACAACATAACAAGCACAGATAGACCACTTACCTCTTATCGGTCAAAGTAGTTTATTCTCCCACATGTATATTTTTATCCTGCAAATGAAACAAATATATATATATATATATATATATATATATATATATATAATTTCGGCCAACCAGTTTATTCACCAATACAATATAAATAAATATATAAATTATATCTTTTCGGCCAAACTAGTTTGTTCACCATTATAATATAAGTAAGTATATATCTACCTTTTCGGTCCAAGTAATTCCTTTACTAATATATGTTCTTAACTAAAAATAATAATAATAAAATAGTTTGTATAATAATATATATTTTAAATCTGAAAATACTAAAAGCAAATATATAGTTTTATCCAAAAATAGCTTATATAATTATATATATATTTTTAAATTTTCAAAATTAATATAAATATATAATTTTAACAAAAAAACAGTTTATTTAATTATATATATTTTTAACTCCAAAAATAAGATAAATAAATATATAATTCTATCCAAAAAACAATTTATATATTTATATGTATTTTTAAATCCTAAAATAATATATGCTTAAGTTTAATTTCGTTGAAAACATTTTCTAGAATTGTATTTTTTATTATATCTGAAAATAATACATATAAATGTATAATTCTATTAAAAAAACAGATTATAAAATTAACTATATATTTCAGCTGAAAAACATTAAAACAGTTTTCACCACTTAATTTGCATACAACTAAGGTAACGATATCATATATATTTTAATTTTATGCAAAACAGTTTATATAATAAATATATATAGTTAATACAAGAAAACTATATATATATATATAGATATAACTGTAATAAAAATTATATATATATTTATATATATATATATATAAATAATTTAGAATAAAACAGTATACAATTATGTATATATATAAATCTGTTTATAAAACTCTATGCATATAAATAAATCAGGAAAACAGTAAATAATTGTATAAATACATATAAATCAGTATATATATAAAAAATATCAGAAAACAGAGTATAATTCTACTAAAATCAGTTTATGTAATTATATAAATGTTTAAATACATAAATAACATAAATATGTATGTAATTCAGTTAAAAACAGTTTTATATAATTATATATATATTTAAATACGAAAATAACTTAGATATAGGTAATTACCTTAAAAACAGTTTTATATAATTATATATATATATTTAAATACGAAAATAACTTAGATATATATGTAATTACCTTAAAAACAGTTTTATAATTATACATATATTTAAAATAAGAAAATAACATAAAGATATATATACTTATATAAAAAAAACAGTTTATATTTATACATATATAATTTAACACCAAAGTAGGTATAAAATCTATGTATTTCATATAAAAAAACAGTTTGTAATTATTTATATATAATTTAATACGAAAATACATATATAAATCAACATAATCTTTGTCAAAAAAAAACATTCATAATTATACACATATGATTTAATATAAAAATACATGTATAAATACTCATATAGTATACAAAAACATTTTATTAATTTATAAATTTAATTTGATGCGAAAATAAATATTTAATTTCATGTTTCCTATAAAAATCCTTGATAATTTTATATCTATATACTTAAATAGAAATTAATAATTATACTCTTATATTCTATACCTATACATATGTATATTCATATATATACATATATAACAAATCACATATAAACTATAATATAAATTTATATTTACTTGAAACAAAACACATAAAATCATATTAAAGAATTAATCTTCACATACTTTATGTCAAAAATATATATACATATTCATACATAAACATACACGCATATACATACATATGTATACACATCATATACATACATAATATAAATACATATGTCTATACAACATATACATATATGTATATATTCAATTTCATATATAATCATACAAACATCTAAGCATACAAATCTTACTCGTGTATGATCCATAAATTTATACAAAAATATACATATAAAGTTCGCCAAAACATAACGAGTACGAGAAGGGTACTTACCTGTTTTCCGGAAATATAATCTTCTTCTTTGTTTTTCTTTTCCTCTTTCCTTCCACTCTTCCTCCCTTTCTCTATCTCTCCATCACCTTTCTTTCTCTCGGATGATTTTGTGGGTGTGTGTGTGTATGTCCAATTTTGTGTGAGTGTGGGAGGGGAAAATATGGGTTTTATTTAATAGGGGAAGTTAAGAAGGGGGTTATGTGAGGAGGTGAGGAGGTGGGAATAAATGGCCATAATGGCCATCAATATTTTTTTTTCATTCATTTTTTTTTATCGGGCTGTAACACCTCACCATCGCACGGTGGGGAGAAGGGGAGAAGAGTGAGGGGATCTCATCCCGGTTTTGTCACATTATTCTTAGAGCAAAAAATAAAATTTCTCATTCCGAAAGTTTCCACTATCTTATTTCTAAGGAACATATATAGAAATACAAATCAGAAGCTTAACAGCTTTCTAGATTTGGCGATATTTTACGCATGATCCACATAAGGTATTTCTTTGCAAACCAGGCCTTCGGCCTAGCAACAGAGAAACGCTCACATTGTACGTGTCTTATGGGATCGAACTCTTGATCTCTTAAAATAAATTTCAATCCGAATACCAAATGGATTATATCGTGAGGGGCGTTTTGTCACATTATTCTTCTGCTATTCTTTCCGAACATGTAAAATGTCTTAAACAGCTGCAATTGGTACGTTTGTCGTAGAATTATAGGATTCAGATGCTATTTTCTTGTGCATGAGTTTGGAAAATAGATAGCATTAGCTGCTTGTGGTCAAGTATTAGGTACGAATGGTATTTACATAAGACCAAAGGGTATATATTAAGAATCTCGATAGTTTTCAAAGCGTACAAAGTCAATTGTTATAAGCTTGAATAATTTAAAAAACATTCAAGCGCTTACTCAAATCTTGAATGAAATATATATTTAAAATTCAACCGCCCAAATGAAAATATTAGATACAAATTAATATAGATTTCATATTTATACTCAATTTTGACCAGATTTTGTTAAGAGGTGTTTGAGTTTAACTCAGACGACTTATTCACTTTATTATTGGACGTAAGACTGTAAATGAACCAAGCCGTTCGGTTGTTCGGCTCGTTTGGCTCGAGCTCGAACTCGAGCTCGGCTCGGATAAAAGGTTAATGAACAGAGCTTGAACACCTTTTTCTGTTCGAACTCGGTACGTGACACCGTTCGTTTAAGGTGTTCGGCTCGTTAACGTTGTTCGTAAAAGAAATGAACCAAGCTTGAACAATTAAATATGTTTGTTTAAATAAACGAACAAGCTTGACTCGTTTGCTAAGTTAAATGAACTGAACTTGAACAACACAATGCTCGGCTCGTTCGGCTCGTTTACAGCCCTAATTGGACGGTCTGTTACACAAGTACTTCATAAGTCTCTTCGTTCATTTGTACCTCTAGTCATGTCATATATACTAATTTCTTTGGTGCAATCATATGACTAGCTATATTAGTCTCGTTCCTCATTTGTACCTCTAATCATGTCATATATCCTAATTTTTTTTTGGTGGAATCATATGACTAGCTATAGTACATGAAGACAAACTTTATATTAGTATGGTTATCGAACATTATAATTTTTCTAATAAGTCAAACTTTATATTATTAAGGTTATTAAACATTATAATTATTCTAATAAGACCATTCATCAATAGATTAATTGCTTCAATAAAACTAGTTCTTAATAAATAGAAATATATGTGGAATATTAGCCCACTAATAAAGGACAAACATCTACTAAAACGAAAAAGGAGTACCATTCTGACTTAATCAAATTTTGTGGTTTCAAATATCATGTATATCCTGATGCTTTTCACGATGTGAAACTTGGGTGTTAACGAACTGAGCCAAGCCAAATATCAGATTTTTAAATTTGAATTCGTTTAGCTAAACGAACTGTTTGGTTCCGTTCATTTACTGTAACGAACTGTAAAATTTGTTTGAGTTTGGTTCGATAACACTATAACTGTTTAAACGAACCGAATAGTTTACAAACAGTTCGGTTCGTTTAGTAAATGAATCTAATTAGGTATTCTAACCTCGGTTTGTTTAAGTAAATTGACGAATAAACTCGAATCAAATACAAATCAAAATCGAATAGTTCACAAATTGTTCGATTCGCTTAACACCGAGCCATCATAATTTGAAGTTTGAACCACGATAGTCTCATATGCCGGCCGTTGCATTATAATAAATTAATAAGGACCATAATATCATCGCTATTGAAAAGTACCAGATCTGGTCTCTTTCCAACTTATTAAATTTTTTTAAAAAAGTTATAATATATTTACAATATAATATATCATCAACTCAAAAGCTATTAATCGATGATTGATAACATTATTCAATGTGATGGTAATTTTATTTACTTTCCAAATATATATATATATATATATATATATATATATATATATATATATATATATATAAAAGGGTGTTTCGGTGCATTAGACTATAAGGTTCGGGGAGAGACCGGATCGCTTTGCGATCTGATGTACGCAGCTTTACCCTATACTTTGTGCTGGGTGTTTCCACGTCTCGAACTCGTAAACTCAAGGCCACAAAGTATCAACCTTAATAGTTGCTCCAATGCCCGCCATATATATATATATATATATATATATATATATATATATATATATATAGGTGTGTGTTTGTTTTTGTCCACGCACACCTTTTTTTTTCTTTTGCTTTTTGGGTGGAAACCCCTTCTGTAAACGGCCGTCTTCTATTTCAGAACTGCTGCCTTTATTTGACGTAA
Organism: Eustoma russellianum; assembly: GCA_036186865.1. NCBI lineage: Eukaryota > Viridiplantae > Streptophyta > Magnoliopsida > Gentianales > Gentianaceae > Eustoma > Eustoma russellianum. The sequence goes on along the minus strand of AP025048.1, from coordinate 38,416,174 downwards.
AGGCTAAAAAGAAGCTCCATCTGGTTCTCAGAAACAGAGTCCATTTCTTTCAGCAAAAATGGCAACAAACTCAATGGAGATACTCCATGACTTTTTTCCTATGATGCGTGTCTACAAAGACGGTCGAGTTGAGAGATACATGGGTGAAGATGTTGTTCCTCCGGGGGTGGATCCAGACACCGGAGTTGAGAGCAAAGACGTCAATATTTCTTCCCACCCCAAAGTATCTGCTCGAATTTACCTACCCAAGAACACCAAACCAGGCCATAAACTTCCTCTCCTGGTCTACTTTCATGGAGGCGCCTTCATGATAGAATCTGCCTTCTCTCCTACATATCAAAGGCATATGAATTCCGTCGCCGCCGAAGCTAATGTCATCATTGTTTCAGTTGAATATCGGCTGGCACCGGAACACCCACTTCCGGCAGCGTATGAAGATTGTTGGTTGGCTCTCAAATGGGTTGCTTCTCACTCCAAAGACGCATCTCCTGATTCATGGCTTCACGATTACGCTGATTTCCACAAGGTTAGACCCTGTTTTGAGATATTTCTTCCATCCAGATTACTTTTAATGTTAGTTTTCTTTTTCGAACGAGTAGACAGCTAAATCATTATAATATGCTTAGCCAGATTTACTATTTTATAAATGTTAGTAGTTACTCCATCACAAATATAAAATATAATAATAATATAGACGGATTTATTGTTTTACATATTTATGAGTGCTATATGTCAATTATTTTTAATATTATTGGTTAATATATGAGGGGGCGGGTCTTAGAGCAATTGCTAAGGTTGTTGCTTTGTGACTTTGAAGTCGCGGGTTCGAGCTGCGTAAACAGTCTCTTACACAATAGTTTAGGATAAAGATGCATATATCAAATCTCGAAGCGATGCGTCCCTCTCCAGATCATGCAGTAGTGCATTTGAAATGTCCATTTATTAATGGTTAATAAATACTTAATTGTTACTACACATATAAATTGTCATATGCTTAATTTATCCCGACCTATAAAGCGTTTGTTAAAGGTAACATAAATTACAAAAAGTTGGTCAAAACTTTGAAATATGTCCATTATTAAGAATAGGTTTTTTTAATTAATAAAAGCTATGTATTTAAGTAGGACAAAGTGTTGTATTAGTACAAGAAACCAATTTTCCTTATCATATGTAAACTTATATTTTGATACGTAAGAGAAGTATATTAAAAGCTAATTGTAGCATTTGTAGGAGCAACTTGTGTGGGTCATCGTGTGAAGACCTCACCAACCTAGGAAGCCGATAGATACCTGATTTGCATCCTCCACAATGCTCTATAGGATTAGGAAGGTAGGCCAGGGCGAGGGATAGAGACGAAAACTTCACCAACCTAGGAAGTCGATAGATACCTGATTTGCATTATCCACAATACTCTATAGGACTAGGACGGCAGGCCAGGGCGAGGGATTTCGTCTTTATGATACCAAGCTTTTCTCATTTTCGTTTGTTTTCGTACATAGTTTTTCATTTCTTTCTGTGCCTAGTACATACTCTTTCATCAATTTTATTACGTGTATAATAGCATTACATGTCAATTAGAGACCTTTTTTGAAATAGTTAGCCAAGTTGAAATTCAATATTTAAAACTGTACTTATGTATCAATTCATCTTTTAATTAAAATATGTGAAATTTGCTGTTGATTTTGGATCAAAATTTACAGTATAAGCTTCTGCTTGTAGGTATACTTTGGAGGGGATAGTGCGGGTGGGAATTTAGCCCACCAGATGGCTCTGAAAGTGGGAGTTGAGAAGCTGGAAGGGTTGAATCTTGTTGGTATTTTTCTGAATTGTCCATATTTCTGGGGGAAGGATCCGATTGGCCAGGAAGCATCAAAGGTTGATTTGAAGAACTTTATAGATGCATCATGGCCTTTTGTGTACCCAAATACATCCGGGCTTGACGACCCATTGTTCAACCCGGCAATGGATCCGAATTTCTCCAACCTCGGATGCAAGAAGGTTTTGATATTTGTGGCTGAAAAAGATGGATTGAGAGACAGAGGATTGCATTATAAAGAGACATTGAAGAACAGAACTTGGAGTGGAGAGATCCAAGTTGTGGAGTACAAAGGTGAAGATCATGTCTTCAATCTGTTCTTTCCTAACAGCCAAAACGCTCTGTCAATGAATAAAACTTTGGCTTCTTTCATCAACGACGACAACAACAATCACACCTAGTATGTTCCAATAATATCAAAATCTATCGTTAGGGTTTGAGGCGAGAGACAAACAAACAATCCCTTTATCTTATGTAGATGACACAATAATAAAAATATAGTGTGCTAATCTACTGGATTTGACTCGAGAGAAGGGAGAGTGATATAATATTAGAGACTAAGGCTACCTTTTGATGTTGTCATCTAGGTTTAGGCAGATGGCCTTGACTGGCAGATTCTTATGGGGATAGGATCCCCTCACCGCTCTCCCCTCACCGCGTGCGTGACCGCGCGACACGTGGCAAAAAGGAGGGTGATGAGGCTGGGTGAGGGTAACCCTCATCTAGCCTCACCATCCCCTACTACTGCCACGTGTCGCGTCCTGGGCCGCGCGGTGACTCACCGCGCGGTGAGGAGATCTCATCCCATTCTTATGAGTAATTTGTCTCAAGTCAAGCCAAATAAGTTGTTTGTCCGAACGTCTTGTGAATCTTATCTTTGAGTTCATCATTTCAATTATTCATGAAAAGACAGAAAAGTATTTTATTGAAGAAAAATCTGCTACATGAGCAGCAAGTGTTATTTGATATTTGATGGGATTTGTTCATTGAAATTAGTTCCAAGTACAGGTAGTTTATTCAAAGTTCACCTAGTAAAACATAATATAAAAAGAAATTTACAGTGAGAAAACTTGTGTAGAAATCGCCCTGCTTTAGAAGAACTGCCATTTCCATGTAATAAATATGGTCAACAACGTTACTCTATTTTCTTAGAAGCTTTCGTCTATAACAGGTTATGAAAGGATCGGTACGCAACCATAACCATGTGTTAGAAATATACAGAGCTTGTTTCACGTTGACCCATAATGAAAATTCTATCAATCTGTGTCGATCAACTGTTACTTCACAATATAAGAAGCGCAACTAATTTAGTGAATCATTTTGTTTTTGTTCCATCATTTCTAAAGTAAAAAAGTGTGTCATTGACTCCGTTAGAAATAAAAATATAACAAATCTGGTCAAAGTTGTTAATTGCGCATATTTCTTCTTAGGAGAATATCGTTGTCGTTTTTTTATTTCTGCTTTTTCTTCTAAAGTTTCAAGCTTAGTGTTTGCAAATTACACAAATTGTGGGTTTGTTTTCACTCCCACCACGTGAATCGACGAATCTTTATAGAATATATCTTAGGAAAATTACAAATGGAGAATAAGAAGAAGCCAGTAATGAAATAATAAACATTTTTCTCATGTAAGTAAGTCGATTTGATCTAAACATGTAAATTTGTATATTTTTGTTTGTTTTAAAAATATTGTTACGGTTTGTAACATATATTTAAGTCAAAGTACGAACACTGTTATTGCTTTTTTTTCTCTTTTTCTTTTTCTCTCAACTTCAATTTTCATGACAATATCCAAATTACCGCTCTGGATCTCACCCACACATCTATCCTACTACAAGGGAGGGATGTTGGTCCATTCAGGAAGAACGAGTCGAAGAATTTCAGATCATGAGAGGCAGAAATTGAGGCAAAATATGCGGACTCAAATCACGCGTTGCCACGTGTACAAAAAGAAAAGTGGTTTAAAATTTTTTTGTTTTTAAAAAAGAGTTACTTGTACACGTGACAGCGCGTGATTAGAGGCCTCATATTTTCTTTCATTTTCACCTTTCCTGATCTGAACCCCGAGTCGAAGAAGACATTCAGGAGAGGTTGACTAGAGATGGGGGAGGGGAGTTATTTATCTTTATTGGTTGATTCAGTAGATTCGGTTTTTGTTCTTCTTGATTTCTTTTCTGATTTTTCATTCTTTTTGAAGTCAGGAGTCCTAAATTCAAAAAATCTTCCGACTTAGCTGCTTTTGAACTTGAATATGAAACGTATCTTTCTGCATTTTGTCTTTTGAGGGGATTCTTTTCCTTCTAAAAAAGATGAAAAATATCTTTGGCACCAAGTTAGTAGTTACAATCATAATTTTAATCAAAACGCGATCCAAAATAAAATTTTATTTAACTTTTTTACACTCAAACATTTCTAACATATGAAATGAATTATTTTCCCACAAAATAATGACATCATTTTAAAAACATACATTATCTTATATTAACGAGCTCGTCTACGCATTAAAGTATCATACTTTAGCTTCGAATATTTTATGTGATTCATGAACTAAGTTTATTCCATAAAATTTAATGAGTCAGGAGATTTAGATCAAACACATCCTAATATGATTTAAACAATAATTGCGTGCTCTAAACCGTCTAAAATACTTTGATATTGATAGGTAGGATGCAGATGTTATTTTCTTTTGAATGCGTCTGAAGACTAGTCGTTGTCGAAAGCCAGAGGTTAGGAGTAGTATTTATTTATATGGGTCCATCGACTATCTAATATATATCTCTCTTGTATCTCACCATGGAACGTGGACCTATAGTTCACCAGAGAGATGTAGTTATCTTGAAGCAAAAGGCTCTTCTCTCGTGTTAAAGGATTCCATCGTCTCAGTTTTAAAGAGCATTGTACATGATATAAATCAAGAGTTCAGCGTTCTCTTAAGTTGGGTGAGGACTTAAGCACTGACCCACACAATGTGTCCCTCCGCGAACCAGATCTTCGGCCTAACAGCATTGGAACACCTACACTATGCGTGTATCTGGATTCGAACTCTTGACTCTTAGAACAAATCTCAACCTGAGTATCAACTGGGTTATGCACTGGGGGCAAGATAATAGGTATCTATATACATAGTATCAATGATCGTATATTGTATATTTATGTATTTCATGTTCTATGATATAGAAAAATTTATATATAATCAACGACCTCATTGTATATCTCGTATTCTATAAGGTTGAAATATTTATTTGGGAATAACATATCTCGTGTTCTATGATTCTATCATCAGAGTATTATGTATTATGTGTCTTTCTCTTACATTACATGCTACTATTTCCAAATTTATGATCATTTTCATCGAGATAACTTTTAACTTTGGACTTCACCTTGTTGATGAATGGTTTTAGTTAGTGTTCTTACGTTTTGTTTTCTGTTTGTTTAAGTCTCAATAGTAATTCACTTGATACAACAACTATAGTATATTTTAACAGCATAGTATATTTTAACAGCAGCAAAAGTTATTGTTAAAGCCTGGAGAGGGTGAGAAACATGTAAACAATACATTCATCCTAAGAAATATAAAGTTTCTTCTAGTAAGACCCGTCTAGATATTGACTTGATACAAACGATCGTAAATCAATTCTTTTTTACTGTTTGCATGATCGACTAATATCCATTCTTTGCAATTTTTCTGATTTCTAATTAGTTTTCAGATTCTTAATTTACTAAATTTGACTATAGTGCTCATCACCTTAACAGAATCTACTTTAATACCTTGAAGATGCAAATAATATAGCCATGTTATATGTTTTATAGTATTTAAACAGTGAAATATTCGAATTTTATATGATACAACGGAGTGTTCACAGCATGTATCATGGGGGATAGCATCCCCTCACCGCAAGGGGGTGTGGTGACGCGTGATCACGCGACACGTGGCAGCAAGGGGGTGGTGAGGCTAGATGCAGGTGACGTAGCCTCACCACCCTCCTTTGTTGCCACGTGTCGCATGGTCACAAAGGGAGTGAGAAAAGTGGGGGTGAAGAGATCCCAACCCGTATCATGGGTCAATTTATTAATAAGATCACAACTTCAGAGACAGAATCGATGAAAGTAAAAGGATACTAATTTTTTAAAGAATCAAAACAAGAAAAAGGTATTTCCCAAAAGAAAACAACAACCAATCATATCCCAACAACAGCAAAGCTATCGCTCGAATTTAGAAAGAGTGAGAAGCAGACAAACAATACATCTATCTTAAGAGATAAAAAATTTATTTCGTTGAAAACTTCGGCTCTATATTAGGTACAGAAAACACTTGATATATCATCATAAACTCATGATGAGTAGGTTTTCTTTCTAACAACTCGATCCAAAAAGCCAAACCAGTGCTTTCAATCCCATGTAGACTATGTAGTAGGTCAAGTAACCGAGTATCACGTCATTTATGGACTCAAAATGGTCCCAAATTTATTTTGACTATTTTTATTTTATTTTACTTTGCGTTTCACCACGGTTAACATAAAATTTGGTGCAAGAACTACTGTATTAATTAATGAGTTAATCACTTTTTTATCTAAATGTTTTTCAGTCATTATATAAAATATTTAACATTTTTGATGTGTTTTTTTATCCAAATCTTGTTAATTTGTTACACTAAATGTCTGTTCAGTTATCAAGTTGTCCATAATTTTGCTGTCGAATCTTCGCTCAATATAAAAAAAATAGATATTCCATGTAACAAATACAATTTTAGAAAATCTAAATGTTTTATTCAAGAACTGAAAAAAATTTAGATTAAAAAGTGATTAATTCTTTAATTCATCCATGAACAACATATAGATCCGATTTTATACACGGTTTATAATCAGGGTTTGGATCTCCTCACTCCCACTTTTCTCATCCCCTTTGTGACCACATGACACGTGGCAGCAAAAGGGGTGGTGAGGCTAGATGAAGGTCACCTGCATCTAGCCTCACCACCCCCCTTGCTGCCACATGTCGCGCGGTCACGCGTCACCGCACTTCCGTTGCGGTGAGGGGATCATATCCCTTATAATCAGCCATCACTGCGTGCTTTCTATGCACAACACGAGACTGGATCTCCTCGCCCTCTCATCCCTCACCTTCTCTCTACCGCCAGCCACGTGGCCCATAAAACTTTTTTTTATTGGAGCATGATTTCTTTTGTCATTTGTACTTTTCGCAAAAGGAAAAAAGTAAGAAAGAATCCATGAAACATTTAAAAATATAAATCAACACAAGCTTTAATACTAAAGAAACAAATTAGGTAGACATACCTTAGAGATGCAAAACTTCATTTTTTTTTAGGGTTAATTGCACCTGGTATCCATTGTTTTCCACGAAGTTTTAAGTAGCATCCAATGTTTCATGAAACACACTTGGCATCCAGACTTATAGGGTTAATAGGCACCTGGCATCCGGCAACCGGAAAATGACCTGCTGTAGGCGGTTTTTATGAAATTTCCTTTTTTTTCTTCACTTTTCCCAAGTGGCGCCAAACTTTTTCCAACCCTGGTTAATTTCATCTTCCCTCCATTGCTTCCACATGAATTCAACAGTTTTTCTGGAGTTCTTGTTCTGGGTTATCGCCATTCAGTTCAATTCCTTTTGGCATTTTCTTACCAATTTTGTACTGAAATGAAGTCCAATGATTTTTTTCACTTTTTACCTCCTCAAGTTTACTTCAACTTTGCAATTCAGTCTTGATTCTTCTTAGAAAAACGGGTTTGTCATTCAACCCGGTTCTCACCTAACAAAAACGGGTTTGTCATTCAACCCGGTTCTGATTCGGATAACCCGTTTTCAGATTATTTATCGAGAAATGAAACCATCAAATTCAGGAAAAGAAATTAATTGGTTTAACAGAAATGGATTGATTAAAGTCGATTTATAAGATCTTGGGTGAAGATTTGTGGAGGTTTGGCAAGTGCAGAGAAGAAATGGAGGGTTGATATAATTTCATATTGACGCGGTGAAAGCCCTCCTGCATTTGACATTGTGGCATCGCAAACAACACTCCAGAAACATGTTCTCGTACTCGTAGTGGTAATAACAGAAAGGGCATGCAGTCCAAAATGTCCCCTTATCATTATCGAACTGGGCTCTCCTAATAGGGTCGGATAACACAGAGTATGCTCTGCAAACCCATTCGTGCGCTTCCGCCGCAAATGGGTAAGGGTTTTTGGCAGGGTTTAAGATACAATTAGGGGTGTTAACGAACCGAGCCGAACCGAATACTAAGTTTTCGAACTCGAATTCGTTTAGTTAAACGAATAGTTCGGCTCGGTTCGTTTAGCTAAACGAACTTTAAAATTGATTCGAGTTCGGCTCGATAACCTTATAACTGTCTAAACGAGCCGAACTGTTCGCGAACAGTTCGTCTCGTTTAACTAAACGAACTCGAATACCTATTCGAATTCGGCTCGATAACAAATAATTAACGAACGAATACGAACCGAACACGAACCGAACTCGAATAGTTCGCGAACGGCTCGGTTTGTTTAACACCCCTAGATACAATTGAGCATATTGAACCGCTTATCAACATCATTCGGGTCAAAACCAGAGGAAGAAAGAAGGAGTTGCAGAGAAGAAATGGAGGGAAGATAAAAGGACTTAGCTTGCCATGAGTTGAGGTGTTCAAAAGGAGCCGTTTAAAACACTCAGATCAGAAGCAGCGGCCATGGCAAGGATCAAGGTACACGAGCTAAGGCAGAAGACAAAGGCAGAGCTTTTGTCTCAGCTTAAAGCTCTTAAAGCAGAGCTGCAGGCTTTAAGAAGGGATGAAAAGAGTTTTTGATTTTGTTTTTTCTTTAATTTTGAAGGTAAAATAGTCAACCTTGGTTAAACTAGGGTTAAAAGTATGGTTAAGTCCGGTCAAAGGTCGATTTCAGCGGTCAACGGTCGACCAGCAGGTCATCCGGATGCCAGGTGCCTATTAACCCTATAAGTCTGGATGCCAAGTGTGTTTCATGAAACATTGGATGCTACTTAAAACTTCGTGGAAAACAATGGATACCAGGTGCAATTAACCCTTTTTTTTATTCGAGCATGATCTCCTTTGTTATTTGTACTTTCGGCAAAAGGAGAAGCAATAAATTTTCAAAAAAAGAAGAAAAGAAATTATATATGAATGAGGAGAATTTAAACAGGCTATAAAAAAAATCAAAAGAGATGAAAAGCATAAAATTGACCTTATTTTTCTTCTTCACTCCATATAGGTTATAACACCAATCATCAATGCACAATAACACTTATATTAGAGAAATATACTAATACAACATCAAATCATGCAGAATTCATACGTGTTATAAGTTTGAGGATGCTCGTAAGGTCACAATTCCATCATCAATATTCTAAAGATTGACAAGCTAAATATTCAAGTTGATCTTGAGTTTTATCGAACCGAACTAGTGAAACAAAAATCTGAACTGAACTCGATTGGTTCATGGCAATTAAAAACCATTATTTTTTAAGTGATTAAAACCATTACTACATTAAGTAGTTTACGAAATCTATACTTTTTTTTTTGGTAGTTTATTGTATCAAATCTATTGAGTCAATATATATAATACAAACATCTCTTAATTCATATTTTAAATTTTATCATAATAATAATTTTAAAATTTTAATCGTAATTATGATCATGTTACACGTGCTAAAGGTCAATATCATAGGAAGGCAATTGCTGCTATCAAATTTTAGATCTTCGAATTCAGAAGATCATATGACTAAAACACAACATATTTATGAGAAATCGTCGGACCTTGTCACATCGACTCATTAATGTAGCAGTTTGTTGTTGTTTGCTTTATTTTGTTTTCTTTTTCTTTTTCTTTTCCTTTTTCTTTAATCTTATTTAGAAGGCAGGTCTCAGTTGGGTCAGGATCTCCTGACCGCCAAGTCCGTGACTCCTTCCGCGACCGCCCGATACGTGGCAACAAGGGGGTTGTGAGGCTGGGTGAAAGTCACTCGCACCCAACCTCACCACCTCACCCCGCTACCACGTGTCGGACGGTCACGGAGAGGAGGGTCAGGTGATCTGGTTCGGTCTCAGTTGACCCCTCAATATTTGGATGGAAAAGTGGAAAAACGTTGTATGTGTCGCATGTGCCAAAAGCTAATGTGTTTGATTACAATATTTATATTACACAGCAAACTGTATGTAGATTACATAACAAACTTTATTTAACACGATTCATCAAATGCTCTACTTATTTTTTGATACGTCTATTTTATCGTTACATAGAATTATGTGGACTTTTACCCCTTTTACTTATGAAGTACAACCCACACAACAGCCTCTGTTTATAAGGGAAAATCTTAACCAAAAAAGCGACTACTCCTAAGTTATTATCAATTTTAAAATAAATTTATTTCGTATTTATAATGTCATACAATCAATTAAAAATCTTAAATTGTTCATATCATATAGGATTTGTTAAAATATTCAACACGACCGCAACTTTTTATTATTTTAATATATATATATATATATATGTATATGTATATTTATGAGATAGTATGACCAAGTTACTACTAAACGTATTCATTAATCAATAAAAAATTAATAATGAGGTGGACCATTATACTCTTCGTTGAGATGAAACTAAACATATTCATTAATCAATAAAAAATTAATAATGAGGTGGACCATTATACTCTTCGTTGAGATGTGTATATGTATGTATGCATGCAAATGTGTGTGCATATACATACATACATACATATATATATGTGCATATATATAGACACACACATACATACATACATACATATATATATACATATATATATATGCACACATATATATATACATATATATATATATGCACATATATATATATATATATATATATATATATATATATATATATATACACACGAAAAACCTTTAGGTCTAGCGGTTGAGCATCATTTATGCCATTCATGGATCTCGAATTCGATTATCCTCCCTAATTTTTTTTAAAAATAATACACACACACACACACACACACACATACATACATATATATATATATATATATATATATATATATATATATGCGAAAAACCTCTAGGTCTAGCGGTTGAGTAGCATTTATCCCATCCCGAGTCTCGAGTTTGATTCCCCTCCCCAATTTAAAAAAAACACATATATTAGAGGTTCATAAATAGAAACTATAATGCCCTAATAGTTAGTTCTACGCATTGAGATTATAAACCTTAACTTCTTCTGAGCTTTAAAAGGAGCGTTTCCGGTATACTAGGCTTCCGTATTTACACAGGGTCCGAAGATAGAACAAATTGTTTCGCGATATGATGTTTACAATCTTACCTTACACGAGACTGTTTCTTGAACCTTGTATTGCATAAATGGCCGTCTATTATTACCCGAGTGTTGCCTATATATGTGGCGAGTAGCTAAGCTTTTCGTTCTCACTTCTCATAAACTCAGTCCATTTCTTTCTGCATACAATGGCTTCAAACTCAACCGAGATCCTCCACGATTTCTTTCCTCTTGTAAAAGTATACAAAGATGGCCGAGTAGAAAGAATCTTAGGCAAAGATGTCGTCCCTCCGGGGATCGACGAATCCACCGGAGTGGAAAGCAAGGACGTCACCATATGTTCCGATCCCAACGTATCCGCTCGACTTTACCTACCCAAGAACGCCAAATCAAGCCAAAAACTTCCTCTTGTGGTCTATTTTCATGGTGGCGGCTTCATCATTGAATCTGCTTTTTCTCCTACGTATCAGAGGCATATGAATGAGATTGCTGCCGAAGCTAACGTGGTAATCGTTTCTGTCGATTATCGGAGGGCCCCAGAACACCCACTTCCGGCGGCTTATGAAGATTGCTGGTTGGCTGTCAAATGGGTGGCTTCTCATTCCAAAGATGGAACTGATTCATGGCTTAAAGATTATGCCGATTTTAACAAGGTTAGCACGCCTGCTTTTGGGGTATTTCTTTTTCACACAAATTTTATTGTGTTCATTGATCAACTAGCCAGTGACTCAATAAAATGATGACAAATAAGTTTTATCTATTATGTTATTGGCTCAAACAAGAGGCCCATAAATTTTCTACACATTTCATTGGTCAATGACCAACTAATCATACTTGGTTATTGACCATTGTAAAATTTGTGTTCTTTTTATTCGTCTAACTGAATACTTTGGTCAGTTTTTTTTGGTTCTGCCAGCAGAATAGTTTCATCAGTTTTTGGATTCTTAGATTATTTAAATTTTCATGATTTGACTGTTTAAAATATGATTAAACAGTCAATTGACTAAATTGAAGAAAATCATGTTTAATTAAGTGTGCAGTTTTACATTTGTTTTGGTGCCAGTTAAATCATATTTCGTGTCTCAAAAATATTGTGGTTGAGATATACGTATGATGATGATAACATATACTGTTTTTATTTCTATTTTAGTTTGTCTTAAGAATATTGTATAAATTTTAAAAAAGCAACCAGTTATTACATTTTTAATACTACCTTTTCAATTTACATTTACATAATTTTTTTCTATCTTACTTCGGGTAATCAGCCAAAGATAAATTTTTTTTACGATCTTAAGGTCACGGTTCGAGTTATGGAAACAGTCTCTTACACAAAATGAGGATAAAGCTGTATACATTAGATCGCAAAGCGATTCAGTTCCTTTAAGACTCTTTGTAAACACAACCTATGCCTACAAAATTTGAAAAAGGAACATAACTTTTCATGTTTTAACTGTCCGAAAGATGACTGAATAATTCAACTACATGAAATTTGAATTTAGTTTGGTGCCTAGTTTATTATTATAATCTCTGCACAACAACATATTTGTGAATTCTGACGATGGTTATATACAAGTCTTGTAGATCTTTTTTCCCCTTCAGATGGAACCGTATTACAATTCGACAAATGTGATCTTCACTTCCATTTCCAATAGAATCAAGAACACTTTTTTCTTTGGAATATGATAGAATAAAGCAAAATGACTCACTAAATTGGTTGCGCTTCTTATATCGTGAAATAGCAGTTAATCGACACAGATTGACGCAATTTTCATTAATCAGGAAACAACCTCTGTGTGTTTCTAATATATAGGTATGGTTGTATAGATGCGACCCTCCCATACCCCATTATAAGGGGAAGGGTAATGTTGTTGTTGCTCATGATTTTGGATCAAAATTTATATCAATAGTTGTTGCTTATTTGTGTAGGTATACTTTGGAGGGGATAGTGCGGGAGGAAATTTAGCCCACCAGATGGCATTGAAATTGAGCATTGAGAATCTGGAAGGGCTGAATCTTGTTGGGATGTTCTTAACTTGTCCTTATTTTGGAGGCAAGGATCCGATTGGCCGTGAACCATCAAGGTCTGATGCAAAGAAATTTCTAGATAAATTATGGCCTTTTCTGTACCCGAATTCAACCGGGCTTGATGACCCATTGTTGAACCCGGCAATGGATCCGAATCTCTCGAGTCTTGGATGCAAGAAAATTTTGGTATTTGTGGCTGGAAAAGATGGGTTGAGAGACAGAGGATGTCATTACAAGGAGACACTGAAGAGCAAAAATTGGAACGGAGAGATCCAAGTTGTGGAGTTTGAAGAAGAAGATCATGTTTTCTGTTTAAATTATCCTGATACCCAAAACGCCAAATCAATGATTAAAACTGTGGCTTCTTTCATCAATCAGAATGGAGCGTGATCTATCGGATGATCTGGTCCTAAATTATGGTGATCAAACCAAAATAATACCGAAAATGAAGTTATGGTTTGGTCTTGATTATATCAATAATCCTTGGCAGTCTATGCTGATGGGCTCCAATTGGAGTTTTATGGTATGATGATATGTATATGTTACAATTATGGTTACGTTTAATAAACTTGACTACTAATGTATTCTTAGAGTGATTTGTTTAATATATTATATATTTTACGAGGGATTTGTCTCAAATCGAGTTAAATATATTGTACGTCCAAAAGTATTATGTGATTTCCTTAGCTCAATCATGGATGACCAATTGATGTTGAGTGACAATCTTTTTCATATGATTAACGTTATTGGACTGTTCTATGGTTACACGATCACTTTAATATAAGCTTTTTGTGAGTACATTGTCGTATTTCATCAGAAATTTTTTTAACATTAATACGAATTTATTTGTGATCAGTTTCGTTGTTAAGATGTCCATTATGAAGTCAAGCACAATTATACATGGAACAATCACTTTACCGAACAATAAGGTGTTTTTTTACCGAACCTGAAGTTCAGTATTTTCGCGGCTCAAACACGTGACCTTTTGGTCACAAAATAACAACATTACTAGTTGCTTCAAGGCCCGCAATCAAAAGAGTACTCTTCCCCGACAAAGACATAGCCAAAGAAAAATAATAAATGTTGTAGAAGCAGCCATGTAAATTTATCATAGCTTTAAGCTAGGATGACAATTGTTGGTTGACAAAGATAAATTGTGGGTTAAAATCCTCACAAGCAAAATATGGATCCCCATTGGAGCCTCGACGCAATACTAATGTCCCTAGGACATGGCGTGGCATTACTAAGGCCATGTGTATACTAAACAATTGCATGTTGTCCTTACCGATGAACTTAACGGATACACTTTTATCTGAGGCAGAGTTACAAAGACGAGATACGCACTATCTCGGTTAGTAAGGCTTACGCTGCACAGTATAACTCAGACATTAGTCCGACTTGTGATACTTGGGGTCTAATATGGAAGCTAAAGGGCCCATTACGATCAAATATGTTTTTGTGGAGGATGCGGAGGTCTGCTTTACCTACCATGTCCTTTCTCAAGCGTCATCATGTCTTGGTGGAAAATCAGTGCTCCGTATGTGATGACCGTAATATCACCAATCTTCATGAATTGTGTGATTGCCGGTGGCCCCGATCTGTCTGAAAGATGTTAGTGGACGGGCAGAAGTGGCAGTAGTTTAAACAAGCAGGGACTCTTGAGGAGTGGGTTGATCTGAATTTACGTTCTAGTTTGAGCCCATCCAGCACTCAACTCTACTGGAAGTATGTGTTTCGAGAAGTCTCCTATGGCCTTTGGCATTTTTGAAACAAAAGGAAGCATGATGCAGACGCACGGGATATCTCCCCTCACAATTTGTGAGAACGAGTATTCACCGGTCGATTATCCTATTCCACGCCCACCAGATCGTAGTATAGGTTTATCATGAATAGTCATTAGTTTATTGAGTGGTACAGTTGGTTATAGCTTGTTTGTGTACAAACACTTGATCTGTTCTCTTTTGGAAATGAAACATATCGATCCTTTTCAAAAAAAAAAAAAATTTATCATAGCTTTGGATTTGCATTTTTTAGATTTGATAAATAAAACATAATCTAAAAATTGTTTGTTGAAACACATTTCTCGATTTACGCATTTTACAAAACCATAATACCATGACAATGATTGTCTTTGAGATTGCGCATACAATCTTTTAAAAAGAAACTCTTATGTTTATCAATAGACAACATTTCAACCATAAATCTTTAATAAAATTATATAGTTTTAGAGTAAAACATGCTATTTTCTTTGATTTTGGAATATGATGGAATAAAGTAAAATGACTTACTAAATTGGCTACGCTTCTTATATTGTAAAATAACAGTTGATGAACACAGCTTAATGCAATTTTCATTATGGGTCATCAAGAAACAATCTCTATGTATTTCCCCATACCTTGTCATCAACAGGAGCTTCTAAGACAATGTGTTAATGTTGTTGATGTTGTTGTAGAGTGAGACATGCAACTTGAATACTTAACTTTGGTGCCGTATCTCGCACGCATTAAATGGGAGTAAACGGATGCCTTCGTCGGTTTTAAGTTTTAACCTTCAGATCCACCAAACACATCAGTCACCTGTCATTCTCATGCATTTAATATAAGAATGATAAGGCAACATATTCCCCAAGACATAGCTCAACTGGTTTCGGACAGTTATGTTCTTAAGGCCATCTCCAACCCAAAACAACAAATTTTATGTCCTTAAGGCCATCTCCAACCCAAAACAACAAATTTTATGTCCTTAAGGCCATCTCCAACCCAAAACAACAAATTTTGCACTAAATCACCTATTTGGTGCAATAAACAGTAAAAAGTACTCCAACCACAAACACCAAATCTAACACCAAATAAGAATATTCACTCAAAGATTCTTCTATCATTCTATTTTTAATTCATTATTATAAATATTTTAACACAAATTTAACATTCATGGAAATTTAATGTAAGTATTCATTCCAGATTTTTGTTATATAATTTTTTCTTATAACAAAATTAACGAAATTAAAATTTTTATAACGAAATTAACAAAATTAAAATTATTATAACGAAATTAATGAAATTAAAATTAAATTAATATCCTTAAAATGATGATGTGGATGATGAATAGTGATTTGGTGCAATGAATAGTGTTGCACCTATTTGGTGCAACACTATTCATTTTCACCAATTTGGTGCAAGCTTTGGTGCTTGGTTGGAGTGACATTTTGCAACAATTTGGTGTTTTGGTGCTCCATTGGAGATGGTGTAAGTTCTACTAACATACCTTATCTTCTGGATATAACATTTATATACATGTGATTTATGATTGGAAAAAAAAGGAAAACTACACGTAAAGAACGATTATAATAATATGAATAGCGTGTGTGATTACCGTTAGAAATTTACATTTCAAACAATTTGATGTGATTCGTAGGCTCATGTACGAATGGACCTTTTGTTTTCTTTCGTTTCTAGTTCTTCAACCATTCTAGTTTCCACCTGTTTACGCCCGTCAGATCTTCCTGGAGTTCATCACCTTTTTTGGCCTGCTTATACGCATAATCCGCATCCAAGATTTGTCCATGCTTCCGCTCCGTGCAAGATGTTAGAAAAATGGAATCAAAAGTGAAGCAGAAGTAATGTCTCACAGTCCACTCTAGTTTTTCAACTAAGCTACTTCGATGGATCTATGAATCGACCGAAGTCACATCGATCGATTAATGTGATCGATCTATGTTGGACAGTGTACTTCAACTTTGCACTCATGATACATAGATCGATCGAAGTGATCTATGTGACATCGATCGATCGATGTGATCTATCTACGTCTAACAGAATACTCAGCTTCATTTTTAAGCCACATAGATCGATCAAACCATATCATGTAACACGTTATTTTTGCTTGTTTAAGCTCCAATGCATCTTAATTCTTCTTTCCATTGACTTTGCAAACTATTATAGCAGAAGATTCGTCAATCTCTTTCTTTCTCTTTTCCATTGACTTTGCAAACTATTATAACACAAGATTCGTCAATCTTTTTCTTTCTCCAATAGAGACGTATGAATCTCAATATATCCTTGCGTCTCTTGTCTTTGTGAATGCGGAGAGAAATTCTCTCTTAACATAGAGAGTGAACGCTCTTCGGTTAGATTGTGGATTATTTGTCTTGGAAATCGACCAGCGTGGAGTCTTAGCCAATGCATGGATCTTTTCCATGGAAGATTGAATTTTATTTTGCATTTCCATCTGATTTTGGTCATTCCGGTTGCAGAGAGTTCCGCTGGAAAGGAAAAAGTGCATAATAGGTAGTTTTCTCTCTCCCACTTCTGATTTCATCCTTTCTTTGTCTGAGTATTCAGGAGATGGTATCTTCTCACCCCCATACCTCATCCCTTATACTATAAAAACATATGTCATGTCTATAAACGAGAGATTAGAGAAAAGGTTACTGTTTCTTTCCCGTTTATTTGGGTCATTGTAATATGATGGAATAAAACAAAATGACTCTGTAAATTTGCTGCGTTTCTTATATTGTGATGTAACAATTAGATCGAAACAGTTTGACGCAATTTTCATTATGGGTCATCGAGAAACAACCCTCGTGTGTTTCTAACACATTGGTATAGTTGCGTACATCCGATTCTCTCAATACTTCGTTATAAACGGGAGCCTTTAAAACAATAGTATAATGTTGTTGTTGTATTCGGGTCATTGTAACTATAAGGAATGCCAGCTTCTTACGATTGAAACTATGTTACATTGGGTATTTCTTTTTCTTGCATGTGATGTTTTGTTTTCCACGAAAGGGTGAAAAAATAGTACATTTCTAAGAAGTACTACCTGAATTACAGTTGAACATGTATCAATCTTTTTATACAAAAGCAGCATAAATTTTATAGGCTGTTTAAGGCAATTTGTAGACATGTAGACAACAGACATGCACTGGAAAAGCTTCGACAAAATCCAAGCAATGCAGTCAGTTAAAAGAAAAGAAAGAAAAAGGTTAAGCTTTCGAACTGTAAGTCCATTATTCAACCGCAACATTTTCTCATTGCCTTAGAGTCTTCTGTCTATGACATAGTATAGAAAGGTTGGGATGTACGCAATCATGTCAATGTGTTAAAAAACACACAGAGGTTGTTTCCCGATAACCTACGATGAGAATTGTATCAACCTGTGTCACTTCACAATATAAGAAGCGCATCCAATTTATTGAGTCATTTTGCTTTATTAAATAATATTCTAGAGTTAAGAAAGATTGTGTTTTTAATACCATTCAAAATGGATACAAACTGTAAGTCTATTATTGAACCTTCGAATCAATTAATTGGATTATTGAACATAATACTCTAGAGTTAAGAAAGATCTGTTCATATGACAAATCAAGAAATGCAACATCATAAATATTCTCACTCAGCTATCATCAAGGTAAACAGGAGAATTTAAGATGTAGTCTATACTAAGCTCATGTTTAATTTAAATTATATAATTAAATAAAACGACGCTTTCGGTGCACTAGTTTTCCGCGTTTGCACAGGGTCTCGGGAGGGACCGTATCGCTTCGCGATCTGATGTATGCAGTCTTACCGTATATTTTGTGTAATTGATTGTTGTTGCGGCTCGAATCCGCCCTCTATATAATTTAATAAATTTTTGATGCAATAAACTTACAATGTTTTGTAAGTTTTTTTATTAAAAATATAAGAAATGTATAATATGTTATTTATTTTAATCCTTCAATGCGCTCTTATATATAAGCTTATTGGTATGTAGAAAAGTTAATTCTTCCGTATGATGAAAAATACTGAAAAAGAGCAAAAAGAAGAGTTAACACATTATTTTTTAAAAAATAGGTATAAGTTTATTACTACCATAAATAAACTTTACCATCTGTTGCACGCTGTGTGATGTGTGTAACATGTCATTCAAAAGAAATAAAACTAATCCCGTGATAGCGATATTGCATATAAACGAACACATGCGTCTAATGTTAATGAAAAACATCATGAACTTATAAACATCAGTGATATTAACTAATACCGGAGGAAATCAAAATTTATCCGATGGAATTACTAATGCAATGCTACAACATATCAAAATATTTCGTTTCATAAACCTTACGACATTTCACGTCAGTAATATATTTTTTTCATCAGAATACATGACCTTTGATCTTAGATGTTGCTTATATTAATTAAATACAACATGACATATACAAAAAAAGAAACAATATTATTGACCAACTGTAAGAGATAAAAATTCAGAAGTTTTATGTTGATCTAGTAGCAACTAACGAGACAAGCAAAGGCTAATTGGACAAAACAAGAGACTTAGGTGGCATTTGGTTCGTAATAGGATATTGGAATCAGAATCGGAATGGATATGACGGTATGAGTTTAGAGTACATGAGTTTGGGCCTAAAAGTGATATTTGTTTGATATTGAAGTGGGAATATGTATGATAGATATTGATAGTGTTTGCAACGTATCGGAATTGAAATGTGCATCGAATGTGGACGGCCGGAAAAAATGGTCGGAAAAATTTGATCGACCGGAATAGTGACCGACCGATGGCGTTGACCGGCCATACACCTCATTCCCCATATTGATAGACAAGCGGTAATATATCAAAAAAACGATATTCATTACCAAATATTTGATATCAAACCGAAACTAATACCCCTATTTCCCAAAACAAACAATTTTTATGGGTTTGGATTCCTCCAACCCTACGCTCTTAATGGGAAACCCTCAACCAAACACCTTCTTGTATATATTCTACATATTTGATTGGTTAAAGAATAACTCGTGATCATGTTAAAATTTGTCTGAAAAATTATGTTTTGAAGGGAAAAAAATGTAAAAGGCTAAAATATTCCCTTAACGTGTCGCGTGATTATTAGCCAAATCTTAGGAAGTGTGATTTCTTGGATAATCCTCTTTCACAACTCAAATCCCCGCCTAACGGCATACCCCATGTGCATGTCACCGTTAACGGAGTCAGGACCACATGTTTCTGTTCTCTTATAACCGTCTCATCAATTCTCCATCGTCCGATTCACATCACATCCCCGTTATTTCCTTCTTTTCCCAGTTTAACCCTACTCCCTACTTTTCAAAATTCAAATATAAAATCAGCTTTAGTAATTATTACTGCTTGTTGGCTGATCTCTTTTTGTGCTGCTTGTGTGTTTCTGTGCCCTTTCCAGTAGTAGTAGTTTTCACAGCTTTTGCAGAAAAGCTGTGAGAATAATTACGCTGTTCCTCATTTCTAAATACTAGAATATTCACACGAAGTTGCTGTTGTTTTTCCTGAATTCTATGGATAGAGAGAAGAGAATTGGAGGTTTTCTAATGGAGAGTGAGAGTTCTGCTGGAGAAAACACGACGGCTGTTGAAAATGGCGGTTCGATGACGACGGCGCCGTTTCCGGAGGAAGACGCTATTAGCTCGACTAAGAAGAGGAAAACTCATGATTCTGAAATCGCTGATTCGAAGGAGAATTTTGCGACGGCGTCTGTTGTTGTGATGGGTGGATTGTTGAGCGAATATTTGAAATCTACAGATCTGAAGGTGATAATGATGTTGAGAGTGTTTTATTGTGGTTTCAGTTTCGTTCGATCAAGTTTTTCACGTTCGTTAAATGTTTTTACTCCTTGGATAAAACTTGAATTGATTATGCATTTATTGTGGAATTCACAGAGTGAAGAATTTGAAACAGCAGTTTCGACTTTCGATACTGCTGAATTCAGGTATACTTTTAAACTTTGAAACACTCACTCTATTTAATATCTATAATAATTCTGTTATCCACGATCACAATTCTGCTATCGAAACTCGCCGAAAATTTCAAAACTCAAAAGAAAGCACCGTCTCTACTGTACTTCTCATCTCTTCCCGTTTCGTAGATTTATAAGTCACATTTTTTTTCTTTTATTGTTTTTTCTTCTGTATAGTTTATATTCGTACATGCATCGCTTCAATTCTGTGGAATACTTTTCTTTTGTGAGTGGAAATGTTAAATTTTGGCCTTGAATTTCGACAGTGAGGAGACAAGTTTATCAAGCGAGCTTTTCGGAGAAAAATCGGTGGAAGCCATGGATTCGTCGTCGTCAATGAGAAAGGAGTCATCCTCGTCACGGAATTGTGCTGCGCAGATACCGTCGACGGCTGAGATCGAAGAGTTCTTTGCTGTAGCTGAGAAGTCCGAGCAAGAACGATTCGCCAAAAAGTAAGCAGTAGAAATTGTAACACGCTGTCACATAGTTTGCACAATCCATTGCACATTCTCGTCATTGCATTGGACTAATCAAAATTTATGATATACCACAATACACACACACATACATATACTATATATATATAATATATATATATATATATATATTTAGCATTTAGACCATCCTGATCAATTGTTTCTAGTATATTTCCACCCTTGAATTCTAGCTATTTGTCCATATTTATTGGTGTATATTTGGATACAAATTCTCGGTTATACGAGTCTTATGGCTATAAAGCAAAATATATTTGCATTAGAGTAATCAGTTAAGCTATGATTCTATTGATCAGGTCAGGTATATACATATGTATATAATGGTGATACGCATTGGTACACTAGATTGGAATTTTCTTTCTACGATAGGTATTAATTTTCCTTATAAACTATATACTTTATTAGTTGTTTATAAAAAAAATTAAATATTCTGGTTGTATTAGTTTTGAGAGAAGAAAGGGGGAAAAATATAGTAGTATTATTAAGAAAACTCATTTTTATTATATGTTTGAAAAGTAAATTTTGGCTCTCATTTTGACTTTTGTCATTCGCCCCAGTGCCTTTTTTTTAAAAAAAATCTTATTGATTTTTACCAATAACGTTTAAGGAGTATGATTTAAAATCGTCATAAATTATAAGGATTAACATAAAGAAAATCATCACAGATATTGATAATTGTGTTCATGTCTTTTTTATAGAAAAACAAAAGAAATCTCAATAATAGATAATGTTTACCAAAATGATAACAATTATTACCCTCCAACCAGTGACGACAAGCAATATATGAGGCCATTTAAAATTTTAACATAGCTAATGTTTATCAAAATAAGTTTTGATAAATATTATCTATCAATGGGTTTTTTTTGAGATTTTTTTATTATAAAAGTGTTGGCACAATAATCAATAAATGTAATGATTTTTTCTTTTAACATGATGTGAATCCCTATAATATAAGAACATAAAAATATTATTTGTTAAGTTTGTTTTATAAAAGGTCATGGTGTGCACGGCGATTTTAAGAGAACCGTGGAATGCGAAACATGTGATAAAGTATTTAATAATTGCATACTTCTAGTTTTACTTGCAAACATGTGATAAAGATATGTTTTTTTAATGGAACTACTATATTTATTTCGATCTTTCCAGTTTTGAGACTTTAATGTGTAAAAAGTAAATCATATGAGTTATAGACTTATCAACCAATAATCATGCTTTTGTTATTATTATAATTCAGTACGAAAAGAAATTCATCGTGCTCTCTGAGTATAAGCACATAATAATTTTGTTGTTATATTAGTATAATTGTCAGTACCAAAAGAAAATCATCGTGCTCCCTGAGTATGAGCACATAGTGAGTTGTCATAAATCCTTGCACATGTTGAATATCAGCTTTGATGTTAGTGAAAGTAGGCAAGAAATTATCCTAGTTGTCATATCTAATCTAGGTGCATCTTAGTTTCAATCTACTACCATCTTATATTAGTTAGGAATTTCTAGATTTAGCAATAAATTATTGTCCTACAAGGGTTAGAGGCTCAAATCTGATAGCCCCAACTTTGGTTATCACTTTGTGCTGTGTAATCTCCTTTTCTCGGGTCAAATTTTATCAGAAATACATATTTTAATAGACACCATTTAGCATTAAATTTTCAAGACATTATAACACATTTTCTTTAGAATTTAAGCTTCAACAATATAATAAATACTTTGACAAAACCGTGTGTTGAAAATATTAATAATTTAGTCTTAAATTATAATGTTTAAACTACGCTTGACCACATTTAACAATTATTATTTCTAAATGAGAGGAGTAGAAATATTCACTTCATGTGATCGTAGGCAATTGCTTTGGCCCCACTATATACGTCTTCATAGTTCATAATTCTAATTTTAATATTTATTTCCAATACATGATTTTATATCGGATAATAATAAATGCATATCTTTTTTTTTTTGGTAAAAGTACACTTTAATTAATGATTAGTGATGAAATCAATATCGTAGAAATGAAAAGGTTGTCTATAAAACAAGAGTGTATTTATCATTTTCAAATATATATACACGCACAAGGGTGAGTGTGTTTTGTGTGTGGTAACGGTTCTTAAATTGAAAAAGTGAAGGAATGTCCCAACAGGTTGGATGAGTTAACGATAGATGGTGGTGCGGTGTTGCTTTATGGTTTCAGGTACAACTATGACATAGAGAAGGATGTACCGTTAAAGGGCCGATACCAATGGATTCCTTTAAAGCTTTGATTCACGAAATAATAGAAGCAAAAGCGAGGAGAGGACGGTTTTTCTAGTACCAAGACTTATGTTATATATATATTATAATATTAAGCTCACACGATGGCGTCGCGTATTGGGATCTCTAGGTGCGTCTTGATGTATGTATTTGCTTTTGGAGCATTTGGGGCACTTAATTATGAACTTGGGGTAATTATTTAGTTTTTGCTGCTAATTAGCTGTAGCTAGCTTTTGTAAAGTGTTCGTATTGAGCCAGTTTGAACCCATGAGAAAGACGAGTGGTTTCTCACCTTATTATACTTGGTTTATTTTGCACTCGTTATCTTTGTGTGGAAGAAAAATTTACTACTTATAAGGTTAATTTAGTGTAATTATTATCCTCTTGTATATAGAGCCGGGGTATCACTTTAAACAGACTCTCTATCCTTGAGAGAGAGGTATTGTTTGCCTACCACCAACCCTTTCCAGACCCTAGCGGTAGCTTTTGATGTCGTTGGGATATACTGGGTAAGGATGATGATGATGATGATGATTATCCTCTTGTATATGGTTACTTCAATAGAGTCGAAGATACACTATTTCTTGACTTTAGAATATGATGGAATAAAGCAATAGCTTGACGCAATTTTCATTATGGATATTCGGAAAAAAACCTGTGTGTGTTTCTTACACATGGTTAATGCTGCGTACATCCGATTTCTCATATCCGTCATAGGCGGAAGCCTTTAAGTCAATAAGGTAATGTTATTGTTGTATATGGTTACTAAAATTATTTGTAAATATAGTGCGGTTTGAAGTCATTTATGATAACATTTGGTTCGATTTTTCGTACGTGGCTTCCATTTGCAAGTGAAAACTTTGCAGTTGAATTTTTCACGAAGGCGATGTGGATTTTTGAAACTTTTTTTTTATCAGAAAGGGCTTATTTTATTTTCATTGGTGAATAATATGCATTGTCAGGATGGGAAAATGTCTCATGATCCTTTTTTTTTTCAAGGAAATAATTCATTCTTAACAGCAGGTTTGGTCAAAAAAATATATCGCCACATTTGTCCATAACCCACGAATCGCATGTCTACTGCGCGTGTGTTAAAATAGTAAAATCAGCTGTGCAAAAGAAGGCGGCTGGCAGGACGGCCTAAGAGCATGTCAATGTTGAAAGGAGGACAATTCTAGCAACAAAAGGTTATATCTTTATGGTTCTACCCTTCCATCTTCAAAAAACGAGGATTTAACTCAGTTGATAAGTTATATCTTTATGGTTATATCTTTTAATTGGTTATTGACTAAAAACTAGAAGGACCAGTAGTCAGTCAATTACTAATTTGAATTTCGTCTTCAGTAAATTAAACTAGTGCAACGGGATGCGGCCCGTCAAAATTGAAAAGTGTTCTACACAAGCAAAATAAAAAAATAAAAAAGTGCGGAAATTACTTTGCCTAAAAGAAACTTATTGAGTATAACCTAAAGTCAATCTCACGCACGTGGACCCAATATACCTCCGTAGCATAAACACGTAATATACAATAAGAACATTAGGACATTGTTTTAGAGTCTCTTGTATAGACAAAATATGGATGAGCTAGATGTACGCACTCATACACATGTGTTAAAAACACACAGAAGTTGTTTTTCGATAACTCATAATAAAATTACGTCAATCTATGTCAATCAACTGTTACAGTATAAGAAGCGCAGCCAATTTAGTATATACAACTCTCAAATTCCTTTTTCACAATATACGAACTCTCAAATTCCTTTTTCATGCTTGCCTTTCCCACCACCTTTTTATGAACTCTTTCCCGTTGTGTGATTTATATTATATTATAAATTTTCTTAAATATTTTGAAAATATATAACTTACCGAATGCCATGTGAGGTAATGAGTACAGCTGGAATTGCGATCTCCTTTTCTAAAATATGAAACATATAAAAAAAGCTCCAATTTTACAAATAATAAAATGTATACTATATGCGGTTGAGATCACAAGAGGCAAAAAGTGAGGCAAAATATGAGGCCTCCAATCACGTGCTGCCACGTGTACAATTAACTATTTTTTAAAAACAAAAAAATTTTAAACTTCTTCCACTTTTGTACACGTGGCAATCTGTGATTGGAAGCCTCATATTTTACCTCATTTTTTACCTCCTCTGATCCCAACCCTACTATATGAACGCAGATTTAGATGGAAAAGCAGAGGGAGGGGCGTGGTTGCTGCACGTGCCGTGTGGGAGTGGTAACCCTCTGACTTCCATGTGCTTTGGATCTGATGCCAAATCTTTTAGTAGGAAGGAAAATGTTGCTATCAAATAAGGCCTAACTGACCATACAATTATAATATGAAACAATATGTTTAGTTGGTATATTTTTATAATTATGGAGTGTCTAGTATGACGTAATATGTGATGATAAAGTAGAAGTTACATGCACAGATATTTATGCATGAAACTTAAATAAACGTAATATATGATATAAAGAATACAATAAAGAGTACTTTTCTCTTTCTACGAAACTGATTATGATAGGGTGTCTAAAGGGATAGGATCACCTCACCGCAAGATGATGCGGTGACGCGTGACCGCGCGACATGTGGTAGCAAAGGGGATGGTGAGGCTAGATGAGGGTGACTTCATCTAGCCTCACCATCCCCCCTTGCTGCCACGTGTCGCGTGGTTACAAAGGAGGTGAGGAAAGTTGGGGTGTCGTGTCTAAGCATGATGGTTAACGAGTTTTGGCCCATACTCCAGTAGGGCTACTCATTGACCTAAGTGCTGCTTTTCTTGTTCCATTTTACTTTTTAATTGAAACTTCAGTCTTTGTCAAGGTTACAAACTCTCCCAAGTCCTAATCAAAGGACGAAGAATGAATTTGAAGAAATTGTATTGGCTCAAGATTAAGTAGCATTATTTCTTTCTTTCTTTCCTTTTTTTCTATATGCACCATTAAAATGGGGGAATAGACGCTAACATTTGCATGTAATAACTCAGTATCTATTAGTAGATGAGTAAATCTTATTGGTTACTCACCAACTAATAATGATAATATAGACAGATCTTTTTGTTTTTACACATTTACCACTGCCACGTATCAATTATTCTTAATATTATTAGTTAATTAATGTTTGTTAGTTAGTCATTGACCACCATAATTTTTGTCAATGTCTTATCTTTTGATCACTAGATAAGACTTCATTGAGAGGATTATTTCTGTTCTAAAGCATCGTCTATTACAATTTTCTCATAATTAGAATTTAGATTATTGAACTGAGATAAACTGGCTCCTGATGAAAGCTTATGAAATGTACTAGATTGAGTCGGTGCTTGTTGAGGAGAAAATCTTTATCAAGTGAGGAATACAATGTAGTGCTACATAACAATGCTAGTAAAATATTCAAGAACAACTTTACTGAATGTTCAGAGTTACAGTTATACCTACTAAGTTGGATAAACAAGAGAACAACATTAGACCCTTATTTGTACTAAGGTAAGTTGGATAAACAAGAGAACATGAGACCCTTATTTGTACTAAAGATGGCTTCCCGTCGGCAGTCTGCTCTGAGTTTCTATCTGGTCGTTTAAATCAGCTTTCTCTTAGATTGTCTTATTTATATTAACCTACCCAGAAAGATCGCTATTCTATTGTCTATACATAGGAAATCATGAAGGAGATCTTGATTGACACGAGACCATGACTTGATATACACATCTAAACAGACTTAGGTGGCGTTTGGTTTGCACTTGGATATCAGAATCAGAATCGGAATGAATATGAAAGGGTATGAGTTTGGAGGATATGAGTTTGGACCTAAAAGTGATAATTGTTTGGTATTAAAGTGGGAATGGGTATGCTAGACATTAATGGTGTTTGGAACTTATCGGAATTGGAAAGGATATCGAATGTGGGCGGCCGAAAAAATAGACGGAAAAATTTGACCGGCCGGAATAGTGACCGGCCGGCTGCGTTGACCAGCGGCCCCTCATTCCCCCATATTGATAGACAAGGGGTAGTATATCAAAAAAACGATATCCGTTACCAAATACTTGGATATCAAAGTGATACCAATTCCTCCTTTTTCCCCAAACAAACAACTTGAATGAGTTTGGGTTCCTCCAAACTCATTCTCTTATTCCCAAACCCCATCCAAACACCACCTTAATATTGCTAGGAGTTATGGCTAGACCTTTGGTCGATATGCCATTGGAAAGTGATTCTCTAGTAATGATCATCTCCTAAATTAAACTCTCCAAAATGTATATCCCAAATAAAAATACATTATAAACATAGCTACACTTCAATCTGTACTTATATAAGACTGACAAATATATATCTAACTGCGTATTATCCACATTAAATTTTCATTTGGGAAAATGGTTTTGAAGAGGTATTCAGAAGAGAATCTCATCGTCTTTCTCCTATCTTTTATCGCACAATGGATGAGTTGCTTGGGCAGAGGAAGTTCTTATCCGAAAGTTCTTATTCAGAAGAGAACAATCACCAGCACCACCATAACAACAACAACATAATAATAACAACAACAACAACAAGAAGAATATAAACCCGCAGATTACCAGAATACATTATCAATGTGTCCAATTTGAACTATGACAGTTCTTATCGCCATCTCTATGGTTAGAAAACTTTTTTGTAAAATATTCGTACAAATTTTCGAGTTCATATGAGGGATTTACTATTTAAACATTATATTCACCTACTAAAAGCCTTTCGCACCTCACCTGGCCAGTTTGAGGCCGCCGTTTCCTAGAGCTTAGGAAGGACACGCACATTGAACCTTGAATCCGAGGAAAGTTTGATGGGCAGTGTCAAACATTCACAACTTTGCGACTCGTGTGTTATATTTAGGATCAACGCAAACAACCACCTGTAAGGTTTTCAAATTTAACATTGAGAATTTATGTGGACACATACATGCTAGTGAAACGAGCTCGCGATCAAAGACAATCAATAGCAAGTTGTTTTACCTTGCCAGCACTTCTGCCAGAATGAAGATACTCAACAGCATCAGCAACTGAATGAAGGCCGTCAAATTTCTTAGAGTCTATTGAAACCTGACATTAAATGATCAAATGAAGTTTAGAGCAACAAGAATAATTACAGACATTCAACATCTTTTACACAGCTCAACTAATGGCTTTCATGCATGCTTATTTGAACCGAATGAAAAGTCTGCCCTCAGTTTTGGTGGATCAAATCTATTTACCTTGAGCTTCCCCGAAGAGTAGAGATCGAACAGCTTATTTAAGTACTCTTGCCAGAAATGAGAATAATGCACCAAGAAAAAGCCAGCCTGAAAGGTTGCAGAACCAAATTAAACAACAAAACAATTTGAAGATATGAACTCCACATCGAGCAAAGATGCACATACATTAGTTTTATCTTGAGAAGGTTATAAACTATGAAAATGAAACTGGCTTACCAAACACATCATCAAGGACAATTTTTTTGACAAAAATTAAACCCCTAATCAAGAGAATATGCACCAATCAAATTGAACAAGAAGAATTTTATGTTTTGGAACCCTTCCCAGAAGAAACACACACAAAGTTCCACTTATCAAGACCTTGGTTCTCACAAGTACAATGGCCTTCACCATTAGGCCATTAGGCAAGATCAAATTCCTAGGTAAACACCCATTCTTGTTGAAAATTATCTAGGGAAAGGCGAATAAACAATACTAGTGAAAAATGTGAGCGGTTTAACAGAAACATCATCAGGGACAATTTTCTGAGAAATTATCCTAATAACAGAACTACGTTGTTTAATTATCCAAACTTTGTTACCAGCCTCACCAAGTAATGTACATTCTCAACCGCTTCAATTTTAAGATGCAGAAAATGCATGTGATGAAACCAAGAGACCAAGAAAAAGATATGGATAAAAACAAAAGACCAAACAAAACAATAGCCAACTTACCACAGTCTGGCTTTTTGCTAGAATCTTTTCGCACAAGCCAGTATAATTCGAAGGCTTCCATCCATGTTCACCTTGATACTGAAACCAGAAAGTTGGGATCCGTAAGATGACAGGAAATAAGAATGCACGTCCTACGTTCAAAATTTGTGTCAGACCTGAGAGATCATTCCAATAACGACAAGCTTTCCATAGACTGCTAGAGCATCTAAGCATAGATCAAACATTTCACCACCAACAGATTCATAGACAATGTCAACACCTTTTGGGAATTCCTCCTTCAAGACCTAGATAACCACAGGAAACGGGAAAGAAAATTGAAATATCAGATTCTAGCCAAAATTAGAAGTTAAATCTCAGAGCAAAATTTTCAAATGAACTATAGTGTCAATCATTTGTTGATTTATCTGTGATAAATTCAGAGCTAACAAGATTGCAAATACAAGACAGTAAAATTTTGAAGACATGTTAATGAATCTCCTACCAAAAGGGAAAAAATGCAAAGTAACTACTCTCAAATTCTAAGCTGATAGAATCAAAAATTATAACGAGCTGCAAAAACTAAACTTCAGATCAAGCATGAAGAATGCAACTAGTGGACAAAATCCCTGTGTGCTTGAACGTGGTATTAGTTCATATCAACAATAAAGAGAATATAAACAAAACTTTCTGGAGCCAACTACTGGAAGATAAATACTTCTGCACATGTTTGCATACACTTGATAACTGCATATCCAAATCAACTAGAACTGAAAGGGTATATCAACTTCTAGCTAACGCTAACTCAAAAGATAGAAAAGGTACCGAACACTATCCACCAGTGCAGGATTTAGAAAACAGAGGTATAACATGGACTGGAAAAACAGAGCAAGACAGACATCATGATCACCAGCTTCTCACATAAAAACAAATAAAATATTGCAATTTTGATCAAATAATCAGAAAGGATTGACCACAAGCAAAAAACTGCAGACATATGTGTGGACTCCTACAGAATGAGCATTAAGCCAACAATAAAACGTGTAATTGTCAACACCAGAGATTCCAGACTTAGGTCAAAGACAAGGCATGGTTGATATAAAACATTGCGTTTAAGAGACATACACTCTTTATATTCTCTCTTTTGTAGTCAATGACTCGATCAACTCCCAAATCTTTTAAGTGCTTCGCTTTTTCTTCACCTCCGCAAGTTGCAATAACAGTATTACCTGCTAATTTTGCAAGCTGCATTACCAATAGTTAAATATCAAGGACATCTATCTCAGCAATCCACAAATTGCATTTAAAGAGTGTACTGCGTATCTTACAGTCATCAACACAAATAAAAGAGAAATACAGAAGCTACCTTCCCTTGAGACTACTAGGAAAGCATTTGACGACGAAAGCAGAATGTCAAGTTAGTACAGGAATTAAACATAGCTGCTGGGGGGTGGGTGGGTGGGGGGATTACTGGGATGCCAATTTAGGCCAGTAATATCTCTAGAAGAGCCAGACTAGTAAGTACAGCTCTTCCACGCTCCCCGCCCCCTTGCAACCAAAAAAAGGAAGAAAAAGAAAAAAGAATTTACCCTCAGAAGAGTACTTAGCTTGCCCTTCTGTCAGACAAGACTAGGAACACAAGCGTAATAACTGGAAATTGTTCCTCTTAACAATACGATCTAGTCCATATTACCTTAGATCCATGGACCAAGATAATTAGAGATCCACAACCATACCTGAACAGCAAACTGTCCAGTCCCACCTGCAGCAGCAGTCACCAGAACTGCTTTTCCTGAGTCCATTTGAGCTGCCTATTGAGATTTAAAAAAAGAAAAAATCTGTCAGGGTATCCCTTGTATATGCCTGGCTAATATGGCTAGTCATAGCGTTAAAATAAATACATACATACATATAACATATATGTGTGTGTGTGTATGTATGTATGTATCTATATATATATATATATATATATATATATATATATATATATATATATATATATATATATATATATATGCAACGGAATAAATATATACATATACATACATACATATAATATATATATATATATATATATATATATATAGACACACACGCACACACACATATACATACAACATATATATATGTGTGTGTTTGTGTGTGTGTGGGTAGTCATAATCACAAGAACTGAGCATTAAATAGAACTCCACACATAGAGAAGTGATGTCGGAATAGTCATTATTTGTACTGCCAAAACCAAATATGTTGTGTTAGAATGTGAAAACCCATAGAAAAGTAGAAATCAAAAAGATGGAGAACAGAAAGGGAGAACCTTCTCTAAAGCAATAGATGCAGTTAGTCCTGACATAAGCATGGCAACAACTTCTGGATCAGGTCTGGGAACAGGAAGAATCTGTTTTGAATGCACCTGAAATTGAGCGACAAAATTAGAGCTCCATGGTTCTGAAAGAAAAATTATATCATGCAACAGTTGTAATTTCAGGACACTTACCACAGTGAATTCAGCATAGCTTCCATAGGTCATAACAGCAGCAGGTGTTCCAACTTTTACATTTCTAACTGATTCACCTACTGCGGCAACTATTCCTACAGCCTGCAACATGTTGAAATCTATGAGATATTAAAGAAAAGGCTCTACATAGAAAATTGCAAAACAGAATGCGCCGATGGGAACAAATCTTCTAGCATCCACCTAGAACTAACTTCAGGAGAAGCATTTTTGTCAGTCAGTTATTTTTGAAAGATAACAAATTTAAACAAGATTGACTTACTAATGCACAATTCAACTTCTTGTACGCTCTAAAGTACCAAGAGAGCGTTATTAGGATGGACTGATGAGTTCTTAGAAATTAAAAATAGAATGTCAGGCATCTGACATCACTTCAGAACCCCTTGAATTTACGCCTGGCATTTGTTTTTGTTTAATCATGCTTTGTCCTTATACTTAAACTTCCATCTAGATTGTAACTTATCATGGTTAAGCAGGAGCTACAGTCTTCGAGTCTTAGAGCCAGCATCATCAACAGCACAAATAATCATATGTTCCCAAAGTTTTAAAAGAACCTTGCTCTTAAAGACTGTTCAACCTTTTAGCTGTCAAGTACAGCTCCAGAAAAATCTTTACGTAATCCAAATAGAAAATAAATATACATCACCTCAAATCCAGCATCAAATGGCAGCCTGGATTCTATTTCTTTGCTGGTGCCACTGAAGTAACGGCCTGAACTAAAATTAACCTGCACATAAAACAGCACTTTTTATCTTCCCAAGGATTTGAGAATATTAGAATAAACTCATACTAGCCCAGTAGAGAAGAAAATTAATTTAAGTATAGTGATCTCTCCAAAAGTTCAGCCTCACACTAGTTCAAATAAAAGAAAACGTTCGAGTACGCCATGTATGGCAGTATTCCTACACAACAAAGTAGAGCTGTGTGTATCTGATTAAATTTTTTGAATCAAGATAAGTACAACAAGACAAGTGAATTCTTGTAAAATGCCACATGAAGAAGAATTAAAGAAGATTTACTGGCATGCTCTGAAAAAAATTGACAAAATATTCCCACTGTATGCATGATGAATGAAGCAATTACCAAAAACATTCACCATAATATGATGCTGGGTATACTTGAAACTATATAAGCCCAATTGTTGCGGGCAAATACTTAACATTAGATAACCCAAAAGTCTTTTGCGTCTCTCTACCCTCAGCTGTGCATTGAAAATTATATACACTCACAACTCTATCTTATTATTATTTTCGGTTGCCAGGATTACAGATTTAGCAAAGGAATAAGTCTCACAAAATTTGGGTTTATAAAGAATATTAAAACGATACACCACTAGCTAATGCGCAGCACAATTGCACAAGTATCTAATACAGTGCCAGTAATAAACTAAAAGTACTTAACAGTCAATAAGAAGATGTGTCCTTTATACTCTTGTGATCTACATGATTTTGATAGAACCATTTGCACATGCATTTCAAATACATAAAATAAACAAAGTTAAGAAACTTACATCGCTTGCATTGACACCGGCATAGATGATCTTCAGAAGCACATGATTTGATTTCACAGGAAGACGTAGTGGCATGCGGATTATGCTTGTTGCATCACGAAAATTATGATTGAGGGAGTGAACAATTCTGGAAAAGCAATAAAATCTTTAAATAGAAACATTGAAGGCCAAGAACAAATTATTTCTTCCGTCCCTTTTTCTTTTTTTTTTTGGGTGGTGGTGGGGGAGGGGGGTTGGTTTGAAGGTTGGAGTTGTTCTGTGTTTCAAAGGAAAACATGGGTAGAAACAAGTGGAAAAAATTATGTTCATGAACAAAGAGTGCAACAGATAGAAATTACAACTTCCATTGTAAAAGCAATAGTTACTTACCGAAGTTGGCTAGATCACTGAAAATTAGACAAGAAAAGTATGTGTTTTGTGGTTTCAAGGTGTGAATAACTTTGATCAAAGATGTAGCCTAAAGATATATTTCTTCCCTACTGAGTAAAATTACTTTTGAAAAAGAAACCTATTTATTCTCGTTAGGGCAAAATATTGAACTAATGCATAGACCAAGAAACAAATGGCATATAATGCTCTCACTAAAAAGCGTTCAACATAGAGAAGCTACAACTTTTGTTGCCACACATCAGAAGCATTAATAAATCGGGATGCTCAGCTAAAGATATGACAAGTGCATTGCATAGTCCATAATGACACTTTTCTTTTGTTAAGTTATAATTTCATAAATGAGCCAGTCCACAATGACACTCAAAATTAAGAAAGAAAACTTATATAATATAAAAATGAGGCCACGCTAACAAATCTAGACAAAGTAAAGATCATAGATGTGAAGAAGCTATCGCCTAATCAACTATTGTCCCATTAGGATAAACAGTATGAATGAAGTATCTCCAAAACAAGTAGCAAACAAAATCATCATGAACAAAGAATGCAACAGAGAATGAATTCTTTTTTTGCACGCATTGAAAATATGAGTAAAATAGGACAAAATGGCTAATAAGAGAAAAATAAAGCCAGTTTCCAGGTTTATTTGTAGCACTGGATCTCAGGCAAGAAAGTCACAGATCATGGACTCTGCAGCGTCAATAATATAAATGATGAAAGCACCAAGTAAGATTCTAGTAGAGTACACATAAACAAGCAGCACTTCACATGTATGTAGATATTATACATTGATTGAGGCGGACATGACAAGGGTGGCAGTCCAATGAGAAGTATAAATATTTTAACGATGATGATGAACAATCATCACCGGCATGATACATGTTAAAAGCACTCCAGCATAAGTGCTGAGAAATTGAGGCACTTCAAATCAGTTTAATCAATCAAATGACCTCTTTTTGTTACAGGATCACATCTCCACCCTCTGAATGAAATCTTGATTCTCCACTCAATGAAAAAATAATAGCGGGAAATCATGGTGGACATACTAACATTTTCTCAAATATTTCTGGCATTTGAAAGTCCAACAATATCACAGGTGAATACTTCCCTTGTGATTTTCTGAGAGATACCCGAAATTTTGCTTCCTCTTCAGGACTTGGCCAGTATCTCATTCCTCCACGAGCAGTAACCCACAAACAAGACCCAGCCTTACTCTCATCCTTGATAAGCTCAAAAGCACCTATAAGATAGGTAATGCAAGAATTTACCATACAAGCTAGTGAAACTTGCATACTTAAATTCAGGGAGATGGAAACTGTCAAAATAAGCAAGTGGCAGTAGACATCAATACTACCATGTTGGACATGATAATATAAATCAGCGGTCGAAGTCCCATCACTAAAAATGAAATATTTATCACTTGGCATATTCCAATCTAAACTTTAAACGGCTGACTGAAACTATTCACAAATAGAAACTAAACTCAGGCACCTTCAATTGTTGCATCTTTCAGATTCAACACCTATGATATTAACATCCATCTATTTCAGTCAGAAATTAATCATGGCTTAAGATATTATATGAAAACATAAAAGATAGCAACTACAAATTTGAGAGAAATTCCTTCATGTAAAAGCCATTATCGGGTAGACATTGACAAATAGTTAAGTAACTTCACTAGAACTTCTTTTTACGAGGATTCAGTAATACCTTTGACAACCGCTTCCATTGGCAGGTAGCCTCCAGTTAGATCAATCAACTTGGCGTCCATCTTATCACTCAAGTCGGTTTTGACAAACTGCAAATAAAGAATATGTCAAGTCCATAAATATTAAACTACTCTTTTCGCTAAAAGTTTAAGCTTTTAGATGAGAGTAGTTTAACAGAAAGTAACAGTGAACATGTGTCTATTATCTTTTAATCAATTTAACCAACATCACCAAGTGGTTTTCAGCATTAATGTCTTGGTCATCAGCTTCAGTGAACAATATGACGACCAATAGTACAAGAGTCAGCATTAAGTTTCCAGTCATCGGCATAGTTGACTAATACTAAGGTGAAGTTACTGCAAGCTTGACAAACCACAAGCTTTAAAGTTTTCAAGTCATAGAAATCTTGCATGAAATGATCTTTGCTACTCAAGAGTCCAATGCAAGAGTACCTCTAGCATTTTCAGTTCATACAGACAAAGAAAAAAAGGAGAAGGAGGAAGGCACTATCTTTTGATTGAGCTACCAGTGCACTTAGATCTCATAAGATAGTAAATTCAAATCACACAGCCGAAAATTCAATATTGAGAACATAAAACCATTCTCAGTTTCACCCTCAAACAAATAAAACTGATACAATATATATATATATATATATATATATATATATATATATATATGCAGTCACTACAAATTTGTTTTCGCTGAATATAACAGCTTTGAAAATCAGAAAGCATATTGCACTTCCACTTTGGTCATGACATTTACCAACAATACATGTAATCCTGGAAATCTGTATAGACAAATTTATAGTTACTTATTCGAACATCTTATCCTGTCAATCATTCAGGAGACATCTGGAATTAAGTTGTAACAGGAAAACTCGGAAGACAGAAATCCAGGATTTCACGAATCATCATGAATAACATTTTCACTAAGCATCGACATCACTGAACCTCAACAAGAATCACAAAGCAGATGTCATTTTGCATTTTTATATCCTAACATGAAGTCATCTTTCCAATGTGAACTGATTTGGTATAACATAGCCGAGAGAACTTAAGAGCAAAATAGCACCTCTGGACAAAGTACATTAACACGGATTCTCACACGTTTGTATGGCACCAGTGACCTGGTAAACAACACCACCCCACCTATAGAAGAATTTCGTTTAGACCAACACAAGAGGGAAAGCAAAATTCTCCTTTTGTAATATTAAGAAACATCTAGAAACTGTTTTGGAATTGTAAAATTGAAGATAAATGATATCATTAGCAAATAAACCAACAAACCTTTTGCTCCAGAGTAGATAGGGTCGGGATACATTGGATAAAGTCCTGCTGCGGAGCCCAAATTTACGACAACACCAGGTTTTTGTGTAGCTTGCATTTTTTGAATCTAAGAATGACATCTAGAAAATTAGATCAGCATCACCAAGTCGATTTTATAAAAAAAAAAGGTTCGGATAGGATGCAGTAAGGGAAAATCTATACCAAAAATACTATAAAAGACATTAAATTGACAACAATTGCCAGAAACAAAGTTCAAAAAGTATGAGAATCCATATGATGTACAAAATCCTAACCAAGAGAATCCAACAGTCCTTTCAAGAGAAATTTTCATGCTAAGGTTGAACGAAGACTTTCTTCTAAAAAACGTTTTCTCCTCAAGCCTTCCTCATTCTAGTTTAGTTGAAACTTCCTAGCATTAGTTCCACGGCTACAAGCACAAAGTATAGAGTTTAGAGGTTCTATACCCATACATCAAGGAAAAGAAAAATACATCAGACTCCAATTGGTTAATTTCTCTATATTGTACACATATCAAAAGCTCTACAGTGCTGTAACAGTTTTGATCACTTGCAGATATAGCTAAGGTAAAATTATCCTAACTATTGCAATTTTGATGGTTTCAAACTATTAGAAATTACCTAACCCAATAACAACAACAACGATAATAATAGAGATGACAATAACAGTATTTATAATAGACGAATCAACAGCCAAACAGCTAATCTCACAATTAAGAGTATCACATTGAAATTAATTTTGTCAACTATTTTCCCAAAGTCATTACGACACAGAATGAATGCAAACTTAGTGCGCCGTCCATGACCTGACATACAAGGGGCACAATTTTTCCCTCTTTTTTGTGTTTTTCTTTTCCTTTTTCCTTTTTTATGTGCGTGTGTTTAGTTTGAGTGGGGAGTGTTAGTGGATGCTTTCTAATCAATCATTATCACTAGACTAATGAGTAACACATTTGAGACATACTGCAAGGCGCGTGGAGTCAATAACTGCGACAAGATTCACATTAACAGCGTGTCTCCATGAATGTGAACCGTCTGTTGCATCCTTGTAGAATGAGACGGGTGTAGCAATGCCTGCGGAGTTGATGCATATATCCAAACCTCGGTATACTTCAAAATGCTTCTCAAAAGCATTAGCCAAATCCACTGTTCAATAAAGAAGGCAGAGCATGAAACAAAGCTAGCAACTATAATCACCAGAAAGACATTAGTTACATACATTTTTGTTTTTGGTTTGCAAATGAAACAGAACGAGTTGCTCATTTCTAGAAGTGTTAGACTCAAGAAAGACCTAATTCCGATGAGGCACAACTGAAATTGAAAGATTCCTCACCTGTGCTGGTGACATCGCATCTGATAAACATAACGAGAGGAATCTCCGAACGTGGATGAAACTTAGCGCACTCCTGTTCAGCGAGTGATGCAACTTCCTTACCTCTCTCCTCAGAAAAATCTAGAATCGTTACAAATACTCCCTTCTGTGCTAATGCCAAACTTAGAGCTTTGCCTGCCGGCAGACAACAAAAGAGAATATGCATGTCATTTATAAACTAGCACGAGTTGATGAAATAAAAAAACAAATACAAACTGAAATCCTTGCCAAAATCAACACCAAAAAGTCTATGAAACGATGAAGTCAAGCAATACTTAAGAGACAAAAACAATGTAAACGAAGAAACAGTGAGAAAACTGACCGATTCCAGAGGCACCGCCGGTGACTAAAGCAGAGAGACCAGGCTTGAGCTCCATGGTTTTTCCTAGTGAGAAATTTTGATGTTTCGTCGATCAAGAAGATTATGAAAGCTCAAGTGGTGAAGGCAAATACTGTTGTCAACGGTTGTATCGGAAATTTAAGGAAGGTTGCGTTTATAAAGCATGAAAAGAGTATTGGACTTTCGTTTTCGAATACTGGTAATAGCAATTCGGTACTAACGCTTTGATGCACGAGATCATGTGCGACATACGTGTATTATATATATAAAGAATTAATGTGGTATTATAAAGATTAGTACCTATTTATAGTATAGATGTGTCGTCTAATATTTGGTACTCGGGGTTGTGGATTGCCAATAAGAGGTCATGAATTCGAATCCAGAGACGCGTACAGTATGAGTGTTCCTCTGCAGTCAGGCCAAAGACCTGGTTTTGTGGGGCACCTTGTACTGTGTAAGATCTCGCCAAATCTAATAGGCTGATGGACTCCTGATTTACATCATCTACGTAGTTCTTTGTGGTTAGGACAGTAGGGGCCCTTTGGACTACATCCTCTACGCAGCTTATTGTGGCTGGGACAGTGGGGACCCTGATTTACATCCTTTACATAGCTTCTTGTGGCTGGGACAGTGTGGTCCTTTGGGTTACATCCTCTACGCAGTTCATTGTGGTTGACACAATGGAGACCTTTTGAGTTGAGGTTCAAGCTCCAACAACAACAAGATGTGTCACCTAATAAAAAAACTTTTTTTCCTTTAGTCAAACACATCTTTTCTAATTTTAATTAATTCAATCTTTAGTTTATGGGGTTTAATATGGTGGAATGACGTTAGCTGGTATATGTTCTGTCCCAATTTGCACGAAAAACGACCATAATGTTTTTACAGTAATTTTATTGTACTAATGGATCAACAAATGGTCCAATAAAATGATGACATATGCAAGCAAAGAGGTGATTGACCAAAACAAAAAGCCATAAATATTTTACATATTTCATTAGTCATGGATCAACTAATGATAATTAGTTCTTGAATATTTTAAAATTGTGATGTTTTTAAGGCATAAAAAGTGCCTTGTGGTTCTTCGTTCGTCTTTTCATTTTCTCCTTAGTGATGGTTATCTCAACACCAGCTTTGACATGGTAGCCATTTTCTTTTAATTTTTTCCTAAACAAAAAGCTTAAAATATTTATGAGAAAAAATGTATATTGAAATTATGTTTGGTGTCAGAATATTTAAATACTATGACTGAAAATTGTTGGTACACTAATATTTCAATTTATAATCTATAAAGAGGAATGATAAATGCACACTTTTTATAGACATAGTCTTATCATTTTTACACTATTAATTTCATTTAATAACTCATTTTTGACAATATGATCAAACAACACAGTGTGTATTTAGTTAAAAAAATGTGTGTATATAGCATTACTCTATATAAATGATTCAATATGATACTTACTTTTAATTCTTGCAACTAGCTTTTTAATATTATGTAATCAATTATTATAAATAATGTCATTAAATAAAAAATTAGTTTTGTTATATAATAAAATGTATGATAGATAAAATGTAATAAAAAGTTATGCTAGATCATATATATGGTCTCATATGGTGTTTTAAAATACAAAACAAACACAGTCGATAATTTACCATCTTTGCTGATTCGGTAATTCAAGTTCCTCATATTCGACCAGATTAAAAATATCCAATGAAT
This sequence comes from Eustoma russellianum, assembly GCA_036186865.1. Lineage (NCBI taxonomy): Eukaryota > Viridiplantae > Streptophyta > Magnoliopsida > Gentianales > Gentianaceae > Eustoma > Eustoma russellianum. The sequence goes on along the minus strand of AP025048.1, from coordinate 38,375,781 downwards.
AGTTTGTTATACAATTTGGTTGTTCGCTTAATATATATTACTATCAAGTACTTGTTTATTAGCATATGTATTTAATAAATAGAATTGTAATCTTCATATATAAATAGTTTTTGGAGTGAATTTAAACTAATAAACTTGCCAGTGACACCAACAATAAGAAAAAAATTAAAGTTTGAATTTATGTAGGGAATGATTTCTCATTTTGAACTCAAAACAGGGGGTAAAGTTTGGGTGACGCTGTCAGGGGGACGCGTCAGACGCGCCCAATAGAAGCCTGACACGTGGCACTACAGCAGATTTCAATTTTTTCCTTTTTACAGAGGGGACACGTGTCAGGTCCCTATTGGATCTGACGCTTTTCCCCTCTATCAGCGTCACTGAATCTCGTCGCCAAAACAGGAGGGATTACTTGTCAAGTGTACTGAGAATATTGACCCCACATTGACTATTTCGAGAAAAATATATAAGTAATACGAAGATGAGGTAACACCAACCATTATCTTAAGATTTTGAGTGGATATGAGCCCAATCTTATGTCAGTCCAAATTTCAACATGGTATCAGATACAATTTAAAAATATAGACTCACACCTCACATGGTCCATGGTTGAGTATCTAAGGTGTGTATATGACTGGCTTGTGGTTTATGATTGAGGGCGTGTTCTATGGTGTGTGTATATATCAAGTGATTGAGGCACAAGTCTAGATGTTCATATCTGGTATGTGAATTGTGAGGGCAAGTTCTAAGATGGCGTATGTATGTTAAGACACGTTCCTACATGAGTGCAGGTGTTGAGGCTTGTGGTTTGGGATTAAGGGTAGGCGCATGTGTATGTCTAGTTATTGAGGACCAAGTTCAGGTGTTCATATCTGATTTGTGGTTTACAATTAAAAGACGAGTTCTAAGCCGCGTGTGTATGGATGTTAAAAATATCGTCTCATATTGTCTACTTTGAAAAAAATATATATATGTTATATAAAGATGATGTATTACACCGATTGCTTATGTAATTCTAAGTTTCAACTAAGTGGTCTGTGATGTTTTAACCACAACTAGGAGTATTTTGTTCCTGTAGTAAATGGTAGAATGACTACTCAATCGTTGATGATGACAAAATTACTTCTCAAACATAACTACACGAATTTCCAAATTTTGTTTCTTTTTAAATTATGTCTTTATGATGTACTCGGTACGGATGATGATGATGATTTTTCTTTTGGTAACTTCATAAGAAACAGACGCACAGAATCTGAGAACCTAGCCGGAAATTTGTCTTGGTACAAAAAGAGAAGCAAAAGTCTTCAGCATGGAAATTCTCATGGAGGTTCCTGGGCTCGAAGCTGAACAATATAATTTTGTTGAATGATTATATACAGAAGAATTAACTATTTGTCTTAGAATATCTCCTAATGTATCCTAACTGAGTTGTTATATGTTTTTTTTTTTGGCATTTTGGCAAATACTATTTATGTTTGTTTAGTTTTGGAAGGGTATCCATCATCGAACGAATAATAATGACTAATTCCTTTCGATACGTAGGTTTGTAGATCTATCAATTTAAGAGGTTTTTGATTGTTAAACTTGGCTTTAATAATTGGCGATATAATCAATTTAATATCTACGCTTATTTTCAACATATAACTTCTTAATTAATAAGAACTACTAGTTCCATTATTTGAAATAATATTTAAAAGATGGATATTTTTCAAAAAAAAAATATTAGAAGAGGAATGTTGAAAGTGGTACAAATCACGATCAAAGTGTCATATATCAGCAGGAAACGACATCATGATCTGCCGTGGAAAAGGAAAGACGTGTGTTGAATGCACTTGAATTTGGTGATGACAATTCAGCTTATATGAATGTTACCAAACTAGTGCTCCATAATATCGGCAGAAAACTATACAACATCAATGATGAAGCCGGATCTTCACCAAGGGTCAAGATGACCTCAAATATATGTCGTCTGTTAACTCGAAGAGTTGTTAATTGGATTGAAGGTTGTAGCTGGAATAACCTCTAAAATATCCTGCACAATAAAGCACAGATCAGAGGTCCCGGGGGTTGGCCCCGGAAAAACCCTCCGACGCTCAAGTCAGTTTGAGCCATTTCTCACTGAGAATATAATTTAAATGGTGAGTTCAGAGTTTCTCACAGTATGAGCTGAGGAGCAAAGTGTATGAATTTACTTTAGGGTATGAATGTTTTGATTCCGGATCTACTTCTTCATCTCGATTGGTCTGCTTTTATTAACTTTTTCCCGCCTTTAGTCTCTGATGGCGGATGAGATGTTTGCTTGGGGCAGAAAGCCTAAGACATCGTAGGTCTGCTGATGTGACTGGTAGACCGGCTGATGTGACTAATAGGCCTGCCGGAATGACCTTGGCGTGTTCAGACCAAATGACCAGCTGTGATCATTATATTCGAATTGCACTTCTGCCTGATAGTTCCTTGATGTAACACTGCGCTTGATTCCTTTGCTGAAGTGCCCAACTAAGCCTGGCCGAAGTGTAGGATTAGGCCTTGCTGAAGTGCATAGTTAGATCCAGCTGAAGTGGTCTGAAGTGCGGCACTTGGACATAAGCTGAAGTTGGTGCCGAGGTGCAAACCTTGGCATATTCTTCGATATTATAAAGGGTGTCATGCTGCCCTGCTGAAGAGCAGCCAAGGCTGAACAGCAACGCTTGGGCGTTGAACTGCTGAACTGCAGTACTTGAGTGCTGAGCTACGGGAGTTGAATCGTTGACTGTTGTTGACTAACAAACGATTTAATTATGGTTTATCAAGCAACATTAACACGTTGTCTGAGAGGCTACCTTCTATAGCGTAAGGTATAAAGAGTTCAGATGTACCCAACAATACTACTTGTTGTAAAGTGAAGACAGCCTACCAAAGGTGAATCAGCTAAATGTCGAAAAAGTCACCTGCATGTGTTCCAAGTTCTAACAACGGGTGATATGGCATGCATTCACTCTCGTCCATTTAGTCTCCCATCTAGTTTGACGGTGTCATACCAGTGATGGAAAGAAATACGACAAAACTCAAATACCAAAATTCTTTTCTATTAATGACGGCTAATTAAAGACAATAAAAAGTAAAATTCATCCACAACACAAAACAATTTTTGGCATAAAAAACCTCTTAAAACAAAGAGTAAAACCACGGGACTTTTGGCCGTTTTAAAAATATCCACACCATGATCAATAATAGGTACAACAAAATCTTCTCTAGGCAAAACCAAAAGCATACATCATCATCAAAATCAAACAACCGATCTGGAAATACAATAATAAGAATTAAGAGATGAGTTAAGAAAGACTGATAAAACTAAAGGAAAATAAAGTTTGGATTTTGCTCCAATAGACACGTTCAAAGGACTCCAAACCACATCTCATATGTTTAAAACGTATATCTATCTATCCCAATCAAAATGTCAAAGTTTCATACGAATCCAAAGGCGGAATACTAATACAACAACAACACATAACCATAATATATCATCGACGGCAAAAGCTATCGTTAGGATTTGGTGAGGGTGAGAGGCAGACAAACAATAACTCCATTCTAAAGGATAGAGAGTTTGTTTCCGACGAAAAATTCGTTTCTATTTGTACAAAAGAAATATAGTGTGCTAATGTGTCAGTGAATGATATCAAAGTCAATTTTTCTGTGAGTGGCTGGAGCCGGTTGGGATCACAGGAGGTAAGAAATGAGGTAAAAAATGAGGCCTCCAATCACGCGCTGCCACGTGTACAAGTAACTATTTTTTAAAAACAAAAAAATTTAAACTTCTTCCACTTTTGTACACGTGGCAGCATGTGATTGGAGGCCTCATTTTTTACCTCATTTCTTACCTCCTGTGATCCCAACCGGGCTGGAGCAGTACCCCTAAAGATGTGAACCTTTTCTTTTCTCATACTATCTGCATTCTCTAAGGCACGTTTTTGACAACTCAATGAGCTAATAGACTGATGGGCTTAAAATTTCAAATTTATTGAGCTTCTCCAAGTAAGAGAGGTACCCAATAACTAGATCGATAAAAAAAAAAAAAAAAACGAGCTTAATCATTTTTACAGTATAATATCGAAGAAGAAATCAAAAGAAAATAATAGCTAACTCATGAAACCAACCCGTAACGTCATTACATGTTTAAGAATATCTAGCAGACTTGGACAACCTCACAAATAAAGGACTTAGGCTTGATGTAAAGTAGGGATGTAAATTTCAGACACGACACGGAACACGATCCGAACCTGACACGAATTTTCGCAGGTATGGGTATGACCTTGGCGGGTTTCGTGTACAAATCAGGTAGGACCTGAAAGATACCCGCCAATGGCGGGTCGTGTCCGGGTATATCCGCGGGTACCCGTTTATACCCATTTATACACGAAATTAAAAAAATGTATTTTAAATAAAATTTATAATTAATAAAATAAAAAATAAATTTTTCCAGAAAAGACTACCGCGCTACTAAGTAACTCTGTTCGGTTCCCCCTTCCTCCATTTCCAAATCCCATTTATTTAATCTATTATTGCAGAGTCAAGTGATTTGAGTTTGGAGGACCTCACTCATTTTAATGTTTAACATTTGGTTGCGTACTTATTGTTGTTTCATACATTGTATCAATAGTCGTTTAAGTACATGAAACATGAAAAATACACGAAATCTGAAAATACCTGAAAAGTACATGAAATGACATGTACATGACTTGAAATATTTGTACTTGTCAAGTTCGTGGGTATACCCGATACACGACACAAAACCTGACATGTACGGGTTTGGGTATCTACATCCATACACGCGAAGCAAACAGGTAAGGTATATGTATGGCACTTTGATACACGAAACACGATACACGACCTGTTTGACACCCCTAATGTAAAGTGAGCCTACCGGAGTTTAGGCTTGAATTCTAAATGCAAAAGTTGTATCCCAACCCGTAAGGGCTCATGCCACCTCCGGTCTTACAGAAAAATGTAAAGATGTATATCAGGTTTCTAAGGCCCACTAATAGAAGTTTGTCATAACACCGAGACAGCACAAGGAGCCCATTGGCACCGAAGGAACAACCAACGGGCTGACATTGCATCGTATCAGGTCATTCCACGGACCAATATTGCTCCCACACTATGCAGCTAGCCTATATAGGGTTCAAACATTCTTGACACCCGTAAGGTTCGAACTTCCGACGTTCCTTTCGAAACCCGGCCCTTTACTTGGAACCATTGGGATATTTCACGGGTACTTGAATTCTAAATGCAATTTAGACGTGAGTCGAGTTTTACTTTATAGTGTAGAACATGCTTCTACATATGTGTACTTAATTATACATCAAATATTTTAACGTATTATATAATTTCAAGCTAAACAAATAAATAGGTTAATCCATTTTCTTCCTTTATTCCTTTGCTGGTTTTTTCCCCGTAAAAATAAATCATAGTGTATAAATCCGCTAGATATTTGGTGTGATTCGTAAGTTTTTCAGGTTCCAAACATACTATTAACATAGTTTTCATTTTAAATTTTCTGTTTCTTTTTGTGAATATAATTTAACTCATGTTATTGTCTAAACAATAATGTACAAAATTGTTAACCTTATCGATGTCTCATGTGAATAAATGAGTTATACATGCTTTACACTAAAACTATACAACAATAACATTACTCCATTGTCTTAGAGTCTCCTGCCTATGGCGAGGTATGGGGGTCTGATGTATGCAACCATACTCATGTATTATTTCAGACAGAGGTTGTTTTCGGACCACTCATAATGAAAATTGCGTCAAGCTGTGTCAATCAACTATTACTTCACAATTTAAGAAGCACAACCAATTTAGTGAGTCATTTTGTTTTATTACATCATATTCCAAAGCCAAGAAAGAGTGCGTCCTTAACTCCATTGGAAATGAAAAAGCTTTACACGAAAACTATCTTTTGCTTAAAGCAAGGATCAATATGAGCTAAGAGTACTCTTGCTTCAAGCCGAGCTTGTCTGTGAGGAAAAAGGTTTACTAAGAAATGAATTGAAGAGGATGAACTCTTGCTGCCCTCGGAAATAGTTGGAGAAGGAGGTCCTGATTTATGGTCCTTTTGGGAATGGGAGTGAAATGTTCGAGTTAGGATCCCCTCATCCCAAATCCTTCATCTCATGCGTCATCGTACGACACGTGGCAACAGAGGTGGGTGGTGAGGCTAGATGCGTGTCACCTTCGTCTAACCTAACCACCTACTCCTGCTGCCACGTGTCGCGTGATGACGCGTGATATGATTGAAAAATAGATGAGATGATCTCATCCTGATATGTTCCGGGATCCACGATCATAACATGTCAGCTATTCTTAAAACTGTTGAGCCAATAGCACACATGAGACAACCCCACCCATGCTAAATTGAGGTTTTTTTTTTTTTTTTTGGGGGTTCGAAGAAGATAAATATGTATCAAAAGTATAGGTAGAAATTGTGTACTCATTTATGAGCCTTAAAGACTTTGCTTTAAAGAAGATGACATAGTCGGATGATAGTGACTAACATGTAGACTTATTTTCTGTACGTGTAATATGAGAAAATAGTTACCACTAATGAGACAATAACGAATGTTTAATAAGTGATTGCCTTTTCTAGATTGTTATGATAGAATAAAATAACTATCACTAACAAGACAGTTGCGAATCTCTAGTAATCATTTGTCATTTCTGCATATAGCGGTTGATATCAAAAGTGGCATAAAGTGAAGCAAAATATGAGGCCTCCAATCACGCACTATCACGTGTGCAAAAGGGAAAGATGTTTAAAATTTTTTTGGTTTTTAAAAAAGAGTTTCTTGTACATGTGGCAGCGCATGATTGGAGGCCTCATAATTTGCCTCACTTTTTGCCTCTCCTAATCTAAACCGTGCATATATGGATCCCATATCAGGGTTCCTTTTCAAACTTTCAACTAAGAAGTTTTCAATTATAATTTTTTCTGACCAGAACACATAATTAGGGCTGTAAACGAGCCGAACGAGCCGAGCATTGTGTTGTTCAAGCTCTGTTCATTTAACTTAGCGAATGAGCCGAGCTTGTTCGTTTATTTAAACGAACACATTTACTTGTTCAAGCTTGGTTCGTTTAACTCAACGAACAACATTAACGAGCCGAACACCTTAAATAAACGGTGCCACTTACCGAGCTCGAACAGAAAAAGGTGTTCAAGCTCTGTTCATTAACCTTTTATCCGAGCCGAACTTGAGCTCGAGCCCGAACCAAACGAGCCGAACAACCGAACGGCTTGGTTCATTTACAGCCCTACACATAATAGTGTGAGGTGTTGATGCTATAAATTCGGTATCGACACATTCACTTTATTAGAACGTAACATTATACACAACACTCACTAATAATGACATCATGATAAATATAAATATGTTTTCTTACAATTAACACTTTCAAAAACAGTATGACAAAGATAGAGTATTGACTCATGTTTCATTTTATGTGATGACAAGAAAGATAAAAGCACCGGAGGCCTAAGGAAAGAATTTGGCCTTTTGGGTTCGTTCCTCAAACCGAATCAAGCCAACATTATGGAGGTTCCTAAATCGTGTAAAATAAGATTAGTGTCAAAAGCACTATCATCTATCAAAAATGGAAAATTGGCTATAGAGATTCCATGCTGTTATAAATTAATACAGACACAAAAAACTTCGACAAAAAAGTCTGTTTCGATCCAATCTATTTTTGGAGTCAAATAAAGATCAAGAAGAAAGACAGAAGCAGGTAATCCGCAGCTAGGGGTGTTAACGAATCGATCCAGACCGAATACTTAGTTTTCGAATTTGGATTCGTTTAGCTAAACAAACTGTTCGATTCGGTTCGTTTAGTGTAACGAGCTTTAAAATTGGTTCGAGTTCCCTTCGATAACACTATAACTGTTTAAACGAGTCAAACAGTTCGTGAATAGTTCGCTCGTTTTAGTAAATAAACTCAAACAGGTGTTCGAATCCGGCTCGTTTAAGTAAAATTAACGAACGAATTCAAATCAAATACGAATCGAATTCGAACAGTTCACGAACTGTTCGGTTCACTTAACATCTCTACCCGCATCATACTTTATAAGGACTGTTCGATTCGCTTAACACCTCTAATCGCAGCATGCCTTACTACACTATACTGCACAAATTGCCGTCTAAATTATAGTACTATAATGAATCTGTGAAGTTTTTAAAGCTACTTTAAAATTTTGACGTGGCGAAGGTAGAATAAAAAATAAGTTCATTACCCTTTTTAAAGATCATCTCCTGTGTGCGTGTGTATGTGTAAATTAAATTGACAATAAGATAATTAAGACGTATAGACAGAAACCTCTAAGGTAATGTTAATGAATGTATGATCCTACTCAACCCTTTTAGAACATGTGCTATTTTTTTCCGAAGAAATGATCTTTGTATTAATTAAAATAGGACAAATAAAGTCCGAAGTTAAGCGTGCTTGGACGAGAGTAGTACTAGGATGGGTATGAGGATGAAAAAAGGATAACCGAATCTACTGAATCAACATCAAGATACGTAGATAGAGCTAGATGAAAAAGGATTAGGAAAAGAAACTTGATCTTATTCAATCGTGAGCTAGATGAGAAAGGAGACTGAATCAACTTCAAGATACGTAGGAGGATGAAAAAGGTTTAGGAAAAGAAACTTTATCTTATTCAATCATGAGCTAGATGAGAAAGGAGACTGAATCAACTTCAAGATACGTAGTGAACCCGTGCTATTTAGATATGCTATGAATATTTATGCTGAAGAACAAAACTAGCAATTGGACGGGAGGGTGGAGAGGTTTTGGATGAAAACATTGAGACTACGTATTCTTAAAATTGAAAATATTTTTTTTTTTTGGAAGAAGGGATCTTTTATTCAAAACTAAAAGAGTTCAAGGTTACATTCAAGCCTACAGCACACCACTAGCTATTTACATCAGATTCAAAATCTGTACAGTAAACCCCATTGGCTAGCAACAACTTATGTACACGGCAAACTATCTCATCTCTAACAGATGTAGGAGTGGGGAGGTGAGTAATACAATCATGGACTTTTTGATTTCTCCAGTACCATATACTCATTAAAGCTTCGCGAAAGACATATCGCCAGTCGCCCAACCCGTCCGCATCGCTCCAAGACGCCTTCAAGTTAGCTGCTACCCAGTTGAACGGGTCACCGTAACTGCAGAAGCGTGTAAAATCCTGACGCTGTACCAGTAACGACCAAACTCGTCGAGCCCAACTACAGTCCTGTAGTACATGTAAGGTGTCTTCTACCGAATGTCCACATACCTTACATGCGCTACTTACGGCAATATGGTGGTCTTGCAAGTTCTTGCCAACCGGAATCGCATTATGACATACTTGCCACAATAAAAAATTTAATCTGCAAGGCCCCTTCATAGACCATATATTGTCCCAAGTGGGATCAGTCGCAGTGGCAAACTCCGATCCTAGTATTCGGTAAGCACTGGCCACAGAAAACGCTCCTGACGAAGAGCCCCGCCAAGTCGGATGCTGCAAAGATTCCGAGGAGCGTATATTGGACGTTTCAAGCCCGCGGCGAAGTAGAGGGATAGCGCTGCGTATGTGTCGCCACAAGGAGGATGTATTTGATTTATGCCCATTTTGAAGGATATCACCATATTTGCACCTTAGAACTTTAACCCACAACTTATCCGGATTTTGTAATAGTGTCCAGCCGAGCTTGGCCAACATTGCTTGATTCATGTCACGAAGGCGTTTTATTCCCAACCCACCTGACGACTTATCCTGACAGAGTTTATTCCATGCAACCCAATGCAACCGATGACTTGTTGTCGTGTCGCCCCAAAAGAATTTCCGTACAATTTTCTCAATTTCATCTACCAACCCCAATGGGATACGCACTGTTTGCATAGCGTATGACGGAATTAAGGACAGCACACTTCTGATCAAGACATACCTGGCAGCTTGAGATAGAATCTTCGTCTTCCATGCACCCAATTTTGTACGGACTTTATCAACTATGAAATTGTATATAAGCTTGCCACTGCGACCATGAATAAGGGGCACACCCAAATAATCACCAAAGTTGTTTGTCCGGCTGATTCCCATCCGAACAAACGTGTGTGGCAGAAATTCAGCAGGCACATTCTTGGACATAAGCACGTGGGATTTAGCGATACTCACCGTTTGCCCTGTACGTTTGCAGAATGTTCTGATAATGTCTTCCATTACATTCGCCTGCCTTGACGAAGCCTCCCCAAATAATAGCAAATCATCGGCAAAGAATAGGTGTGATACACTTGGACCGCGCGTCGATGACTTCATTGGCCGCCAACTCCCGTCATCTTCGGCCTGTTTGATATTCTGAGAGAGTGTTTCCATGCATAGCAGGAATAAGTAAGGAGCAAGTGGATCTCCCTGACGAATCCCGCGCTGGGGCCGAAAAGCTTCCAACTGTTTCCCGTTCCATAGGATAGATAGTGAAGAAGATGAGATTGTAAACATGATAAGATTTGTAAGCTCCCTGCTGAACCCCACCTTCAATAATACTGCTTCAAGAAAGTCCCAACGCACCTTGTCATAGGCCTTCTCCAAGTCCAGTTTGATAGCCATGTACCCCTTGTGCCCGTTTTTGGTGCGCATGGTATGGATCAACTCTTGCGCTATAATAATATTATCAGCAGCTTGACGTCCAGGAACAAAAGCACACTGTGTTGGCGAGATAACTTTCCCAATAATTGCTTTGAGGCGGTTGGCAATAACTTTTGTAATAATCTTTACGATCACATTCATCAATGCAATGGGGCGGAACTGCGATGCTCTTTCTGGATTAGCACCCTTCGGAATCAACGAAATCAAAGTCATATTCAATTCGTGTGGATAAGTTTGGTTGCGAAAGGCAGCCAAAACGAACTCCGTAACTTCCTTCCCGACAATCGGCCAGTTTTGTTGATAAAATACTGGAGGAAGACCGTCCGGTCCAGGGGCTTTGTAGGCCCCCATTTGAAATATGGCTTGCTCAACTTCTATAGCATGGACAGGGCGATTTAACCACCTTCTATCCGCGTGAGTAAATGATGGAATGTAGATGTCATCCGGTGAGAACATGTCGCCATTAACACCTGAAAATAAATCCTTGTAGTACAGTAAGATTATTCTTTCCATACCTTGGGGGTCATCGGTCCAGGTATTATCATCGCTTCTTAGTCGAGTGATGTGGTGCCTCCGTCGTTTCGCTGCCACTGATAGATGAAAATACTTACTGTTCCGTTCACCGTCGATAAGCCATTGTAGGTTGCTCTTTTGCTGCCAATAAGTATCTTCCTGCGTCAGGATATCATGAAATTCGGTTCGGAGTGTCCTCTCTAGCGCAGTCAAGTAAGAGGAGGGTTTTTCAGCCAAAGATTTTTGAATTCCAGCTATTCGAGCTATACAACGTCGGCGCCGTTGTGATAAATTTCCGAAAACATTTTTCCGCCATGTCTCCATACGAACCTTAAATTCATCCACTGTTCTGCAATAGTCTCCACTAATTGGTTTCCAAGCGGATTCCATAAAAGAGGCAAATTCTTTATGGTCCATCCAATTCGCTTGGAACTTGAAGCTTCGTTGTAGGTTGAGTTCCTGCCTGTGCATAGCGGTGGTTAGTAGTAAAGGGCAATGATCCGAGTAAATGCGCGGGAGGTGCTGTAGTGATGACGAAGAGAACTTAAGAAACCATTCCCTATTCCCCCAAGCCTGATCAAGTCTTTGCTCAATTAAGTGGTGGCCAGATCTCCCATTGGACCAAGTGAAACGTGGCCCTGAGAAGTCGTGCTCCATCAAGTCACACTTATCGATCATGTTCAACATTCGGTGTACCCACGTACCCCCAACTGGTCGTCCCCCTCTCTTATCTTCCTGCCTTACAACCAAGTTGAAATCTCCTAATAATATCCATGGAATTTTAACATGACATGCCATTTGCTCAATATACTCATATAGGTGCTCTCTAATTCCACCGCTGGGCGATGCATAAACAAGTGATATGAGGTTTAAGACTGAAGATTTTGTGATAATAGCAAGATTCAATATCTGGGCTGTGTAAGATAGGACCCGTACTCGAATATCTTCATTCTGCCAGAAATACCATAAGCCACCTGCAAAACCTCTAGCTTCAACTGCAGCAAGATGCGTGAAATAGGTACCATGCAAAATACGGCGTGCCTGTGTACTTGGAACGCGAGTTTCCATGAGGAATAGAATATTTGGCTTATAGTCTCCTACCATCCTTTTGACATATCTGAGTGTGTCCGGTGATCCCGCACCGCGACAGTTCCATGATAGAATTCTCATAAGGAAAAATAAGTTAATTAGACTCACCCGCCTTGTTGCAAGGAGCGGGTAAAAAATCACCAATATCCATATCGGAGTGAGCATGTTGCGGAGGGTCCAATTCGTCGATCACCATTTGGGCTGCACAAAGGACATCCGGTGGATGTTGCTTTATCTGTTCACCCAATGAAATATCCGAATGCTTCTTCCGAAGGATGGTTGGAGTAGGCCGAGATACCTCAGTGCTCTCCGGGTGTGCATTGGTTATGTCCAGTAAAGGCGTGTGCGCCGGCACGTCTAATACGAGTGATTTAGTAGGACACCCTTTACTCTCCAGACTACCCTCCCTGCGTGTGCCACTGCTGGACGGTGTTGTCGCTGTCAGATGAGGGATCTGCACTCGCACCCTAGATGTATCTTTGACAGCAATGCCTTTATTTTTACGCTCCCGTGACTTGCTCATCTGTGACTTGCTTGTGCTGTGGAATTTTGATGATGGTCCAAGGTCTGGGATTGCATCAAATACTCTCTCTAAACCACTGGTTAGGTTAATTGGAAGGGTCTCCTCTTCTTCCTCAGAGATTGGAGCAAATCTTGAGCCCCCAACCGTTGGAAACTTGAGGTTTTGTGTTTCGTTGTCTGCAGCCCTTGGTTTACTAGATGTGCGAAAGTTAGGCTCATTCATACTGGGAGCAAATCGAGTGTTGCCTCCCCTACGCCGAGTGTTATTCCGTGCTATCATCTATGGTCCAAATGTCTCGTCCGCAGAGTCGCGTGTCAGGGAATCATCTTGCTGCATAGTGACGTTTGCAGGTTCCTCCGGATTACCAATAGAACAGTTCTCCATCCGGTGGCCATACTTACCACACTTGAAGCATATTTGGTGGAGACTCTCATATTCAATCTTTAAACATTGCCCATTCACATACACAGTTGATATAAGCGGCTTTTGAAGGCCCACCTCCACACACACGCGTGCGTATTTTCCCCGCGACACTGTCGTCGTATTCCTGTCAATCTTCACAGCTTTCCCCAATTGATCTCCTATCCGCATCAAAACTGATTCGTCAAAGAATTCCAACGGTAGCCTGGGGATTCTGATCCACACCATAGTAGAGGACATATTAGTTGCAGATGGTAGGAAGCCGGGGCGGAACTTCGCTACAGTTAGATAGTGTCCCTGTATTGTCCACGGTCCATCCTCAAGGACATGCGTATAGTCATCCTTCGAATAAAATCTCACGACGAAGAACCCATCCTCAAGATCAATGATATCAGTTCTTCGATTAAGAGTCCACATATCCGTTAACCGCTGCGACAAAACCCTGAAAGAGACATTGCGGCCAAGTGGTTTGACAATAAGGGCTCTACGCCACGGGCGCCATAAGCGTTTACATTCGTCCAGCGGTATGTCCACTATCACTCTGCCCGGTCCGACGTCACTGCCATGGTGTATTACCCGATCATATGCGCCAAGAACTGCTTCATCATCACTGTCATCCGGTTCTCCATCACCAACATACAGATCTCCTCCTGGCAATAGGTTAGCCGGTATTGGTTCCCGGACAATATCTGCCCACTTTGGTGCTGTCCATTGTTGATCCACAATTCTTGGTGGATCCATAGTTGCGGGTCTCTTATACTTCTTAACGCTTCGCTGGATCTGATCCAACTCCTCCGTATTCTGTTCCGGATTTATCTCTGCCATTTGGAACTGGATTCCGGCATGATGGCCGGTGCCGTGAGCGGTTACGACGACCAAGTAACGGTTTCGGTGGGGAGGTTATCTCGGGATCTGTACTGTGTAAGTTTTTTCACATTACTCCAATTCATTAAAATTGAAAATATTAGAGAGTAAAATGATTACATCAAAACGCCAATAATAATACTTCGTGTGAAAATTGATAAGTTTTGATCAAAATTGTAACCTGTCCTATAATCATCAATTATATTGTCATAACTTTTTACGCTTTCTTTAGGGACAGTTTCTCAATCTAAAGTTTGACTAGGTATATCTTGCTAAATAGCCATATGTTTTGTTCTATTTATTTCATTATTCCACTGTATTAATTCAATTTACAATTGCCTTTAAGGTACAAGTCTACAACACAATGCACAGACACCAAATAAATCAACAAAAAGCGCCATATTTTCTAAGCTTGCGAACGCGCGAATGCGCACACACATATATATACAATATATGCATATGAGATCTTCAGAATTTGTAGTTTATGCTCTTTAAAATTCTTCAACTTTGCTGAAAAGGAGGGAGAAAAGGACTACCGTGTTATAATAAGTTAATTTATCTAAATAGATAATTTATTATGCACAACTTTTTTAATCATGTGACTAAAATTAAATATGCTAAATATTCATTCTGTCCTAAAAATATTGTCATACTTAGTCAAACACCATTTAAAATCAACGTGTTTAAGTATTTTGTACATTATCCATTGGTATCTAGTCCTAAATGATGTGAATTACAATTTTGACAAACTATTGTGTTAAATAATTTTAAAATTCGGTGTTAATTTACATTTAACCAAATACTTCATATATGACAATTTTTCAAAATGAAGGGAATATAATTTAAGTCAAAATGATTGTAACCATAAAATCATGATTATAATCATCAAACTAGAGATACAATTTTTTTTGTTGAGGTGGACAAAATGGAGTTAAGTGTAATGGTGTCTAGATAAAAAAATGTGGTTTTATTTTTATTTCTAATTTTTTTGCTAAATCTTTCACCCAATCACTGTTTTTAAAAGTTGATTAGTCTGCAAAAAAAAAAACATAATAGCTTCTAATCTCAAATATTTGAGTTCGAATCTCTATCTCAAAAAGAATTTTTCTTATCATTATAGCTATTGAGGCTAATGATAGGCTTGATTTGATGATTATTTCACTGATTTTTTTGCACACATTTTTTAACAAAAGATTAACTTTTCCCCCCAAACTTTCCAATGTACGAAAGGTAATATTTACACATAATGATGATAATAACTGTACCATGTTTTATATTTTAAGTCACTATTACTAATTTATAATGCTAAATTAATTGAGTCAGAAACCAAACAAAACTAACCTAAATATGATTTTAGCCAATGATTTAATCACGTCAAATAATAATCACTACTAAAGTAGACAAGACATAATTCCTTTAGTTAAAGACTTTCGAAGGGATAGATACATATAGAGTAAGTAGTCTTACTGAAAGCAAATTTAAAGGATAGAAGTATTGTTTGCCTGCTGTTCATCCTCTCTAGATCTTAGCAATAACTTTTACTGATATTGAAATATACTGGATATGATTGATTAAAAAGTGAAGATAATCCGTGATAGGCTGAAAGTTGCTCAAGACAGGAGCAAGAGTTGGGCAGATTCGAAGAGACGTCCCCTAGAATTCACTGTTCTATTTCCTTCTTCTTCACCTTCCTCTCTTTTCTCTCTTTTCTTTTCCTCTCTTTCTCCTTTCTGACTACAGACGTGTGTGAGAGTGTAAAATAGAATGGTTGGAATACATTATTCAAGTGGAGAATGCGGTACCTCTGAGCAGATTGACACAGAAGAAGACAAAATTTGAATAGACTGCTGATTGCGAGCTGAGTTTTACTGAGTTGAGGAGGAGGTTGACCACAGCACTTTCGAAGGGGTCTGAATGAAGAACCATGAACCGCAGGGAGAGGGAAAAAGAAAATAGAGACACAAAGAGGGTTAAGGGCAATATCGTCATTAAAATCAAATATTACGAATGAAATGCTTAGTATGACGACTCTGGCAATGCCGCCTGCCAAATCAAAATTCTTTCTTCATCTTCCTCCCCTTTTATATTTACAAAAAACCAACTTAACGGTATTATTGTGCTTATTTAATTCTTTGGTGCTCTCTGATTCTTAAACGCTGTTTGTTTTGGTGGAGGTTAGCGACAGGCCTCCATCGGAAGAAAGTTGTTGATGCTGTAACACTGGCGGGGAAAAACCCTAAAATCAACAGTGAATTGAATTGTTCCTTCTATTGTTGAATTGAGAAAGTACCGTTTGTGTAAATTGAGTAGAAAATAGGTTCGTCCTTTTTATGCTGCAGCAGAGTGCGGGGAAACCCTAGATTGTGGAAGCCACAGTGAATGGATTATTCCTTTTACTGCTGAATTGAGAAAATTGTTGTTGTGAATTGAGTTAACTACGAGATGTTTGGGTTTAATATCGCCAAGGAGGCGGAGAAGAGGTTCACTCGTTGGGCGATGCGGAGAGTGTGCAAGTTTTTATTGAAGAAGAAATTGGGGAAGTTTATACTTGGTGAAATTGATCTTAATCAGCTGGATGTTCAGCTCTCTGCCGGTACTATTCAGCTCTCTGATCTCGCCCTCAATGTTGATTATGTCAATCAGCAGGTGCGTGCTCTTTTAAAATCTTATTTCCTAGTATCTTAACGTGTTCGAGTATATAATCTTTTTGCTGTCTGCTGCTACCTTAGGTTTGTGTATGGTTTTGCTTCGTTAAGAAATAAATGTCATTGTACAAAAATTGTCGTATTTTGCTTAATGCACAGTGTTGGAAGAAAATAAGTACTAGTATAATTTTGAGGACTTGTTTTCTGGATTTTGGTTTGGCTACAGGAAAGACTCCTAAGCAGGCATCTCAATAGTAAAAAGGTATTGTAGCTACTCGTCTTTGGAAAAATTAACAATGTGGAATAGGAATACATAGTTAATATAGGGTATCCAGTTATCTCTCTCATCGACATTGAACATTTCTGATGGTCACAATTCTTGAAGGAAAAGGGAAATAGGTTCCGGATTTTGTTAAATTTGCCACGACTTCTATGAACAGCCAAATTAAGTCACTGCATAGTAGCATCATTTCTTTTGCTTTTGATACACGTGAAAATGATTGGATTAAATGAAGAGCTTTACGTTTCTGAGTTCAACTCCAGGAGACTGATAATCTCAGTATTAGCATGTGCTCTTTATTTAATTTTTCTTATCTTATTTAATTTCTGTTATCTTTTCTATATTCTCTGTACACAAAGAAAACCGTGATTGTTACACATACTGGTTAAATATGTTTGGCTAATGTTCTTAACACTTCCTCTCTGTTTTCTTGTGTGTTTTATTATTTTGATAAAACACGATAAAGAACGGCTTGAATGTTGTGTTGTTTTATTATTTTGAATTGCTACTTAGCAACTATATGCAAAATCAACATTTTTGTTGGAATAACTGATTTTGCGTCCCTCATCCTATGGCCAAGAAGAAAATACAGGTTACTATAAATAACATAAAGAAATAGAATCAAATATGCCTCAGCACTCCTTGGTTTTTCAGCTTGGTACAGGAGCAGCATTGAATGTGCAAGAAGGATCTATTGGCTCCCTGCTTGTAACAATGCCCTGGAAGAGTGGTGGCTGTAGAGTTGAATTAGATGAACTTGAGCTTGTGATGGCTCCTCGTGGAAGAAATAGTCCTGCGGACAGATCTTATACAAGTGCGTCCAGTCCACATGATAATGAACGTACTAGCCAGGATTTGGGAAAGATGGAACATGATGAAAGTCCTAGTGTGACTGCACTTAGCTCAGGGGATGTCCTTGAAGGCGTTAAAACTATAGCCAAGATGGTAAAATGGTTGCTCAGCAGTTTTCATGTAAAAGTTAGCAGATTAATTGTCGCACTTGACCTTTGCAATGCAGAGGAATACAATAATAGATATTGCAGAACCTTGGTGCTACGTATTGCTGAAGCAGAATGTGGAACACTTATTTCTGAAGATTTTAGTCTGGTCAACAATATCAAAGAAGATAATTTTTTAGGCTTAAGTAGATTGACCAATTTTTTGAAATTTGAAGGAGCTTTGCTCGAATTCCTCCATGTGGATGCTGTTGACATCTGGGAACAAGGTCCATGTAATAGTGAAACAACTTCAACTGGGTCGTTCTCATCTTCTTGTCAATCTAATGCCATGACTCCAGTTCTTACGAGCAAAAACAGTGGTGTTTCAGGGTATCTTAATCTAAGCATACCTTGGAAGAATGGTTTCTTAGATATCAGAAAAGTAGATGCAGAAGCTTATATTGATCCCCTGGAACTAAGATTTCAACCAAGCACAATTGCATGCTTCATTTACTTGTGGGACATTGTTAAAGGCAATAATATCACAAGTGAGGGTGAAATAGTTGTCAAAGGTGCAGAATCAATATATGATGATGCTGTATCTAAAGGTAGTTCCTGTACTCCAGGCCCTAGTATGTTCAGTGAAGACCTGGTGGCAGAAAATAACCATTCTGTTGTTGGCCATGGTTCTTTTGTTGAGGATGTCTTGAAAAAAAGAGCCCTTTTGTCAGATTCTTACCTTATATCTGATTGGATGGGAGGCAGCCAGAAAAATAGAAATCACGTTGAAGCAGATTTTGGGGCAAGGTTGGTACTTATCACTATAATTTAAGATAATTTTTATGCTTAATAATAATCCTTACATATCTACCATCATTCCGTTTACATTATCTTTTGACATTGTGGTTTATATGATCTGCACTCTGTAATTTTATCATTTTCTGGGCTACGTTATCACTGGCAGCGTGGATCAGTTTTTTGAATGTTTTGATGAACTGAGAAGTTCACATTCAGCGCTTGGAAACAGCGGGATGTGGAACTGGACCTGCTCTGTCTTTAGTGCAATAACAGCGGCTTCTAATCTTGCTTCTGGATCTTTGCAGAATCCACCTGGTATGGAACAAAACTATCTTTCACTTTTCTCCTTCAGTATTTGCGTGTCTGCAGATGACATATATCAGTGGCAATTCCCAATGCATTTTTGTATGTAACCTTGTTTTTGCAATATTATGAAGAAAATTTTTCGTTTTTATTTAGATCTACTGTTTGACAAACCCCTGGGGAGTCTTTGATATGCATTTTCATATCGTTTATACATTGTGCCATTAGCTTTTTTTTTGGTATTTACAACAGTACTTCGTTGTTCTCTTATATTTCTTCTGTTGTATGGTCCATCTGTAAATTGTCTTTCTATGTCTTATCGCCGCTGGTTTCTTTCTAAGTTGGTTAAGGTTTGAGCAGTTGGAAGTGGATTGATAGCTCAATGGAGGGCATTAGTTAGTCATAGAACTTGATGCTACAAATAGAGTCCAATGTCGAAAATTGATTTATTTTTTCAGTTTTGAGATAAATTCTCATTTTACTTGTATGATGCATTATTCTGATGACTGGAAAGGCAGCATTGTAGAGTAAAAACCGACTTCCGGTCCACTGATGTGGCAATCCGTGAGTGTGATGTCTTATGTTACATATTTTTTGCCCACCTGGCTTATTTGTAAGGAATGTTTAGGAAGACTTTTAATGGCATTTTTAGTCTTTTTTTTTTTATAACTCAAATCACTCTCCCAATCACTAACCCAGATATAGTTTCTTTCCTCCAAAAATTTCATCTTCAATTTTTCTCTCGCTTACTTTGACATAAAACAAAAAAATGCTATTGCATAAAATAATGATTTGATCAATGTAAGCTAATATTAGGGAGCACCATTTTAAGGATTTACGATTTTCCATATTGCTTATAATTTCTTGTGTGAATATTGCTTGTTTTTCGTGTTAGAATGTACGTAGATAAATGAACCATCAAAAGCCAACAATTACTAGAATGATGGTTCAAGTCAGATTTTGCTTTGTTAAAAATGACACAAATTATGTCTGCAATCAAGATTATAATCATCTCCCAAATGCAACCTTAGTGCTAATTAACTCCTCCAGTTTTATATAATAATGTTGCATTGTTGGTCAGTGTTAAGTCCTTATCATTGATTTTGAATATTTTATTACATTTCTAACTAATATGTGACAAGCTAAAATTTTTTTCCTTGGAAAAGATTATCATGACCTATAAGTGTTCCAGTTCAAATGATTTAGTTTTCTTCTGCAGGGAAAATTATATTTGCCTACGTCAATATGTACCCAGCCAAACTTGTCTACGTGATGGCTGTAGTGGTCTATATGGTTTTCGGAGTCACATTTGCTAGCCATTGTGAGAGTAAATTGTTCACTTTATTTAGTGCATTTGCTGCCCCCATTGGTTCAGTTGACATTTGACAGAAGCATTACGGCATGCTTCTCTTTTCATCTTTTGGTCTCTTGTGATGTGCTCATAAGTTTTTGCTGTTACTTAGGAGCAAGAAACTCTTCCTTTGGTATGTATGTGGATGATTCTTGATACTCTTTCAACGCATACTGAGTGCACTCTGAAGTTTTGAAGACCAGATGTTAATGGCATTATCTATGTCATTGTAATATATTTCAAATTGGTTGTATGTCTGCATCATACCAGTCATTTTCTGAGTGCTTAGTTCTCCTTATCAATAGGTGCAGATCAGCAGCATGTTCAAACCAACTTTAGGTTGACTATTGCCCAAGTATCCCTCCTTTTATCATTTTCTGATGAAGATCCTGTCCATTCTTGTGGTTCAACGTATAATGGTGCCAAGCCTGGCTCATGGGGGCGCTATTTAGGTGCAAAGCTCAATGACCTGCTCTTCGTGACAAAGGTAGCTTTTTATTTTAGCCTTACCCCTATTTTGTTGTTCCTGGCTTTGTGCATAACATCTTTCACTTGCTCCTATGTTGTACTTATTTACTTCCGCCCCGCCCTACTGAACAACCCCCATCTCCCACCCAAAAGGGAAAAAAAAAGGGAAATAGATGTCAAAAGGGGTGGCTAACACTGATCTTGTCAACAGGTGTGCCCTGAAGAGATGAACTTTGATGCAAAGGTTGAGCTTGTGGAGCTGGACGATTACTTTGATCCTCAAGACCAGAGTATATGCTCTAAGCTGCAGTGTCACTGTGACTGCGTCAAATGTCATGTAGAGTCGATCCAAAAGACTAAAGATGCTGTGGAAGATGCTCTTCCTCCATTTCAATCATCTTCTATCATTCCTGATTGTTATGATTTAGATTATGGACTGAAGGTGGGTTCTAGAAGTAGTTGGAGCAGAAATTGTCAAAAGATTGATCGGAATGATATTGTGAAGACTAATTTGCTTAAAACATCGGGCACTATTCAATGCCAAGTCACTGTAAATACCTGTACTTCAGGACGTATCTTTGTTGGGCCAACATCTTTTACATTAAAGCTGCCGCAATGTATTCTCTGGGTGAACTTCAGTTTGATTGATATGATTACTGTGCTTCTGGAGCGAATTGGAGCTTATGGAATGAGCGACAGAAAGAACGCTTCTGCAAGTGAAGTCTTGTTCAGCAAGAGTGCATCTGCTTCCCAAGGGAGTGAAAGAAAGGGTACTGGTTCTCGTGCGTCATCCAGTCCAACTAAGGAAAGCTTAAAGGGTAACATAACTCTTTCTGATACAAGAGTTATACTTTGCTTTCCTTTTTTCAAAGGTGGGGATTTAAAAAGCTACTCTTGCTTGAGTCAATTTATTGCTCTTGACATCTCTTGCCAGTCGATGTCAAAAGATAAAAAGGATGAAGCATTTGAGTCCAAATCTGCAACTATCTCAAGAAAAGGATATTTGCTGTCAAATTCTAGAAGTTTGCACGTAAGCATGGGAAATCTTCATGCGTACTTGATAACCTTGGAGTCTCAAGATGTTTATGGAAGCAAGTCCTGCTGCATGTTGAATCCAAAGTATATTGCCAAGGAAATTATGTCAATTGCTGGTGGAACTGGCCGCTTGTCTGTAATTGGCATGTTTTGGCAGGAGGGTGCTTTTACTGGTCCTTGGATAGTGAACAAGGCTAAGCATCTGGCTACTGCTGGGAACTTGAGAAACAGAGATAAATATATGAGGACAGATTGCGACTTTGCCTCAGTAATTACTGTAAAGGAGGTGGAAGACTTAGAGTCTCCTATCAAGCAAGAGATTATCTCAAGCTCTGTCTTTTTCTTGCACGCAAAGCTTCTTCCTGTCGTGATCAATCTAGAAAAGTCTCCATATAATAGCTTAATATGTCTTCTACATCAGTTGGGCGATTGTCTTTCACCCATGATGTCTGATACTGTAAATAAAGAATACGTCCCCCAGGGATCAGTTCATGTGGAATGTGATTCTATATCAGTAAAAATTTGTCTGGATGTAGAAGAGGCTGTAAAAGGATTGAACGATAAGGAGCTACGTGGTTCTTGGAATAGGTTTCATCTCAAACTTCAGAAATTCGTCTTCCTCTCTGCTTCAAATATTGGCGGAATAAGAGATGCTAGTTTTCTTTGGGTGGCTCACCGGGAAGGCAACTTGTTGGGATCCGTCATCGGCACTCCAAGTGAAGAGTTGCTACTCATTTCATGCAGCAGCTCTGCCTTGGGACGTGGTGATGGAGAAGGTTCAAATGTTTTATCCCCTTTGTCTCCTGGTTCTGATGTTATACACCTGTGGCATCCAGAGGAATTTCACAGTTACACATCTGTTGGTATAAGATGTGGAACTGTTGTCACGAGAGATTTTCACTTCGATTGGTGGGATTCTTTGTATTCCTTCTTCTGTTTTCCTTGTGAAGTTGAACCGACAAGTGACAAAAGCTGGCCAAAGAAGGATTCTGAATCAAGTCTAAATTGTGGATCATCTTTTATTCTTTATGTGGTAGATGTTGCCCTGAATTACGAACCATTTTCTTATGGTAATATGGGCATTGAAGGTTCAGTTTCTGAGCTTTGCTGTGCTACTACAAGTGGACATGAAGATGAATCTCATTTTGCATTCATAGTAGCAGCATCCTCCTTGAGACTTTCTAACATCAATTTGCCTAATCATTCTGTTGGTGAATACAAAATTGGGGTGCAAGAGTTGGGTCTGCTTCTTTGTCCTGTACCTGAATCTATGAATGTTTTTGGCCAATACAGCGCCGATAATCTCAAGATGGTTGGCTACCGTAAAGTTGCAGAAGTGTCGCACTTTGAAGTTCTTTTAAGGACAGTTTGCGAAGCAGGCATTGTTTGGGTAGTGGAATGTTCTGATTCACACATTGTCTTAAATACCTGCTATGACACTGCTGCTGGTCTAATACGGCTCTGTACTCAAATCCAAGAACTATTTGCACCTGACATGGAAGATGCTATGGTGCACTTGCAGACTAGATGGCACAATGTCAAACGGGCAAATGAGGATACTGAGAGGGGAACCTCTGATGTGGATGCTTCTGCACTAGCTGTTCCTGAGTCTCAGGATTTAGACACAAAGCCGCTATCATGTTTAGGCAATTTGATGGATAAAATATGTGAAGATGCATTCCAGTTGAATGATAATTGTGATGAGCAGGGTGATTACCTTCATGCACATCCTCATGGGTCATTTACTAGATCTCTTGTACGGTCATGTTATCCAAGTCCTCGAGTTATTGAAAACTTCTCTGCTCGTTCCTCCTTTATTGAGTCCTCGTCTGTTCACAGTTTGGGAAATAATGCACCATCATTCAGGCAGGAAAAGATGCCACAGTTTATAGAAGAATATTTTTTGTCAGATCTGGAACCCCTGTCCGGACTGTCCTTGAAAATCCAGCCATCAGAAGGTGTCCTTGAACGCGAATCTGAACTTTTGGATTGCAAAAAGAAAAGGGGATGGTACGGGGACGCGTCCTTAAGGATATTAGAAAATCATATATCAGAGTTCGATGAGCAGAATAGTTTGGGCCAATTTGAGAGATGTGAAGCTTCCACTAGTTACACTAACCCTGATAATAATCATAAAATTAAGGGGCGTGTACTTTTCAAGAACATGAAGGTTGTTTGGAGAATCTATGCTGGTTCAGACTGGAACAACTTACGGAACACTGCTAACCATCATGCTGCTAGTTCTGGACGAGATGCCACTGTTTGTCTAGAGATCTCACTGTCAGGGATGAAGATCCAGTATGATGTATTCCACGATGATATAGTTCCTGTTTCTAGGCTCTCTCTGTCTATTCAGGACTTTGGTATGAATGACTGTAGCAAAGATGCACCATGGAAACTGGTTTGTGCTCTTCTGCTTCGCTTAGTTATCATTCGATTAACAACATTTCCCTTGGACACCTCTAATTCAGTTTTCTTTTGAAAGGTGCTTGGATACTATCAGTCTAAGGATCATCCCAGGAAGACATCCTCAAAGGCACTCAAGTTGGATCTAGAGTGTGTGAGGCCAGATCCTTCAACTCCTTTGGAGGAATATCGGTATGTGTCTGATGGATGATGTTAATGTTAACAGCTAGTCCAGCTTAAACAGTTTTTCTTCAAATTAGAAATACAAAAGGAGTGAAGTTACAAGCTGAGGAATACTTTAAAAGTATTCACCAGACAAGTACCAAGTCTGATTTGACTTTTACCTTGTGTGCTTTTCTTTTTCAACATAGAAGATTGAGAAAACAAATGCCTATAGAACCCAAGATAAAATGATAGAATTTGAAGAAAGCTAAGCAAACATGTTTTTAAGAAGTGGTATTAAAGCAATAAGCCTTAAGAAATTTGAGTGGTGGCGTAAATGAAGTGTTGGAGGATGTAGTGGTAAAGATGAAGAAAATAATGAGAAATTTACTTGGCGAGTCAAAAGGTTGACCACCCGCAAATAAGGTTTTTGGTGGTAAAAAGAAGAATTGCAAGACAAAGTAAAAAAAAATCAAGAGAACTAGTTGTAAGGTACTTCAATTTTGCAGAACTCAAGAGAATTGAGAATAATATAGGTTTGCTAAGAGAAAAGCTAGATAGATCGTAACTAAAGCTAAATCAAAGGCATTCAAGAATTTTTATAAGCGGTTGGACACGAAAGAAGGTAAAGAGATGTGTATAAAATTATTAGAGCGAGAGAAGGGAAAACAATAGATTTGGCTCAAGTTAAATGCATTAAGGACGAAATTAGCAAGATTTTAATAGAGGCTAGAGCAGTAAAAGATAAATAGAGAAGATGCTTTGAGATATTTTAATGAATTAATGGGAGATGAATTTGTATTGGGTGACTTACATATCTGAAGTGGATAAAAACTGAACAATATATTGTAGGAGAGTTCGATTGCCAAAAATAGAAGATGCTTTGAAAAAGATGAAAAATGGTAAAGTGATGTACCAAACAATATTCCAATTGAGGCTTGAAATGCCTAGGGACTAAGGTGTTATGTGGCTCACAAATCTTTTTAACAAGATTGTGAAGACCGGTAAGATGTTTGATAAGTAGAGGAAAAGCACTTTAGCACCTCAGTATAAAATCAGAAAAGATATACAAGATTGTGCAAATTATAGATGAATTGACTTAATGAGACATACAATGAAGCTCTGAGAGCGAATGATTGAGAAAAGACTTCATAAAGGGACTAGTTACCTGGAAATCAATTTGGATTTATATCTGAAAGCTCAACGATGGAGGCTATTCATTTCTTAAGAAGATTAATAGAGAGATATCGGGAGAAGAACCAATATTTGCATATGGTTATCATTGACCTAGAAAAGATGTATGATAAAGTCTCATGATAGATATTGTGAAGACTGCTTGAAAAGAAAGGTGTTTGAGTAGTATATGTAGAAATTACTAAAGACATGTATGATAACGTAATGATAAACGTAAGTACTCCAAGATAAGTAAGCTCAAGTTCTATGTTACAGTGGGTTTACACTAAGTATTTGCATTAAGTCCGTACTTCTTTGTTTTAGTTATATATGATCGCACTCGACATATTCAAGGCAGTTCCGTGGAGCATGTTATTTGTAGATGACATTGTATTGGTGGATGAGTGTAGTGTTGGAGTCAATGCTAAGCTGGAATGTTGACGAGAGACACTAAAGGAAAAGGGCTTCAAACTGAGTTGAAAGAAAACAGAGTATATGGATTTGTTGGAGTAACTTGGTGATTAATGGCCCGAAGACCATTTCCATAAATCATGGCCGAAGACCATGCTGAAATCAAGGAATTATTCAGCAGTTATTTTTTGTAAATATTGTGTATTTATGAGTGCTGATTTTTTGGGAGATGTAATTGTAATTGCTTATTTTTAGGAGAGGTAATTGAGGAGTAAAATAGGAGGCAGATTTCGGTTTTTTGTAGTGTAGTCAATAGAGCATTTAGTGCATTTAGTTTGTCCCTTAAATGTTGGGATGTGTAATTTGTATAAGTCTTGTAAAAGGTTTACTGAAAAATCATGAAAGGAAATATATTCTTTCCTTCTCACCTGCTAGCCGAAACACCTTTATGGTATCAGAGCCAAAGCAGTAAATACCCCAACATCGAATTCAACCTCATCCTTCTCTGAGATGAGCTCACCGATTCCTACCAATGCCGCCGGCACATCGGCAACCTCTGCCACCTCTTCCTCACCCATCGCCGGCACAACGGCGATGAATACTAATGAGCCCAACCTTCAACAAACTCTCAATGAGAGTTCTTCACTTCAAATTACCAATCACCGTCTAAATGAAAAAAATTTCCTGTTATGGTCTCAGTCAGTTCTTATGGTGTTACGCGGAAAAGGCAAGCTGGCCTTCATATCCGGTCAAGCTGTAAAGCCGGATTCAACTGACCCAAAATATGCCGCATGGGAACTCAACAATTCCTTGGTCATGTCATGGCTCATCAATTCCATGGAACCTCATATCAGCCGTACTTATCTTTTCCTACGTACAGCTAAAGCCATTTGGGATGCTGTACATGAACACTATTCTGACCTTGAGAACGCTTCTCAAGTCTTCGAAATAAAAAACAAACTCAAGGAGATTCGCCAAGAGAATATGAGTATCACAGAGTATTACAATTCCTTGCAAACCCTATGGCAAGAACTTGATCTGCACTATGAGGCTGATTGGGGAGATTTAGAAAACAACATTAAATTCAAGGAGCACCTGGAGAAAGAAAGACTGTATGACTTTCTTGCGGGGGTAAATAAGGAGTTGGATGAAGTGAGGGGCCGTATTCTTGGGAGGAGACCTTTACCCTCACTAAGTGAAGCATTTGTTGAGGTGCGGAGAGAGGAAAGCCGTAGGAGGGTCATGCTTGGCGAAAGGAGAGAGGTGCAGCCGCTAATGTCAATTGAGCGGCCAAGTGATGTCTCTGCGTTAGCTACCAAAACAGTTGTCTCACGAACCAACAACCGACCTCGATGTTCGTTCTGCAATAAAGTAGGTCACACTCAAGACAAGTGCTGGAACCTACATGGAAAACCCTCAGACATGAGACAAAAGAAGCCGTCCCAGCCCTATAACCGAAGCCTTGCTGCGGTTGTTGATGAACCTCCACCATCAAGCGGAGTCGGCCAGGTCAGTCTAAATCAAGTCCAACTGGAACAATTGCTGTCTCTCCTAAAAACACAATCTGAGGCTTCTCCGCATTCAAATACCAAGGCCCACCAAGGTACAGTTAACTTTGCAGAAACCTCACCTTGGATTTTAGACACATGCGCAACTGATCACATGACAGGTAATAAGTCGTTGTTTACTAAATATGCGCCGAATTCCGATGTGTTAAGGGTTAAGGTGGCTGATGGGACCTTTGCACTTGTACTGGGAAAAGGATCTGTGCGAGTATCTTCCTCACTTGCTCTTGATTCAGTACTTTATGTTCCAAAGTTGACTTGTAATCTGATATCCATTAGCAAACTTACTAAGGATTCCAACTGCACTGCTAATTTTTCTGCCCGATTGTGTGTCTTGCAGGAGCAGGAGTCGGGGAAGATGATTGGCACTGCTAGAGAGAGGAATGGACTTTATCAAGTTGGAGACCACATCCAAACACAAAACATTGTACTTCATACTTCCATCCCGAACCCCGCGCCCCCTGCGCCCCCCGCGCCCCCCTTGAATCTTGATCCCAAAAACACTGATGTATTGTTACTTCACCAAAGATTGGGTCATCCCAGTCTTCGTTATCTCAAACAGTTATTTCCATCGAATAATAAGCAAATTTCTGTTTTACAGTGTGACGCGTGTACTTTTGCTAAACAAGTTCGGCACGATTACCCTGCTAAGCCACACACTGCGTCCGCCCCTTTCCAGCTCATACACAGTGATCTTTGGGGTCCATCCCGTGTTAAGAATATTTCTGGTGCTAAGTGGTTTATTACTTTTATTGATGACCATATGCGGGTATGTTGGGTTTACCTTCTCAACGAAAAAACTGAAGTCGCCAGTGTTGTCCAAAATTTCCATTCCATGATCAAAACCCAATTTCAAACTTTCATCAAAGTACTTCGCACAGACAATGGCACTGAATTTTTTAACAAAACACTCAACACTTATTTGGCCTCTGAAGGCATTATTCACCAAAGCTCGTGTCCTGACACACCACAACAAAACGGTGTGGCAGAACGCAAAAATCGTCACCTATTGGAGGTCGCCAGGGCCCTTATGTTCACTATGAATGTTCCCAAATACTTATGGGGGGAAGCAGTCCTTACGGCATGTCATCTTATTAACCGCCTCCCGTCTAAACCCCTTCAATACAACACTCCTATTTCTCTCCTACATCAAACCTATCCTCTATTCCATGTGGGCTCGTCTTTGCCACTTAAAGTTTTTGGCTGTGTCGTCTTCACTCATTACCGTCCACCTAATACTTCCAAGTTGGATCCACGCTCTCTCAAATGTGTCTTCATTGGTATTCCTCTACCCAACATGGCTATAAATGTTACTCTCCTACTCTTCGCCGTACGTTTGTCACTATGGATGTACAATTTCGTGAACAAGAAGCTTACTTCTCTCCAAAAGATTTTGATCATTTCGACACACCTCTCTTAATCGAACCACTGCCTTCTCCCCAGTTTCCCGGCAGTGCTTCAGGGGGAGAATTCCAGCCCCAGCCGAACCCCTTAGAATCGGACCTACTTCATCCGGACTCGACCCAGTCTCAGCCGAATACGGACTCGACCCAGTCTCAGCCGAAAACACCAAATGGTTCGCCGACCCAGTCTCACCAAAAACTCCAAATGGTTCGCCGACCCCGGATCGTGAACCGTTCTGTCCTCCAAGACCAAACACCACTCAAAATATAATAATATACTCCCGCAAACACAAGCCCCAGGTTGATAAGGACACCTCTCTAGAGTCCCAATCTCCAGAACCGATTCTTGCTTCTTGCGGTGAGGAGGTTACCCTGGACACTTCATCAGATTTGGACCTACCTATCGCATTAAGGAAAGGAAAAAGGGTTTGTACTCAATATCCTATTTCTCACTTCGTGTCTAATGATAGGTTGTCAACCAATTTTTCTGCATTTTCTACAAAAGTATCTGACATTCAAATTCCTAAGAACATTGATGAAGCACTTGCAGACAAGGACTGGAGAAATGCAGTTCAGGAGGAGTTGAGGGCGTTGGAGAAAAACAACACATGGAAAATTGTGGAACTACCTAAAGGAAAAAAAACCGGTTGGATGTAAGTGGGTGTTCTCTGTTAAGTTTAATGCAGATGGAAGTGTCAGCAGATATAAAGCGCGACTGGTAGCCAAAGGTTTCACTCAGGTATCGGGAATTGATTATAATGAAACCTTTGCACCTGTGGCCAAGTTGAACTCTGTAAGAATTCTACTCTCTTTAGCAGCATGTCTAGACTGGCCATTACAACAACTAGACGTTAAAAATGCTTTTTTAAATGGTGATCTTCATGAGGAGGTTTATATGGACCTACCACCTGGGTTTGCCAGGGGAAGTAAGTTGGTGTGCAGGTTATGTAAGTCTCTATATGGGTTGAAACAATCACCGCGAGAATGGTTTGGGAAGTTTGCTCAGGCTGTTAAGACCCAAGGGTTCAAACAGTCACATACTGATCATACTATGTTTTATAAACATACTTCTAAAGGAACTCGTGCTATCTTAATAGTCTATGTTGATGATATTATTCTCACAGGAGATGCTCAGGATGAGATTGACTCATTGAGAAAATATTTAAGCAGCAAATTTGAAATGAAAGACTTGGGACAACTAAGATACTTTCTTGGAATGGAAGTAGCACGCAACTCATCAGGTATCTTTATTTATCAACGGAAGTATTGATTGGACCTATTGCAGGAGACCGGGATGCTGGGGTGTAGACCTGCGACAACACCCACAGAACCAAACATAAAACTAGATCTCAATGGGAGCAAGGAGGTGGACCGGGAGAGGTATCAACGCTTCGTTGGTAAGCTCATTTACTTGTCTCATACACGTCCAGATATTGCATTTGCGGTAAGCATGGTAAGTCAATTCATGCATTCACCAAAAACACAACACTATGAGGCTGTACTCCGCATTCTAAGATACTTGAAAAAAACACCGGGGAAAGGGCTATTTTTCGGCAAGAAGGAGGAAAGAAGCCTCGAAGTTTATACGGATGCAGATTGGGCAGGTTCGGTAATTGACAGAAGATCCACCTCAGGATACTGCACCTATGTTTGGGGTAATTTGGTTACATGGCGCAGCAAAAAGCAAACAGTGGTGGCGTGAAGTAGTGCTGAGGCCGAATTTCGAGCCTTAGCCCACGGCATGTGCGAAGGCTTATGGTTGAAAAGGATGTTGGATGAACTGCGCATTTCAACTACTGGATCCACTCGGCTGTATTGCGACTATAAAGCCGCTGTAAGTATTGCTCACAATCCTGTTCATCATGATCGTACTAAGCACGTTGAGGTAGATCGCCACTTTATCCGGGAGAAAATTGATGACAAGAGTTTTACTATGATTTACATTCCTACTCAACAACAAGTGGCGGACATCCTAACCAAGGGACTGCACGGGCCTACATTCGAAAGACTAGTTAACAAGTTTGGTATGGACAACATCTACATACCAGCTTGAGGGGGAGTGTTGGAGTAACTTGGTGATTAATGGCCCGAAGACCATTTCCATAAATCATGGCCGAAGACCATGCTGAAATCAAGGAATTATTCAGCAGTTATTTTTTGTAAATATTGTGTATTTATGAGTGCTGATTTTTTGGGAGATGTAATTGTAATTGCTTATTTTTAGGAGAGGTAATTGAGGAGTAAAATAGGAGGCAGATTTCGGTTTTTTGTAGTGTAGTCAATAGAGCATTTAGTGCATTTAGTTTGTCCCTTAAATGTTGGGATGTGTAATTTGTATAAGTCTTGTAAAAGGTTTACTGAAAAATCATGAAAGGAAATATATTCTTTCCTTCTCACCTGCTAGCCGAAACACCTTTAGGATTTTAGTTTTAACAAGAAGAAAATGACTGTGACACCGTGTGTGAAACTAGAAGACCAAGAGATTCATCTGAGTGAGAGTTTTAGGCATTTAGGAACCATACTACAGAATATAAAGGAACTGATTAGGATGTGAATCACATGGTATAGGCAGAGTGGTTAAAGTGGAGAAGTGCATAAGTCTTCTTTGTGATTAAAAAATACCTTTAAAACTTAAAAGAGAGTTTTACAGGACAATAGTAAGACCTGCACTACTTTACGGGTCCAAATGATGCGCAGCCAATTAGGAGCATTAAGAAAGGATGCGAGTGGCAAAAATAAGAATGTTAAAATAGACTTACAAAAAAGAGAACGTTAAGATGGATGTGTGTACA
The DNA here is from genome assembly GCA_036186865.1 of Eustoma russellianum. Lineage (NCBI taxonomy): Eukaryota > Viridiplantae > Streptophyta > Magnoliopsida > Gentianales > Gentianaceae > Eustoma > Eustoma russellianum. The sequence continues at coordinate 38,343,982 of AP025048.1, read as the reverse complement.
TACAAGGAATGATAAAATAAAAAATGAACATATAAGGATAAAGGTTGGGGTGACTTCTATAAATGAGAAGATAAATGAGCCAATGTTTAGATGGTATGGGGCAATGTGCAAAGGCGTCTTTCCAATGCACTTGTTAGACAACACAAGACAATATTTGCGGTCCATGTTAAACGTGGGAGTGAGAAACCAAAGAAGACATAGAGAGAGACAACGATATGATTTATATGACAATTGAAGAGCATATGGTTAGTGATGAAGCACATTGGAGACAATTTATTCGTGTAGCCAATGTCATGTAGAGTATAAGATTTAAGTGAGAATTTTAGGTACTTAGGCCGGAGTCACGGTCGATATGATATGATATTTTGAAAGAGATGTATTCTAAAGGTGCACAATTTGCATTAGGTATTAAGGTACACACAAAGAGGCTAGGGTTTAGGCTGTCTCAAAAAATAAAAATAAGTAAATAAATAAATAAATGAAATAAAATAAATAAAACGGCAGAGAAATGTGTGATCCATGTAACCGACCCCTTATAGTGGTAAAATGCTTGAGTATTGTTGTATGCCTCCGGTAATCCTATCCAAACACTCGAACATGCGGGAGAAGGAAAGTAATAATAAAACAATGAAGAAAACCTTTAGCTTAAAGATCAGTTTGTAGGTTGTAACCGACCCTATATAGTGGGAAAAAAAGCTTGAGTGTTGTTGTATTCCTCCAGTAATCCTATCCAAACACACGAACCATGCGGGAAAAGGAAAGGAATAATAAAAAATGAAGCAAATCTTCACCTCAAAGCTCAGTCTGTAGGTTGAGAAAATACATGTAGTTTGGATTTACATGAGTGTTGAAATTTTCAGTTGGCCGACTGTGATGATAAAATATATTTGACATCATAATATGTTTTCTTTTTCAACTTTGGTGAAAGTTTTAGTTTCTGTGCAGCTTGTAATTGCAGAAGTGATCTTGGAATTGTTGGTCCACTGTTTCCCTTTGGCATCTTGGTTTGTTGGTTAACCCACATTAATGATGCAGTGGTATTGCTTTTAAGTTCTACACTTTTAAGTGAACCAGTGATAGTCTGTACTTTTTTTTGTTATGTCTTTAAACGTGTGTTTCATACAATAATATAGGCAGTTTCCTATTTCTTTATGAAGAGTATAATGACTAGTCTTATGGCTTTACGGGTATTTGGAATTGGTAGGGGGAGAATGAACTAGATGAGGAATGAAATTGTGTATTTTGCAGACCTAAATGTTACATTTCCTTTTTTCCCCTTTTGGTAGGTTACGTATTGGTTTGCTACCTATGCGTTTGCACCTTCATCAGACTCAACTCGATTTTCTCATCAATTTTTTTGGACGCAAACTCTTACCTATTGAGTCATCCCTGGATAATACACATGACATGCAGGAACCACAGAGTAGTATTGATCATAAGGGACAATGGGTGATTGAAGAGGCATTGCTTCCTTACTTTCAGGTGGGTGGTCTCTTTTTCAGCTTTTGATATACATAAACTGAAAAAAAAAGGATGTACATAAACTGACTGGAAATGAACTTGGAAGTTTATCACTGCTTGGCCTTAAAGGCCATTTTTTGAGACTACTGATATCCAGTCTGAATGCCTTGATGTCTTTTGTTTATTTTGACATTTGTTGTTTATTTGTTGCAGAAATTTGACATATGGCCAGTTCTTATTCGAGTTGATTATAGTCCTCGTCATGTAGACTTAGCTGCATTAAGGTGTGGGAAGTATGTGGAGCTTGTAAATCTAGTTCCGTGGAAGGTAATTTTCTCTTTTATACCGAGAATGCTTATCTGGTAAGCAATCTAGTTTTCTTGAATGGTTAGAAGCGGGCTTGTATTTACCACTAGTCCTTGCCACCACTATATTTTTGTTGGTCTAGATGTAATTAACATTTGGCAGATTTTGTAAGCCACCTATCTGATATAGCCTCAGTCAATTTGGTATGAGTTGGCAATTTCCGCTTTTATTTGCGTTTTCGCTCTAGGACCCGTAGAACCAGTGATCACATAGGACCACCTTTTTGTAAAGGTTGGCATTAGCTGCAGGGATCATATTGTAAGCCACTTATATTCCTAATTTGCTTCGACTAAGCACTAGTTGTTTGGTCGATAGTACATGTTGTAAATTCGCCTATTTTGGTTCATATATGAAATTTAATTTTGAAAAAAAAGAAACGGGCTTGTTGAGATAGTGATTGCTTAAACAAGGAAATTAAGTATCGATCATGATGAGAAATCTCTATCCGGTAAGAGTTAGACCGCATGATAACCTGCCTTCAATTGAGCCTATATCTGAACCCCAGAAATCCTAAGTAGACTGGAAATCTGTCTTATTTCATGAAAAAACTAAAATCAGTGAAAGTACCTCAGGAAACTTGAAATTCATATGTATTGGGTGCGATCATACCAGCACTAATACACCGGATCTTATCAGAACTCTGAAGTTAAACGTGCTTGAGTGAGAGTAGTACTAGGATAGATGACTCCTGAGAAGTCGTCGTGTTGCACACCTAAAAGAAAAATAAAGGAATTCATATGTATCTAGTAGACTTATTGAGCACACCTAAAAAAGGAATTCATATGTATCTAGTAGACTCATTAAGCACACGTAAAAACAAGATTAAAAAAAGAAAAAGAAAAAGAGGAGATTTGACAGATTTCAAAAGCTAGTTAATATTTTTCACGATTAAGATTTTTTCAAATAGAGTTCTGCTGGTGATATGTTCAATTCTGGAGTGTCCTCCAGTTATCATGGAACGATGGAGGATGTAGGATCCTATGTTTTTTTTTGGGTTGAAATGTAAAAATTTTCATTCAACCGAGTCCGACGGGCTATCAAAATATACAAATACGCTGGATATACCCAATATGCGCGACCAACCTTCCAAATTTAATACTATCTAGCCAAGATACTATCTATACATATCACAAGAAACGCTATTATCTAGTATGTATACAAAATGGATTGGTTCATAGATTGCTTGAAAAAACAGGACCCGACTGATTTCTTTCATGTGTGTTTTCAACCAACGAAATAAGGAAGCAAAGGAAACCCAAGCCTAGTGGTGAAAAGTCGGGCTCGAACCTCCTTCCATACATCCCTCGCCAATCGGCAATCAAAGAAAATATGCTAAGTAGCCTTCGAGGAAGCATTATCACATGAGGAGCATGATGGATCAATGTCCAAAAAGCTCAAATTCGATTTTGGCTGAAACCATAGCACCAAAATTTTCCAACCTTAACTTCCTACTACATATCTTCTTCTTCAATAATGGAGAATGTGATGACTTCAATTGGAAGCCCCAAACTATATCAACATCAACTTCCTAATGTATATCAACTTCTAGAGTGTAGGATCCTACGTGTTACTTCATTGCCTGCATTTTAAGGTCTGGATCAAACTGTTCAGGGGCTCATTTCATGGAACAAAGGTAGTGGAACTCAGAATATCTAATGCCATGATTGAAGTGGTAATTGCTAAGTACTCAGGTTTATGTATAGTTCCGTTTTCCTTATATACAGAATATTTTGAAAGTGAAGTGTGGAAAATTGTGGTTTTCATTTTTAAAAAGATCAACTATGAGCTGGGTGAATGTGAATCTCTTGTAGTTTGAGGGTGAACAATTACACGATTCAGTCCTCTAAAAATGTTCTTGCATCAGCTGACCAAGGATGTCTTATGCCTGATCTTTGTTTGGCCTGTCCATATTGGGATCTCTTTGTAACATTTTAGTTTTGTGGTGTGTGTTAAAGAGTACTTCCACGCTCTTGCTTTTCTTCACACGAAAAAGTTGCTTTCTTTTAATAGGTGTGCTGTCCTGTTTGATGTTGATATTGACTGTTCAGTTACTTGGTAATTGTTGGTGATGAAGGGAGTGGAGCTGCAACTGAAGCACGTACATGCTGTTGGAGTGTATGGATGGAACAGTATTTGTGAAACCGTGATTGGAGAGTGGTTGGATGACATCTCTCAAAATCAGGTCTTAATTTTGCCTCCTTGTTTTAACTGTCTTACGCTAGCGTCTGAGTTTCTATTCATCTTTCTTCAATATTGGCAACGTTGTTTTGACAGATTCATAAGTTGTTGAAAGGCCTCCCTCCTATTCGATCACTAGTTTCAGTTGGCTCTGGTGCTGCAAAGCTTGTCACTCTGCCAGTAAAGAGCTACAAGAAGGATCGCAGATTGCTGAAGGGAATGCAAAGGGGTTAGCTCTTAGCTTAAATTGACGTCTTTTTTGGTTTACTTGTCTGCTTTTGGTGACCCATCTGCTTCTTTACTTGCATTCTTTCAACTTCTTATCCTCCTTCCAGCATCACACACCAAATGCAGGGCCCAAAACCCAAGGATAGTGTTGTTCTAGGTTTAAAAATCTTAATATCTGATTGCTCCCTTTTTGAGTAATGTCCACGCAATAGAACACATCCTTTTGTTATTTATGCTTGTAACCTCACACTATGTGCAAGTTCTTCAATGTAATCATTTCGTACAGAAATCAGCATAAGTAGTCTCTTAACAATTCTCTTGAAAAGGATGTATGATATGTGACACTGGATGTTCTTTATTTATTTATTTACATTTCTGTGCTTCAATACCTTTACCAACTTGGTGTTGATATAGCTGATTATTCCTTTTTCCCACTTTGTATAACTATTCACTTGTCCCACTTTGTTTAAGTTATACGGAAATTCATTATTAATTTGCAGCACTTAGAGATGATCCATGTGATAATAACGCCTATGAAGGATGCATATAATCAGTCTTCCTATGCAGTTTGCCTTTCCAAATATGCTTATGGTGCTCACATGTCTACTAGGCACAATTTCTTTCCTTAGAAGTATTTCGCTTGAAGCAATTGGGCTTGGTGTCCATTTGGCTGCTGGAGCTCATGAGATCCTCCTCCAGGCAGAATACATTCTAACGAGCATCCCACCTGCCATGGCATGGCTCCCAGAAAGCAGAGGAAATTCAGATGTGCGGTCTAATCAGCCAAAGGACGCCATACAGGGGGTCAAGCAGGTGACTACATAATTTATTTGAATCTTTAATAAGATGATCCTTCTTTGACCCTTGGGATATTCTTCATTCATCGCTTGGTTACAAAATCTAAGGACTTAACTCTATCATCTCCCTTGCTTATTGCTTCTAATAGCCTCTTTTGTGTACAAAAGGTTAAGTCAAGAGAATACCCAAGTATGAGATTTGGGAGTCCGGTGAAAGCAAAAAAAATACCTACATTCTTTCTGTTACTCCCTGCTTCCTATTTTGATAGTTGAACTTCATAAGTCCAATTTATTAAGGAGACTTAGTTTAATGCATTGTTGATTGATTCTAGGTACGTGTGTTTTTTTTGCCCCTTCATTAGTAACATTTCCTTTGAGAAAAGAAGAAGAAGAAGGAGAAGCCTGGTTTGACTCACTAGGTTTGATCACTCACCTCTACTTAGTACCACTAGCCATTACTAGGTTTGACTAAAAACAAAACCAAAAAAAATCCCTACATTCTTTCTGTTACTTCCTGCTTCCTATTTTGATAGTTGAACTTCATAAGTCCAATTTATTAAGGAGACTTAGTTTAATGCATTGTTGATTGATTCTAGCTGCGTGTGTTTTTTTGCCCCTTCATTAGTAACATTTCCTTTGAGAAAAGAAGAAGAAGAAGAAGCCTTGGTTTGACTCACTAGGTTTGATCACTCAACTCTACTTAGTACCACTAGCCATTACTAGGTTTGACTAAAAACAAAACCAAAAAAAATTCCTACATTCTTTCTGTTACTTCCTGCTTCCTATTTTGATATTTGAACTTCATAAGTCCAATTTATTAAGGAGACTTAGTTTAATGCACTGTTGATTGATTCTAGCTACGTGTGTTTTTTGCCCCTTCATTAGTAACATTTCCTTTAAATTTTCTCAAAATCTAGAATCGATTTCTAATATCTACGAGAACAGGCATCCACGGATGTGTAGAATCTTCATAGACCTAAAATGCTGCTTGCCTTCCTCTCAGCAGAAGAGGCAACTTGGAGTGCATGTGCTATTTTTGCCCCCTTCCCCCCACCCCTGCAAAAGGGAAAAAAAGAATCTCTCTCCCTTCTCCCCTCCCTTTAAAATTCTTTTCTTTAGGTAGTTATTAGGTGGAAAATTTCTAACAGGCTTATGAGAGCATCAATGATGGCCTAAACAAATCTGCTTCGGCGTTAGTACGGACTCCATTGAAAAATTATCAGCGCGGTGATGGTGTGGGTTCTACTTTGGCAACAGTCCTTAAGGCTGCACCAGTTGCAGCTGTAGCTCCTGCATCTGCTACAGCACGTGCGGTGCATTTTGCTCTTCTTGGTGTGAGAAACAGGTGCGTCCTTGCATATCCGGGGTGAACTATCCTTATTGTGTTGGGCTTGGTTTCCTGGCTTCTTATTATACTCCACTTGGATCTTTAATCTCCAAGATAAAATGTTCATCATGCATGAATGCAGCCTTGATCCTGAGCGCAAGAAAGAGTCGTTGGATAAATACTTAGGAGCCACCGAGCATAAGGAGTTTATATAAGAGGTATGCACCATAGCCACAACCTTCTATCACTGTTCTGCAGAAGTTTGTCTTTTTCATGAGAATTGTGTGTCGTTCTTCCCTTTTTTCCCTCATTATTTATTGATGTGAAAGTTATACTTCACAACGAAGAGAAACTGATGGAGCCAGTGCAAGAAGAATTACTAAACTGCAGGTCATGATCCTTAGGTTTACTGAGTATTTGTTGAAAGCTTAATTTAATAGCCTCTGAAATATGGACGTTTGGGGTAAGTTCGTGGGCTTTGTGGTTTCATGCCTGGCCTTTTTGCATTATTGGCTTTATTAAATTTTTTAAGGGGTGGCTGGGTGGGAAATTAAAGAAAAGGCATTGTGCTTTATTAATGAATTCTTGTTAGCATAAGGGGATTCGACCAGCTACCACGCTATAGCATAGGTTTATTTTTCTGTGGTGGCATATACTCTTCAATGCCAACATACACCAGCGGTCTAGAGTTAACAATGGAAAAAGATGGTAGGAGAATACAAAAGAAGCACTATTATCAGCTAACCAGTGCTCTTATCAGCAGAAACCCTTAGGCAACCTAGGGTTACGAAAGACTTTCAGGTCTATAGACACTAATTGCAGGGTTCCCGGTTCCAGTTGGATTTGTTCATTCTGATCCCTGTCCAAGAGCTCACAGATAGCCTGGTATTTTGAAGTATCTCCATGGTTGCGCTCTTTGAAACTTTCCCCAACTTTTGATAGTATTTGATTGCTTTCCCTCCATAAGTTATAGACAGTGGCAGCAAGAGCAAAATAAATCAACTATGGCAATATTTTTGAGACGGAGGGAGTATTATGAACATGCCTAGTTATTTTAGAACGTCTTGTCCTTCATAATAGATACAGCACCCGGTGGAAGCTGTAATGGTTCCTGGAGTAAACTTATCATGCTATTTTTGAAATTTCGTATAGGGAGTTAATCATACATATTGATTGTATCCATGATAATGCCGTTGGTGATTGTTTGTTGTGTTTTTTGTCTTTCTTTTTTGGTTATGTTTTTGCTTTTGTTGCTTTGGTTCGCTGCAAACTTCCATGCTTACTTTTACCGTCTTCCGTTGCAGGTATATGTTGGAAGTCCTAGATAATTCTTTTCTGTCCAGCGACAGATCCTGTAGATGATGTACATAGAAGTGCTTCTAGGTTCAAGCCATGCCTTGCAATTAAGGTTTTTGGTAAGCTTTAGGTTCTAATGTATATCTTTCTATACATGTACATATCCTTTTCTTTTTCTTAACGTTAGCGAGGGTTAAATTTTATATATAGAAGCCTCTTTTAGTATAAGCAGCTTGGCATATTATAGGAACCGATCTTCGATTCTAACTTACTTTTGTAGATAACAAACATGGAAATGCAAATATAGAATAGAATCATTTTTGGGGTTTGGGGAAGTGTGAACTCCTGTTTCTTCTTACAACTTTTGTTGTATATTTCTTGTAACCAAATAGTAGATACACCATTGTGTTATCCTAGTGCTTTAACTATTTGATGAATCAATAGGTGAGAGGACGAATGTCATTGGCGGGATGTTGGAGTGGGTTGTTGAAGGTTCTTTTCTTTCTTTTTTTTTTTTGCTTTTGTTTTAAGACATCGATTCGCCATTGGATGATCATATTTGAATCAGGGCATACGATTCCAGCATTGTATTTTACCTGCAATACCTGTTTGTTTTTGGCCCCGACAATTAACAATCCCTCTCCTAGTTCCCGTTTTGTGTGTTTCTTGCGTTATTGCTTGTAATTACGGTGTTTCAACACAGATATTACCTGATTACAAGCTGTCTACAAACCTACAAAAGCGTATAATTATCTACTGGCGATTTTGTATGGCAATAGGGGCTTCCTTGAAATCCTTGTACTTACATTTGATTGCTTTTTGAGCCATGCATGGAAAAGTTTTAAGTTGGTGATAGATAAGTGATTAATAATTTTGAAGGTATGTCTTTTCTCTTTTTGGAGAAAAAAGTAGATGGGCGGGTGACGTATGTAGTTTTCTTCTGGAAAAATAAGTCTAAAAATGTGACGATTTCTCCCTTTGTATTTTACACTTGTACTTTCTGAAGTAGACGGAGAAGAAGTTGATTGTTTTTGTGCTTATTATTAATTTTGTTCTTATTATTAGTTGTTTATAATGATTGTTTTGAAGCTATACATAATTTGGTAAATTTAACACAAAGGATCAACGACATCTTGAAACATCTCAAAATAGAATACAAAATGAAGAAAATATTTGGCCTTTATATCTACTCCTCCGGAGATGGTATCTGTCTGTTTAACAAGTTTGGATGATAATTTGTAAGTTGGCATTAATCTATTCAATAAATTTATAGAAAATTAGAATACTATGTTTCATAAATCATTTTTTAAAAAAAATTACAGAGAAAATTTGAATTCGACCGTTAGACAGATATTCTTAAAGTATTGTCGCATTTTCTCTATTTTCGTCGCAATATTCTGTGCAGTTTTGAGGGTTCACATCCCCTCAACAATCTTCCTCACCGCGTGCGTCACCGCGCGACAGATGGCAGCAGGGAGGGATGGTGAGGCTGGATGAGTGTAACTCTTATTCAGCTTCACCACTACTCCCTGCTGTCACGTGTCACGTGGTGGGGAGTGCGGTGAGTCACCGCGCGGTGAGAGGATCTCATCCGAGTTTATGAAAGCCAATCGTGGCAACTTGTCAGGACTCGTGGCAAATCATGGCCAATTGTCACCTTTCATAGTAGAGACTGTTTGTGTGGTTCGAACTCGTAATTTCAAGGTCACAAATCAGCAGACATATCAGTTGTTCAAAGATTCGTCCTCATCTTGCATAGCAATATCGCTTTTCTCTTATTTTTATTTCCATCTAAATATGCGTCTATATGTGGCAAAATATTGTCACAAATGTAGTGTTGTTTTCGTGGCAAATATTACGTGGTTATCCTCTAAGTATTATAAGACTAATCAAGGAAAACATTAAATATTTCACTTTAGTAGTCATCAAAAACCATGCATCCTTACCAGTGAATCGAGGTATTTGTTGCCAAATTAATTTGAAATGGATATAATGGTTGCATACGAAATCGGCCTAGTTTGGAAGCATTTGCATGGTAGATATTCAATGGAATTGATCAAACAAAAAGATTGTTTCTTTCCGGGGAGATTAGAGAAATCTAATTGGAGAAATATTAGAAAACGTTGAGCATTCATTTTTCTCTTCATTACATTTACTTTATGCTCGCTACTTGATGTATTTTCTTTGATGAGGGAGTGAGTTCTCCCCACCTGTACCAGAGGCCCCTTAGCCAGATGGGATGTAAATCGAGGGATGTGCTCCACCGGCAGCCCTGCAAAGGGAGAGGACACACGAGACTCAGCCAGCTCAGAGGCAACCCTTGTAATATTTCAACAAGGATTATCTCCACACGGACTCGAACTCGGGACGTCGGGGTTCTAGCCCCAATCACCTTTGCCACTTACCACTGGACTATGCCTCTGGGGCTACTTGATGTATTTTCTAGTTGTACATTTCATTAGTTTATGCAAGAGGAGCCGATATTTTTACTGCACGAAATTTTTTTAAAACATGTGGCGTAAGTATAATTAGTTGCTTTTCAATCAATCGAATGTATAAAATATATGTAAGTCTATTATATGAATAAAAGGATCCATTTTACTTGGTATACAACAACAACAATAACCATACCCAGTATATCTCAACAACAGTAAAAGCTACCGTTAGGGTCTGGGTAGGGTGAGAAGCATTCAAACAATATCTACATTCCAAAAGATAGAGAGCTTGTTTTCAGTGAGACCTCTGACTCTACATCGAATGTATGTAGATCTTTATGTACTGTCATTTTATTGTACCACTAGTTGCTTTCTATATCGTCATAGAACAACATAAAATCTCACCTAACTACACATTAAACTGGTTCTCGCAACTCAAGTAGCAGATGACGCAAACATCACCTTTTCGCCCAAGTCATCATAAATCAATTAAGCGGTGACAAAAGGCTTGATTAAACAGATTAAGTGATATAACAACAACATTACCCTATTGCCACATATGTTTCCGCCTATAATGCATATAATAGGTCAGATGTACGCAAACATAACCATGTGTTAGAAACACATAGAGATTGTTTCCCGATTACCCATAATGATTCGTCAAGCTATGTCGATCAACTACTACTTCACAATAAGAAGCGCAGCCAATTTAGTGAGTCATTTTATTTTATTTTATCATATTACAAAGTCAAAAAAAATGTGTACTTAACTGCACTGAAAATAGAAAGAAAACAGATTAAGTGATATAAATGGAAAAAACACGATTTTTTTTCACTCACCAAAAGTAATAGAATTAATGAGAGAGAAAGAGTAACGCATAATAACAGAAAAGGTAGATAAGATGCCCCGGGGCATAGTCTAGTAGTAAGTGGCAAAGGTGATTAGGGCTAGAACCCTGACGTCCCGAGTTCGAATCCGTGTGGAGACAATCCTTGTTGAAATATTACAAGGGTTGCCTCTGGGCTGGCTGAGTCTCGTGTGTCCTCCCCCTTTGCAGGGCTGCCGGTGGAACACAACCCTCGATTTATATCCCACCTGGCTAAAGGGTCTCTGCTACAGGTGGGGGAGAACCCACTCTCTCATCAAAGAAAAGGCAGATAAGCATGTATGATGACAATTTGAATAATAAAGTTGAACGAAAATCTCATGAAAGAATTGCACGGGAAAAATGCAGATTTAAACCCTAATGAAGGGAAAAAGGTGTACTGAATGCTTAGTAGATGAACAGAAAAAAACTTTCTACTGAAAAAATGCAGTTAATGGACCAATAAAACAGTAGTGTGTGTATAACAAGAAAGGATAAGTTTTTTCTGTTGTAATTTTACAGTAATAACGTAAAAGTAAAAGTAGAAACATGAAAGGTGTGGACTGGAGTATCAAGACATCAAAGGAATGTATCCTATATAATAGCCTTATTTGTAGAACGGTCTACGGATCTACATGCACAATTTAGTAATGTAAGCTATTTTAAACTATAGGAGCATCACCTATGTCTAAAATATGGGGGAAGAGCTTATACATTACTCTGTACACATGAGTGCATATTCTATGCACTACATCCCTAGATACAAAAGCTGTGTTTTAAAAAATGTATCTATTCCGCGCCTATCAGATGTGATATACCGTAGCTGCCAAGGCAATTTTTGTTGCCTTGACTTTGAGTGTCTTCCCTTTTAGTTTGCTTGAGCTACAAGTCAGCTATCTATGGCCTGTATTAAGTCACCATGGAAGTCCTAGCCAGGCCGAGATGGATTTCCAAACTTGCATGGCGACCGAACAGGAGAAAAAGATGTGAGGTAGTGTCTCTTGTCCCGCAGAGCAGAGTTGACATTCAAGTAAACAAGCCTGCCCTTGGTGGGTAGCTTGTTCAACTCAGCTAGCCGTAGCGTAAAAGAGTGTTTGGAAATCACAACTGAATCCCAGACAATATTGGCCCAATTGACTTTTTTACCTTTCTCCCTGAAGTGGTCGCACTCCAGATGAGGTTTGAGGATACCTTCCATTGTCCAGAAAGTAAGAACGTCTACAGCCGAGCTATAAGAGCCTGAGCTGGCCAGCAGTTCATCTCTGATCTCCAGAAACTTCTTTCTTCTTTCTATTGCTGTATAACAAATCAAACACCAAAAAGAACATATTTCTCTATGTGATTTCCATTATTATCAGTAATTTTATATCAATCATATCTAGTATATTCTAACGACAACAAAGCTATCATTAGAGTCTGAAAAAAAATAAGAGACAGACAAACAATACCTCCATCTAAAGGAATATGAAGTTTGCTTCCATATTATCAGTACTTCAAAATAATTAAAAAGTAATTGAAACAAATGTTGGTATGTATTATAGTAGTGTATTCTATGCATAAGAAAAAGTTGTGCAACCATCAATTTTTGTTTAGACTTAATATTTTAATATCCGTTTCTTGTGTAAAGTGCAAACATAGTCCAATCTCACATACATACGCAAATAAGGTGATGGTTATAGATGTATATAGGTATATATATGCTACACCTACTAAAAGTTTAAGCCATTCTGAAGACTGTTTAAGATAAATTTCTACTATATGTTTGCAACTTTTCTTTGGGATATATAGAGGTATTATTTGTCTACCTCTCATCATTTCTACATCCTAACGGTATCTTTTGTTGTCGTTAAAAGATATACTGGATATGTTTGTTGTTGTTTGAAATTTCATTTTTCATTGTGCTATGTGTTTTACCATCTTCTGTGATGAGAATGTTAATCCTTAAAAATTCTAAGACAATATGACTAAATACTTTCCACAGGCACTTGGTGTGGCATCTAATTTAGGGTTGGCAAAAACTGAAGCACAAGATACGGTGGAAAAAGTATAATCACTTTGTCGGATTCATAGTTCATAAATGAACTGTAAGGGAAGATAAGTTTAATTACAAGAACTAAATTATTACAACCTAAAATCACATAGGATTGGACTTACGAACTCAATGCAATTGGATTTGAAGTTTGGTTAGTCATATATCTCAAATAATGACTTCATAACATTTTCAATTGGTTTAGTAAATGAAAATTACTGATACATCATCTAAAAATTTAAAAAAATTCAGACTCGTGTAACAAATTTATATAGGTCACAAAAGGATCCCTAGTGAAATACCATACTTACATGACATTTACTGTATGCTTTGAACCCAAATGACATAATGACATTGGAAACTAATGCAGTAAAAGAGCGTTTCTGCTGCACTAGGCTTCCGCGTGTGTGCAGTGTCTGAGGAGGGGTCGGATTGCTTCATGATCTGATATACGTAGTCTTACCCTACACCTTGTGCAATAGTCCTTTTTTTGGTTAAAATGTAAATTGTATTAACCAAGATCAAAGCATCAAGGGGATGCAACCCATACAATGAACAACATGCCAAAAAAAATCACGAGAGCCAAGATACTCCCATAACCAAGCTTCCTAGAGCTAAATTCAAGAGTTCAAGACTCTATATACATGTGTTTGCAATCTATGTAGTACATCCCCAATATTCAATGCCTTGCCTTCGTGAATAGCCTTGTTCCTACATTGCCAAACCAAATAGACCGCTGCTGCAATGGAGAGCTTGCACGCTCTGTTTCTGGAATTCTTCTTTCTTAGACACCTCTGCCCCCCAAGAAAGAATCCTGGGAAGGCAATTCAGCGAAGATGGCATGTTCAACCATCTTATGACATTCATCCAAAGAGCCTTGATACCATCACACTTGAAGAAAAAGATGCCTCAAAGACTCTTTAGAGCTGCGGAATAAACATCCATCATGTTAGTGTATGTGCCCTAGGCCATGATTTGGATATTTATGTTATGCATTTATTATTAATAAAAGAGGTTTTATTATCATTATTGTTGGTTAGTATGTTACACAATTTTGATACATGTCCCTGATTCATTATTGTTATGGAGATAAAATAATTTATAATCAGTATGAGTATTGATTTGATAATCATGAGATGATTATGTGTATGGTGATACGAATCAATCTCATA